>CM035342.1:10011405-10381160 GCA_020226455.1 Prunus salicina
TTGTACTGTTTTTCCTCTTGGGCTGGTGAGTTAATTGGCCTTTTATAGGCATTCAAATCTTGGACTCTAAGTTTCATATGTTCCATGATTTTCTCCATGTAACTGGGCTCTAACGAGGACTCCTAAATGAGGACACTATGTGAGGATCAATTTCAGCCATCCAATCTAATCTCAACGGCTGTAGAGAAAAAACAAGCTTACTATGTAAGTGTGTACGCTACAATTTCCCTCCTTTGGCATTCGCGCCTTTTCTTCTTCCTTCATTTCTGCATTTAATTGTTTTGTGAATTATGACTACAAACCCCAAAATCTGAAAACCCAAATACCCAGAAGCTCATAACGCCACCCAATTCCAGATTGAAGAAAAAATTGTTTTCATTTGTGCAAAATCTTACAACCCAAAATCTCATTCCGTTTTCCATCTGGATTTTGAGGCAAGGGTAGTAGAATAGAAAGCAAAAACAGCACGTTGGTCATCCACATAACGCGTTTTAGATACACCAAAACACACACACACACACACACACACACTCTCTCTCTCTCTCTCTCTCTCTCAGACGGAAACCAGAAAGACCCTTTTTTATTTGGGTGAAAACCTTAACTGGAAAGTCCATCACTCTTGAGGTTGAGACCATCGACAACGTGAAAGGCAAGATCCAGAGGTACTGTTTCTCTCTCTTCCTCTTTGTCTTCCTCACTCTTTGCTGTAGAAGATACTTTGTATCGAGAAACTTGAAAGATAGCCATTCACGTTGCTGCCCCAATTTGATTAGGATGAAAGTAAGGATGATTCTGATGTTGCTGATGATGATATCTTTAGTATTTAATTGTTTTTGGTTGTATAGAAAACAAAGACGAAAAATTTGATTTTGAATGATTTAGGTGATTATTTCATAGGGGTAAATGCTAAGTGATTATCTTTTAGTCTTGAATATGGGCGATCTGACAAGACATATTGAATTTCTATTGGAGTTAGATTCTGTATCTGAATATGTTAATAATAACGTGTGTAGTATGGGTATGGGTGTCTGTTTTGTATCTTGCAAATAAGTGGGTAATATGGATTTGGGTATCTTATTATGTATCTTTTTTTTAAGAAAGAGGTATCTGATTGTGTATCTGAATGTCTTGATAACAGTGTGAATAATATGGATTTGGGTATCATATGAGTATATTTTTTAGAAAGATGCAGTAGGAAACTATTACAATGGGTAGGATAATGTCATTTATGTTTAATGGAAAGAATACTCTTAAGTCTGAACTGGCCACATAAACAATCCAGTCTTCCTTTATCACCGATAATAGTGTGGATGTGTATCAGAACCAACACGATAATACTGTGAGTAGTTTGGATATCAGTATCATATGAATATCTTAATGTGTTCATTATAGTGTATGGATACTGGTATCATAGTCTGTATCTGAATGTGTTGATTATATGTCATTCGTATGGATTTAGGTATCCTTTTTGTATTATAATGTGTTTATTGTAATGTGAGTAGTATAAATATGAGTATATATGAAGTTGGGTAAATGGTGTATGTTGCAGGTCAAAAATGGAATCTGGGTTTGAGCTTTGTTTTCCTGAATCAGAGGTGTATTCGGCGAGGGTGAATAATCTATGTGTGCCGAGTACAGTACTCTCTAATTTTGCATTGAAGTTTAATGATGAACAAATGAGAAGATTTAGAGAGACCTGCTTTGGGCACTTGATGGAGCTGGATAAAATTTCATTTAGTGGTCAAATGGTGCATGGTATGGCCCTTCGGCGCGTGGCTGGACTTGGTGTGAAGGACATACACGGGCTTAGTTATGCAATAGGGTCGAATGTGGTGCAGTTCAGTGCAAAAGTATTTTGTCTAATTAGTGGTCTGAAATTTGGAGTAGAGCCTCACATAACGGCTAAGGATGAAGGTGTAAATCGGCTACTTGATGCTCATATTACCAATAAGAATCACATTACATTACAAGACATAGAAAAAGCATTCTTAAGCGCCAAATTTGGAAGTGAGGACGTGTTCAAATTGGGAATGCTATGCTTTATAGAGTTTGTGATATTGGGGAAAGCCCCCAATGTTAGGATAAACGAGGAGTATTTACACTTGGTACATAATATGGAGGAATTAAACAACTTTCCCTGGGGTTCGATATCATTTGAGCAGCTCCAGGATTCTTTGTTGTTTAGTCCTGGAAAAAGATAGAGTGATGAGAATGATGATGAGAAAGAAAAACGACAGAGAAAAGGAAAAGAAGAGGTGAAAAGGAAGAAGAAGTTGGAGGATAAGAAGCGTAAAAGAATTAACAGACCGGCGTGGACTATAAAGGGATTGAGCTTTGCTTTCGAGGTAATGTTTAATTCATAATTTCTGCTTTGTAAAGTTGAGTTCATAATTTCTGTTTTGTAAAGTCATGTTCATAAATAATTATTGACTTTGAAATTAACTTGGAGCAGGTTTGGGCGTATGAATTGATTCCTGAATTGGAAATGGCGCCTCTGAGATATTGTAAGAGGAAGGACAAAACTGAATTAGTTCCTCGTATTTGCCGGTGGGAATCTACTGATAAAACCCCTGAGTTTAGAAAGTTGAATGCATATATTTTTCAAAGCAAACAGGTATTCAGTAAATAATATGTTTATTTCATGACTCAAGTTGTTAAGTGTATTGTATATGACATGTGAACTGTGTTTTTGTGACAGCATGTTTCGTTACGCCCCCTACGACCAAGTGCACTCGAGCTGAGGCAAAAGTACTGGACTTGGGGAACTAATTTTCATGAAGACGATGCACCCAGTATGGGTCCTCGAGTATGTATCTTCCATAATTAATTATGCATGCTAAATTGGTTCATTTGGTATCTGAACTGATGCATAACTGGTATGCCATTATGTAGACGTATGCTGCAATAGATTTGCAACATATGCGGCTTTATGGTGGAAAGGAAGCCAGGACCCATAGCAATGCTTTGGTGAAAATGGTTAATGGCAAATTGCCTACGTGGGGTAAACCTTGGTCTTCTGTGAAAAAAGTTTTTATGCCGTACAATGTGAGGCAAAAGCACTGGGTGGGACTTGTTTTAGATTTAACAAGTTGTGAAATTTTTGTGTACGATTCAAAAATAGATTTGTTTAGGACCCACATATTGGTAAAGGCAGTGCAGCCACTTGCGAAATTGATCACTCCCTTGTTAGAAGAAGCTGGGTATGTTGGTGATTTTCCTCTGCGAAAAGGTGAGTGGCCAATTCATCGTGTAATGGATTCTGCCCAACAAGTTGGAGGGTGAGTAACTTTCTACCTAACCATTTACATATGTTATTTGCGAATGTGGAATGATTCACAGTTTATTACCTATTTTCAGCGGTGACTGCGGGATGTTTGTCATCAAATATTGTGACTTTCTGAGCTGGAATGTAGACTTGGGGAAAATTTCAAATGAGGCCATGCATTTATTCCGGCTAAAGCTTACTGTAGACTTGTTGCAGGGATGCTACAATATATAGCTGTATAATCCATTATGGCTGAATGTTTAACTGCCTTAGTTTTGAACTTGAGAGGTATTACCAACCGTGTGAACACACATGCAACACTATTTTGTTTTGATTACGGTGATGTGAATATATTAGCAATTCACTCTGAACACAGAGGTGCATGTTGTTGTTTAATTAGAAAGGTTTTTTTTTTAAACTTCAGAAGCCGAAGAAAATATGTACATACAATAACCGTGATACAATATGAGAAGGGTGGATAATAACATTGTCATACAATAACCGTGAAAGCACTTCCCAATGTACATATGTGAAAACAAAATGTAGTAGTCTTTGGGTTTTGCCCCTTACTAGTTGATCAGTTTACAAACAGAATATTGAAAGCGATTCCCCATGTATCCCAGTGGTGGGTTTGGGGTTGGTTTCGGTTTATTTATCCTTGGTTTCGGTTTCTTTGTCCTTTAATCGTGAGACTCAAGACGACAGGGTTGATTTCAACATATCTTGTTGTTGCTTTGGTATATTTTTTTGTCCTTGCTTTTTGATTAGTTTTGTCCTTTTGGTGCATAATATTATTAATTATGCATGGTGGAAAGGAAGCCAGGACCCATAGCAATGCTCTCGGTCGCCACTCTCTTTATTTTTTTTATTTATTCTTCTCTCTCTCTCTCTCTCTCTCTCTCTCTCTCCTCCTCTCACATCCTTAGCCTCGTCCTCCTCTGTTTTTTCCCTTGTTTTAGTTTTTAGTTTTCTTATTCATTCATTACTGGTTTTTGGTTCAAATTTGTTTTTTAATTTGAGTTTTTAGTTTTCTTAAAAAACACCAGATTACATAACACACAAATGCCATTGTGCTCAACCATTCCCAAAACACTTGCAGATTACAAACCTCCCTCATTCCCTTCATTACAGTCAAGATTACTAAACCTACATTACATAGTCAACTCTAAACCTAATGATGATTATCCCTTAAGCCACCAACCATCATGGAAATCAACATTATCCAAGCAAAAAACAGAAATCCCCACAACAATTTCTCTCTACTTCGAAGCTGGGCTAGATCTTGTTCCAGTTTTCCTCTATTCTTTTTTCTCTCCTTTTGTGTGTTATGAATCGGTTTGTGTATTTTGGGTATGTCAATGGGCATTTTTTTATGAATAAGAAGAAATAAGGAGGAGATGAGACGGAGGGCGATGGAAAATTTATAGAGATGGAAAGAAGATAAGGAACGAGAGAGAGAGAGAGAGAGAGAGAGAGAGAGAGAGAGAGAGAGAGAGAGAGAGAAAACTGATGGAGAAAAAAGAATTAAAAAGAGAAAGAGAGAGCCAATTGAGAGAAGAAAGAGAAAATAATTTTAAACTAAGAGAGACAAAGAGAGAGAGAGAGAGAGATATGTGCAAAATCGAGAAAGTGCAAATGGAATGATCTTGCATTGGTTTGTGTGACCCTTGTTAACTTTCTTAAAAAACCCTGTCGAAAATGGAAAGTGCAAATCGAGAAAGAGGAAATATTGTTGCTTTGGTATTTTTCCTGTTTCATGTTGTTTGACTGGTTTTGTCCTGTTTGTGGTTCTTTGACCTCTCTTTGGTCTTTATTTATGAAAGTTCATTTGTACAAAAAAAAAAAAGGAAAATATATCTTCACAAACATAATCGCAAGAGGCAAGTAGTTGTTCTGACACATAAATTGCTGCATCTGATTTCATTTTTATATACACACAACAATTATTCATTCGTGCACATTGTATTTATTTATGAAAAAATATATATTACAAAAACCGAAACCACCTTCTCTCTCTCTCTACCCGCCACCACCCCCCAAAACGGAGCACCACCGCCACCTACTTTCTCCCTCTGTTTCTCAAACACCACCTCCCATACCTGTCCAACATCACTACCAAAAATACCCAAAAAAAGAAACATAGTATAAAAAAAAAAAAAACCAATTTAAACGGTTGTGTATTTTGTATGAACAACCCATTAGAAAAAATCAAACTTAAATAAAAGGTATGCGTCCTCCATCAAACCTGCATATACACCCAAAAAAAAAAATTCAAATTAAAATTGTAGGAGACAATATTTCAGTACAACTAAGAGTAAAAAAAAAAATTTATAATAAAAATCACACCTTCAACCTTACCTCACGCTTTGAGCATTCAATTTCAAGAGCAGCAAACAAACAAAAAACTCCAGCAAGTAGCAGATAATCACCTTCAAAACATACAAAAAAATCCAGATCTAAGTGAGCCAACAATAGTATATATAAAAGAAAAATATAAGAAAAAACTATTAACAGTAATAGTAGTAAAGTTGAAATGGTATAAATATCTCAGATTTTTTACCAGAGAACGAAAGAACGAATAAAGAAAAGAAAGAAAAAAAAAGTGAGGAGAGGAAGAGGAGGAGGGGGCTAGTTATAGAGGGAAACGATAAGTGAGAGGGAGGGAGGGAGAGAGAGAGAGAGAGAGAGAGAGAGAGAGAGAGAGAGAGAGAGAGAGAGAGAGAGAGAGAGAGAGAGTACAGAACACAAAAGAGGAAAAAATAATAATAATATATAAAAAATTATTTGGAGAGCGGTTTTTGGGGAGAAAACGTTTTAAATTTAAATTTTGCTTTGAGAAAATAAATATTAAAGAAGTACACATGTAAAAGTTTTTTAAATTGTTGAGCATAAAATAATGTTTATGTCTGGTATGTCACATCAGTCAAATAAAAACACAAATTTTTTGTGTCTATCTAAATAATCACTTACTTTTCCTTTTTTATAAAAATAAAAAATAAAAACTCCTTTTAGTCTTAAATCTTGCCATACATCTAAACTACAAACTCCTTATAATGATCCAATGAAAAAGAAATAGTTTAATGATCCTAAACCCTAAACCCTAACTCTTAACCCCAAACCCCTAAAACATAAACCCTAACTCTTAACCCCAAACCCCTAAACCCTAAACCCTAACTCTTAACCCCTAAACCCTAAATCCTAAACCCCTACAACCTCGGATATATACCCTAACTCTTAACCCCAAACCTCTAAAACCTAACCCCTTTAATACCAAACCTATACCCTAACTCTTAACTCCAAACCTCTAAACCCTAACCCCTAGAACCTAAAACCTAAACCCTAACTCTTAACCCCAAACCTCTAAAACCTAAATAAATTTTGAAGTACAATTTGGGGGACAACCATAAATGTGAATTATGCAAAGCAAATGATAACATAACCACAATTGTGTAAACCCTAAGCTATTGTTTGTTTGATCACATAAGGACGGGATCAAAATTTAATGACAATGACGAGATTTGAAGTATGTGATCAAAGGAAATGTTGTACCAATCCCGACAAATAGATTTTGGGGATTTTTTTAATTATGAGCGATTTTTGAATAAGTTCTAAGTAAAATGAAATAATTCATTGCATAGGAAAAATACAATAACACAAGAATATATACGTACTTGTCACAACAATACATACATTCAGAAACAGTGATTTAATCCCTTAGGAGTTGAAACAACATCAGGGTTGGCCCTCCACTTAACACCTAGCCGAAGTGGATATACAATATAATTAGTTTTGGTTGGAAACTACATATAATATTAAGCATTCAACATAGAGGGGAACAAAAAAAATTAAATAGCAGCAAGCAAGTTACTAGAATGCAGTGATGGAGGATAACGGTGCAATGGTGTAATTAAACAAAAGTTTCATCGTCAGAACAATCCGTAAATATAACATAGGGATATGGCGCCTTTTTTCATGTGTATCCACCTCATTCAAAGGCTACCATACATACGTAGATTAGGCATAGATTGGGATATATACACCTTAAATAAATGTACCATATATCTGTTGAAAATCCCTCATTAGTGGAGTCAAGATGTGTGGCTACTATTTTTCTCTTTGGAAAGCACACGGATGCATGTATGGGATATGCATGCATGGTCAATAATTGATGACTGAAAAGGAAGAGAAAAATAAGGGGAGCTGCACATGCTTTCGCGCATCGGGTTTCCTCCTTAGTGGAGGAATAGTTTTTGTATTAATGATGTCTTTGGTGGGAGACAAGATGTAATGATGGGGAATGAATAGTTTTTGTATTAATGATGTCTTTGGTGGGAGACAAGGTATAATGATAGGGAAGGAATAGTTTTTGTATTAATGATGTCTTTGGTGGGAGACAAGGTGTAATGATGGTGAATACACATCTTTAACAGCAAATGAGAATGCATGAGTAGTGATCTCTTTATGAATCCTTGATTAAATGTATTCAGTCGTTTGTCTATTCAGTACTTTTCTACTAATACGAGTGGGGGTATCCTGGGGTCATGCTTTTGTAGTGCTGAATTTTTTGTTCATGTCTTGGAAAAGGTGTCATGTGCATTTCCAAGGGGTTGGGCTCCTAAATTTTGAACATTCACTTTCATAAAACTTCTGCAGAAAAATGATGCATGCAAAATATTTCACCCCAACATGAACATCACCTTTTTGGAGTTTATTGAAATAGAATGGCTTGGCTTCCACGCACATAATGTCACAAATCAATAAATCTATGGTATCATTAGCGATAATGTTCAACAACAAAGGAAAAAATGCTTTGGTATTAGACATGAACCGATTACAAGAGTATCAAAAACGCTTGTCGTGCATTCAAAACCAACATATATATGTATCACTAGATATTCAAAACATACAGAGTGAGAGTAATGAAGAGGAAAATAAAGTAGAACAAATTTAGAGAGAATTTCACAAGGGGCATCAAAAGGGTTTGAGCTTCGTGAGAGAAAAGTGAGCTAAGTGAGAGTATAGTATCAAAGCACTTGTGTGTGCCATAGATAAGTGTTGAGATACCGATCGCAAGCATTGAGATACCGATTAGATAAGTGTCATAAATACTTGCCGAGCATTCACAGGAAACGTAAATACGTATCACTACATACTCAAACTCAGGGTTCGCAAAAAAAAAAAAAAAAAAACCAATCAGACATGAACCGATTACATAAGTGTCACAAAAGCTTTCCATACAATAAAAACCAACGCCAATAGGTATCAGTAAATACTCAAACGCTGGGTCCGTGCATTAAATCAAACTCCTGCATAAATGCCTGAGTCATACTTGGCTGAGTTCCTTCACTGTTTTGCGCACTCTAATTGGGCTGCATATTCTCAGCAACTGGAGCAGCAATATCGGCGTCAGGACATGAAGAACTGTAATTCAAAATTCATACATAATTACAAATCATTACAAGTAAATATATTGAAGTAATATATACGTTATATTTGCTTACAAGCTAGTAAGTTTTGGACATTTCCTTCTATTATGATCACTCTTCCTGCACTCAGTGCACCGACGTTTATATCGTCCTGCTGGCTTTTCATGTTGTTCTTTTTTTGGACGACCTTTTGATTTAACTCGATTAGGATCTTTTATTCTCACTTGGGCAGAACTACCTTCCCCATCTTCATTGGGTTCTTCAACATCAGCGGTTGATGAAACTAAGCTAGTAAGCTTCCCACGAATGTCGTCAAATGTTTTTTGCAGTAGGTCAGCACCTTCAGCAGACAACAACGCCGAATCAATCAAATCAGCTGCAACTTTGCATAATGTCGATTTCTTAACCAAAATACAACCATCAACGCCATCCTTAACTTCTTTTCCATCCTTATCAAAAACTACACCTAACTTTGCACTTTTCATCAATCTTTCCAATATATACTTCTCTGGTAAATACACCTAGACTCTTTTTAGCATAGTTTATTCTTAATCTGTGAAAACCATTTTTCAACTTGTGATGTATTGCAAATCAACCAATAACACAGCTTTTTGCTACCATAGTTTATTCTTAATCTGTGAAAGAGTTCTGAACTACTGATGTGTGGTATTCTTCTGAATTGATTGTACTAATCAACAATACTATAGTCTCTTCATAATCTGTTTTTTCTGGTCAATCTTAATCAGTTCAAACACCGTGCTACCCCCCCCCCCCCCCCCCCCCCCCACCCCTTAGGAAGCCTTTCTGAGTCTCTAGTGAAACAATGAAACAGCTAACATTCAAAGTAGTGTAACTATTCAACCAAAACAAAAGTTGCGTAACTAATGGTCATATACTTGGTCAAATACTCAATTTCACAAATATAGGATATCTCTTACCTTAGAATTCGGAGCTTCCTGTAGAAATATGACAATGGAGCAACAATCTAGCTCGATTTCAACCCCAAATATTTCTAGATTCCTCAAATATCACAATGGAGCAACAACACAGCTTCTACAAATATGGATTCCAACTCAGAGATTTTAAAACCCACAGTATAGAACCAGAGCCAAGTACTCATTTTGTGGTCTCCAATCATCAAGTAATGAACTCAAGGAAAAAAAATATTACACAGGTAGATGAAACTTGCTTTGTATGGTATGGTATGAATCACCAAACTAGACAAATGAAAAGAGAGAAATGAATTACAGAGGTAGATGAAACTTGCTTTGTAGGTATGAATGACCAAACAAGAAAAGAGAATTAGAGGGGTAGACCGTAGGGAGGGAGGGAGGAGAATATCAAACCAGAAGAGGAAAAAAAATTGTGTTCTTCAACAGAGCTTCTGTTTTTGGAGGGAGTGAGGAGAGAGCATGCGCAAGAAGAAAAAAAGAAAGAGAATTACAGTGGTAGATCGTAGGGAGGGAGGGAAGAGAATACCAAACCAGAAAAGAAATTGTGTTCTTCAAGAGAGTATTGTTTTTGGAGGGAGGGATATTTTTGGAGGGAGAGAGGAGAGAGCATGCGCATAACAGGGAGTGTTCTAGTGCAATATTTACAGCTAGAATTGCTTTTCAAAGAACCGTTGGATTATATCCAATGGTGTTCTCATATTAAGTCCTCATTTAGAGGTTCTTGCTAGAGCCTTGCCCTTTCTCCATGATCCACAAATGATAGTGGTGATCATGTAGGCTTGATTGCCTCCACTACCCATATTTAGAATGCATGGGAAGTGGCTTAGTGCTTGAGGATTAATACATGTTTATTTATTAATACTATACCCAAAAAAAATTAAGTCATATTCCACCCAAATTTTAACAACATGGACTAGTAACACCCAATATTATATATATAGAGATCCAAATGTATTAATAAAGAATCTTTCATGAAAATAGTAATTATGATTTTGTTCCCTATTATAATATTGAGTATGATTAGCCCAATGGGGAGCTTAGCTACTGTGATATAACCACTGGCGTACATATTAGAAAAAGGAGTATTTTAATACGTACCTCTGAGTAAATAAGTCATCGAAATGAAGGAATTTCCTCGAACATTGTTCTGTAGAAGTAGCATAGCGTGTGAAATCAATTATGAGATGACTATACTCACCCTAACAGTGTTACAATGACAAGTGTTAATATAAAATACGTTAAAGAATCAGAAGCGGATCTATAGAGACTAATGGCGGACTCATGAATTTTTATAGGAGTAGGCTAAATATTTTTTTTTTTATAGAAGAGATAAATTATAAGCCTTTTTTCTCATGAATAAAAAAGAAAAATAAAATTTTATAAATTAAACAAAGTCACATTATAAGAAAATATAACACAAAAAAGTACAAAATGTAAATAAATATCAAATCAAACACATTGTCCAACTTCAAAAAAATTTGTTCGATTGCAAAAATATTTAAAGAGCTTACCTAGTGAAATGGAACCCTTCTCTCTTTGAGTGTATGAAAATCTTTGATTATTGAATCTAAATCAATATCCTCATAAAGCTCTTTCTCAATGTAGACAATGAGGGAATCTGTGAGATACTCATCCTCCATTTTGTTGCGAAGTATAGTCTTAACATGTTTCATAGCTGAAAATGCTCGTTCTATAGTCACTGTAGAAACTGGAAGAGTTAACACTAAACGAATCAAGAAATACTAGACACCAAAAATCATATATGCTAATTAATAATTCAAGTTGCAAAAATAAAACATATATCAACAATCTCCAAAAAATTTCACCCAAACCCTAAATCATAAAAACTTAACAACAACAATTAAAATTGAATATTGAATATATATCAAATTCAAAAAATTAAAAAAAAAAAAGAGAAAAACTTACTAAGATTGAAGAACCCACTGAAGATAGGTTGGTACAATTTTTTAGAGGAGGAGAACTATTTCCTCTAGGCTCTCGAAGGTTCAAATATGGCGTTTTGGGTGGCTAGAAGAATTTTTTTGATGTTTGCTCTTTGTGGTTGTAGCCCAATATCAGTACGATTAGAATAGGTCAAGTTGGTAGAGCCTTAGTGTGAGTTCTGCTTTTAATCAAATTTATATAGGTTTGAATTGATGTTTATTATTTCCTATATGCTTCAGGAGTGGGCTTATTTTAAATAGAGCTATTATTTATTTTACTTAAATTGGGCTATTATTAATTTATTATATTTATTTGGTGTAGTGGACTAATATTTATTAGAGTAGGCATAAATCCGCCCTTGATAGAGACGTAAGGAGGTGAAATTGTACCTCCTCTCGCTAGAGCAAGCATTATAGGTGCTGGAATGTTGCCCCTTCACTCAGGCAACTACACACGCCACCTGTTTGACAAAAGTCCTCTTTGAACCCTTATTTGCTTGTTGCTCTACGATGTTTGCTATGCTTGTTTGTATATATATTTTTTAAAATCTTTGACCAAAACAACGTGGTTTTGAACCAAGGGAAAAAAATCCGCACTATAGACGGAAAAGGAGTTCCTTTTAGCAATAGGGATTTTTGCTTGTTTTTTGGTCGAACGAGGAGACTTCTTTTTTTGTTTTTTAAATTTATTTATTTAAAGAAAGAGTCTTTTACGTCCCTCACCACTAATTTCTTATAAAAGATCAAAAAATTCATAACTTTTTTCACATCCTCATCACGAAGTTTGTGTTTTTCCTTGTTTTTATTTTTTTATTTTTTTTTATTTATGAGAGAACTCCAATTCTTTTATTAAAACTAATTCATCAATCTTGTCTTGTGCCAAGGAAAAGAATTTTGTATCAGTCAAGCTTTCAAAGTAAGTTTGAATGTAATTCATAGTTAATCTAGAAAAAAATAAATTGAAACATATTGCACAATATTATAAATAAAAAAGTAGAAGTAGCTTAGCATGTGAAATCAATTATGACATGACTACTGTCAAATGAGCTGAACGTACACTTTTATTAAAACCCAAAGGTGAACTCAACGACGTCGTTTAAGAAAAAGAAAGGGTTTAGAAATCATCTTCTTCCTCACGCTGCAGGTTCTTCTTAGCGCTACCAACACCTTCAGGCAGAGCAGAAGGGGCAATCTCTGCCACTTCCAAAGTGTTTTCCAGCGAGAGGAGGTGAGCCTCTGTGGATCCACCACTGTTCCTAATTAGTCTAAGTTAACTATTTGATTCTACAAGAATTAGGCTCATAATTACATTCCTAGAATAGTTTCCTAGGCTCTGTATATATATTCTTTCTATTGTTATACATTAAAATATCAATGAAATATCATTTCACCCAAATTAAGAACTATAACCCTAACAGTGTTACAATGACAAATGTTAATATAAAATACGTTAAGAACAATCGTTCATGCATGTATATAAATTATTTCAGTCGTTGATGCAGTGTGAACCCTCTACATTGATGGTTGAGAGTTGTCGCGATGTTAATATGACCAACGTTAACGGTTGATATATCTCACGTTGACCCCCTATGTTCCTTCCCATTATTTTAAGTTCCGACTTAATAATATGAAGATTTATAGTACAATGAAGTATATTTTGTCAAAATTAACAATTGTTATGAATTTGATAAGTGCTCATTTCTAGAGGTGGTCAAAGGTGCTTGATAATTATACTTCATCCGCCAAATAAGTAGAAACAACATTTTCAGCCTTGCAACACGTTATATATATATATATATATATTAATCACCAGGGCAAATCAACATGTTTTGCTACATTATGCCTGAAAAATATCATATAATACGCACACTATTTTAATTTGGGCGTCTTGAAAACAATAGTTCCTTCAGTATTCTCAAAACATTACAACAAAAAAACAAAAAAAGAAGAAGCAAAAAAGCACAAGTTGGTACTTGGTAGTACACGTTAACTAAAAAAAACTACCCCCCAGATGCCACCTCTGTCAAGATTGAAAATTGTGAAGAAGATAACTATAATTAGTAATATAAAAAATAAAAAATTATGAGTCATAGGATGACTAAATTAAGTTAATTAATTTTTAAAAAATGCTAAGCTCAATTGTATTGATTGCTGTCATTGAATTTGTGGCATTTCTTGTGGGATTTTTAAGTATGAGAAATGGACCAATCAATGGCAGTAGATGAGATGACACAGCTAGGCGTCACCGTCACGATGATCACAATTTACCAGAGCACGCTCAGAGTCTCAGTCACCCACCCTAGTCAAACCGCAATTCCATTTTCTTTTCAAGGTCTTGTTCCCACTCATCACGCTTTGTTTCCCCAAGCAAACGTTTTGCTTCATTTTCCAATTCCTCTCATTTTCTTGCATCTCTTTTATTTTTATTTTTTCTGTGTTGATTGTGTGCTTATATTCCAAGCCCGAACGATCTATAACAAATTACAATATTTAAAACATAAAAGTATCACTAAATTAAGAGCTAATAATTCTGACCGACTAACGTGATGGAACCCTGAAAATATAGTACTTACATCATATTCCACAAAGCAGAGGTATTATTTTGAATTCCCCACTTGCGGAGTGATTCCAAATATGAAATAATAGAGGCTAATTATATACGTACACAACTTTTCCATACTAACGTTAAATTACATGCTGGAATACAAATATTATCTAGTCAGCATTCTGTCTTTTAATTATCACATGGAAATAGATAGGAGTTAAAAGATATATATATATAAAATACGTAATTATTAATACAATAATTTTGATGTGGTTTTCATCTAGAACTGGCCCCCGCTTCCAATGGACTTTGCATGTCGATCAAAGGCCACGGCTAGAAACCGGCATATATAAATAAAAAAATTTGCAAGTTGCATGGTTACGCATGCCTATTTTAAGATCCTCACCAGAATACGATTATTATGATGTATTTATATTCACATGAAGAAGAAAAACACAAAGTTGTCTGCACCAACAAATTAATCTCTTTTTTTTTTCCCTTTATAAAAAAAAAATTACATTTTAAAATTTTTGAGGTCTGAATTATGATGTCATTATGACCATGTGCAAGCAAAAGCCTTATGGTACACGGTCAAAGAACATATGCTTGGAGTCAAATATTTTGGCAATTTTATCGATATATAGAGATTAAGACAATCTCAAGCTCCATGATCCTTCTCTCTCTCTCTCTCTCTCTCTCTCTCTCTCTCTCTCTCTCTCTCTCTCTTCATTTTCCAACTTTCCAAGTTACAGTAATCTCTTCTATACCGCATTTGTTAATCCAAACTCAGTCAAAGTCTCAAGTCCTCCACTTTGTTATATGATTATATCTCCCTTCCCATCCCATTGAAGATTTGAACGTCAAGTCTTCTCCTTTTGGCTTTCTTTCTAGCTACTGCCTATATATACATTTACGTAAATCTACATGCTTATCAAAAGTTCATTTATACCAATTTAATTAGAATGGCAGGTGGAAAAGAAGGACGATCTTTGGAGGAAACACCAACTTGGGCTGTTGCTCTTGTTTGCTTTGTTTTGGTTTTGATTTCAATCCTCATCGAATATGTCATTCATTTGATTGGAAAGGTGCGTAAAAATTAATTAAAACCAGATAATATAATTGGGTTTTGGTTTATGAATGAATCTGACTGATCGAGTGGGGTTTGTTTTTGCACCTCTGCAGTGGTTGACAAGGAAACACAAGCGAGCTCTCTATGAAGCACTTGAGAAGATCAAGTCAGAGCTCATGCTGTTGGGGTTCCTGTCGTTGCTCCTAACGGTAGGGCAAGGACCCATTTCGGATATTTGTATATCAAAGGCTGTTGGTGCCACTTGGCACCCATGTAGTAAGAAGGAAGAGATAGACGATGATAAAGACAAAAGTTCTTCTTCAGATGGAGGCGACCGTAGACGGCTTCTCTCAGTCGCTGGTGCGGGAGCCCGGCGGGTTTTAGCCGCTGCTGGAAAGGATAAATGTGCGGCCAAGGTACATTGAATAATTCTCCCTGCTTTTCATAAAATATGCCAAGTTGGTACACATGTGTATATAGAAAATGGATATATATAATTTGTGATGTTATATTGTCAGACCGTGAATTTAGATAATTACTATTCGAATTATTCTTACAAAATTGTCTAACAAGAAAATGTTACTCGAATCTAACATCAACCTAGTTGTCATGGAGATGTTAATATTGGACTAAGTTTGAAAGCATATCTTTTTGGTCATGCAAAATTTAGCATGAATTTAGTCTTTTAGCTCAAGAAGTATATATGTGCTAATTTTTTATTTTTTACTTTCCTGCAGAACAAAGTTCCATTTGTGTCATTTTATGGGATCCACCAACTTCACATACTCATTTTCGTGCTAGCCGTCTTCCACGTGCTATACTGCATAATCACTCTGGTTTTGGGCAGAGCAAAGGTATCAACTCTGACTCTCTCTCTCTCATTTTCTCTCTATGTCTCTCACAAATTTATAATTATTTTCAAATTTTGTGTGCAGATGAGGAGGTGGAAAATATGGGAGTCTGAAACGAGGACAGCTGATTACCAGTTCTCACATGGTATGCTTGCTTCATTATTTCCACACGTATTAATTTGATTACTTGACCAGCAGCCAGCAGTCTTCTAACAATTATCCTTAACCACCTTTTAAAAAAACAATAAAAAATATTTATAGCTAGAGTGAATCACCTACTGAAAGGTAATTAATTAATTAATTAATTAATGGGGGTTGTGCTTGAATTTGTGTTTGTAGACCCAGAAAGATTCAGATTTGCTAGAGACACATCATTTGGAAGAAGACACTTGAGCTTTTGGAGCCGGTCACCCATCAGCTTATGGATTGTGAGTATTGAAAAATCCCATGACTTTTTCTGTACCAAACAAAGTACCATAATGTATATGTCAACTGTTCGACTTTTATTTGATTTTAATTCATGTTCCTCTCTTAATCAACAAAATTGCAGGTTTGCTTCTTCAGACAGTTTGTGAGATCTGTGCCCAAGGTAGATTACCTGACTCTGCGCCATGGATTTATCATTGTAAGTTCTCTCTATACAAATCAAAATCAAATATATCTATATGTGTTGTGGTTTCTGCATAAAAACTTACATAATATTGCTTCTGTTCTATCTGCAGGCACATTTGGCACCTCAGAGCCAGGCCAAGTTTGATTTCCAAAAGTACATTAACAGGTCACTTGAAGAAGATTTCAAGGTTGTGGTGGGGATCAGGTGGGTTATATCAGTGCTCACTGTACTTAGAATTTCAAGCCGATCCGTTAATTACGCACCGTGGTGCATGTATGGAAGACTAATGACTTTTAATTAACTTTCAAAATAATGGTTCTGAGACTTGACAATTTCTTTCCACACTTGCAGCCCAACTATCTGGTTCTTTGCTGTAGTGTTCCTGATGTCTAATACCCATGGTAAGTAAGCCCTCGTTTTACTTGACTATGTCTCTCGTGCACGGGGAGCACATGCAGAGAGACTAGTTTTACTTCACTATGCCCTTAAATTTAAGTTGCTAACCTTCTGTTTTTTCATGATTAAAAAAAATTGATTTACCTCCAACCCTTTAATGGGAAATTTACAATTATAATGGAAAAACATTCTGCTTCACATTATAAAAATATATGACATATTTGGTTTCTTAATAATGTGTTTTTGTTCTTTCCAGGCTCCCGTTCTTATCTGTGGCTGCCCTTTCTTCCATTGATTGTAAGCACCAATTATCACCATCCAATTCCTTTCTTCAAATTCCAAGGTCCCTCCAAGACAAGATGGATATTTATATGATTAAAATATCTAATAATTCATAAAAATATGGCTTGTGCAGATCATCTTATTAGTAGGGACAAAGCTTCAAGTTATCATAACCAAGATGGGCCTCAAGTTGAAAGAAAGGGGAGAAGTTGTTAAGGGCACCCCATTGGTTGAGCCTGGTGACCATCTCTTCTGGTTCAACAACCCACGCCTCATTCTCCATCTCATCCACTTTGTTCTCTTTCAGGTTCAATTCTTCCCACTTGGGTTCACTTTATATATCTTCTGCATGTTTTTTTACCTCATAATTTTGCTAACTCTCTTCTGTTTTCTTTCTTTTTCACCTCACAGAATGCATTTCAACTTGCTTTCTTTGCATGGACTTGGGTAAGTAAACTTAAACCCATATTTAGTTTCATCCTGGTTTGCTTCATCCAGAAAAAGCTCACAATTGATTTCATCTTTCTTCTTTTACAGTATGAATTTGGCTTGAAGTCTTGCTTCCATGAGAAGTTGGAAGACGTCATTTTGAGAGTATCAATGGGGTGAGTTTCTCCTTACTTGTAACTTGCAGAGAAACCAATTTATTATGAGAATTTAACTTACCAAAGTCCATTGATTCATGTTATTTTGTGCAGGGTCGTCATACAAATACTATGCAGCTATGTAACTCTTCCTCTTTATGCCTTGGTAACACAGGTAAAAATGGTGCCAATTATGCAAAATTAGATGCTAAAAACAAAGAAATATGAACTGAGTTCTAACTATACATGCTGTGCACAAACAGATGGGTTCAACTATGAAGCCTACCATCTTTAACGACAGAGTGGCAAATGCTATCAAAAAATGGCACCTCTCGGCGAAGAAGCACTTAAAGCACAACAAGAATAGTCCAACCAGTGTACCAGGCACTCCCTTGCATTCCATGTCCCCTGTCCATCTGCTGCGACACTATCAATCCGAGCACGACGTTGACAGTGTGCACACATTGCAGAGAATGTCTTATTTTGATGCCGACGGTCCAAACTCCTCGCCATCTCCTCACCAAGATGATCTATCTTGGTCTAACCAAGGTAGAAGCCATGGCCAGGAGGAAGAGATTAGTGCTCATGAATCTAACGCAGTGAACAATCCGATAGCTGGTTATGGTTCTCGGAGTCAACATGAAATTCAAATTCATTCAGCAGAATTCACATTTGAGAAATCGGAAAGGAGTCGAGAGATTAAAAAGTAACTGATAGGCGGCATGCAACACTACAATGAACACTAAAGCTCGATGAGCTTTCCAATGAGGTCACTGTAAATGAAGACACTCTGCTAATTGAGCATTAGTTGTACAATTGTAACTCAAAGTTGATATTTTTGAAAATAGACCATCTGCATAATCAATTTCCCAATTTAAGAACTTCATATGCCAATATGCAAGCACCATTGAAGAACATGGCGCGAATGCACCAAAAAAACTAAACAAAGCAAGAAAGCATCAACAGGAACGCAGCAAATCACCACCAAGATGGAATGACAGAATCTTAAATTCAACATTAGGCCTAAAAAGAGTAATCATCTACAGAAACCAAGTTAATCTACTGTTTTATGCATCATGAAGAACACTTAATTTTGATAATCAAGGTTGGGAACAGAGCCCCCTTCAATTTCACAACGTCAAAAACATTGAAGTTAAGTATTGAATTCACTGGTTCAACCCAGTCAACAGATATCAGCATTTGTGCTTAAGCTAGAAAAATAATGTCAGAGAGTAAAGTTTGCTCAACCACACTCCTTTTTCACGTTTGGCATAAATTCTTCTAACAAGAACAGAAATCAAGCTAAGAGAATTGAAAGAAATCCAAGTGACAACAGCCAATTCGGATTCTTGCAAGGGCACATATTTAAGCCACAACAGACGTGCTGAAATTTATCATACCATTCGAAGCAAAGTCTATCTGTTTTATATTAGCTGGCTTTCTTCAAGACAAGAAGATCAACAATGTTCATGAGCAATTCAACACAACCAATAACCTCATGAGAGTGCATGCTTCACCAGTTCAAGGTTCTCCAAGTATAACACTTTAAGACCAAACTGAAAGAAGGCAAAAATAAAGAGATAGAGTAAACTTTGCATCACTGAACAGAAACCAGTGCATAAAACACAATTGAACAGAAACCAGGAAGGCTCAGAGAGAAATTTTACATAACTGAAAGACTTCCAGCAACAACGGTTATTAACAAAACTCACTAATTCACACATAACCAATAACTTCAAGATTAGACCAGAATAGTCTCTCTTATCGGATAAGAAAACAAGTTGATTGCTTCCCCAGATCAAGGTTCTCCAAGCCAAAACCCATCCAAACAGCAGTTGAAGAGAGACCCTTAAAATTTCACAGTATAAATATCATGGACATATTAAATTGACATGCATTGCTAGGCTTCTAATTGGAACAGAGTTTGAAAATCTGAAAGAATCAACCGAAATCTAAGTGACAGCAGAAGCCCCAAGCTAAGCAATTTGGCTTCTTGAGAGGGGAAAGTTAATCTCAAAACTAAGAATACAAACCACACACCATGTCCAACATTGCTGAAATTCAAATATAATTACAGAAGACATTCAACACCAATAATGGAATACAAGCACACAGCTAGAAAAGACATAACATTTGAGAGCTTTAGTATTTAGAAACTAGACTATCCTGTCAAATATTGAGGTGCATACAAACAGGGGGCCTGCCAGGCACAACTTGGCCTACAGTCCAACAAATCCTGCCCATACGCACAGACGCCACACCAAATTTGTCATCTAACGGATAATTAATGAACTGTTTGCAGCATGATGCATTTCTAATAACAGAAAATGCAATGCATTTTAATTCTGTAGCTGCCATTTATTTTCGACAGGTATGCTAATTCAATCTTATGAAAACTTCCGGAAAGTTTAATCTGAATTCTCCAACTAGAAAATCTAAATAAAGTCCATCAACTGAATGAAACCTCTTTGTTTTTACAAGCTTGTGCCATACATAAGCTCACTAAGAAGGTATTTCATGTTTTGAAAACCTATCCTGAGAACTTTGAATTAGAATTCTCAGAGACAAGACAAAGAAGTGGTAGGAGGGCACGAGGAGAAGCTGGGAGGTCAAATTCTAGCACATATCCTAAAATTGCTACAAACATGAAATCCCTTAGCATGAAGGTAGCTGAATCGTCTAAAGCTATTCCATGCTCACTTTGTGGTTCATCAAATATCAGAAGATGTCAAGTAACGACTGTGTGCTCTGGCACTATTGATGCAAGAGAGCAGAGTACTTTCTGGTAAGAAGTAAAATATATGTTACGTTTTACGGCAATTTTGTAATTCTAAAGTCAACAAAAGTTCAAACTTCCAACACACTGAGTTATGTAAATGACAAATGGTTTATGACCTAGATTTATGTTTACTTTCAATTTTGTGTTTTCCATGATACAATCTGAATTCAAATTTATCATGAAATCTAGATATGTCCTATCTATTTTCAGAGTCAGAATTTGGAACTTTGTGTTTGTCAATAATAGGTACTCACGATGGTAGAAAATGGACATCTTACCTCAATGAAAGTGACTCAACTGGTTTGACACTATATAGTAATTTGAAACAAGTTGAGCATGTAAGTCTTCTTTTCTCGTGTTTTTTATCTACACATACATCTCGTTGGTCCTCGATAACTTAATGCCAAATTTCCTCCAAGGCTAAGAAAACTAATGTCGTTTTTCATTGATTGATGTCACAAAAACTACCATGAGAACAATCAATTTTCTGTGTAGGTGAATCAGCAGGATATTGGTTACACAGAAAGCTTGACGTTGTTTGTTAAAGACTTAGGACCAACACCTCAGAAGATTGCCAGAAAGAAGTTACCCCTACCCAATGGGCACCTAGTACTCTTGAGTGATATATTTGCTTCATCACAATCTCAAAACTTCCAGGACAACCTTCATGGGCATCCTTCTATCATGAAGGGCACTGGCGGCAATTTGCATTCATGGGATGCGGACAAAAGAGAAAAGGGATCTTTAGCTGATGGACCAATGATTCATAAAACTATCTCACCATGAGAGGCAATGTTAGTTGTTTTCTATGATTTGGTATTCTTTAAGATAAGAAAATCAACAATGCTCATTAGCAAATCACACAGAACCATAATAGGAACATAAATATGGTGAATGCTTCACCAGTTCAAGTAGAACACATCCAAAAACATTGATCGAAAGGCAGATATTAAAGAAAGAAAGAAAAAAGGCAAATTTGCATCCACAACCACAACACATTTAAAAAGAAAGGAATTGAATACGGAGTTTACGGAACTAAAATTACTTTAATAATACGAAACTGAGTTTAAACAATCGGAAAATATAGGAACCCATCCACAAACCGAAAAACATTACATACTAAATTGGCCCTCCGGCCAATCAACACAACACACCACCATAATCATCCCACCACCATCACTAGAGAACACAAACTATAACCAACAAACTAACTGAAACCAACGAACTAACTCAGAAATCACCGCCACGCAGACGAAGGACAAGATGGAGAGTGGACTCTTTCTGGATATTATAATCTGCAAGGGTACGACCATCCTCAAGCTGTTTCCCGGCAAAGATCAACCTCTGCTGGTCCGGTGGGATACCCTCCTTGTCTTGAATCTTAGCTTTGACATTGTCAATAGTGTCAGAGCTCTCAACCTCCAGAGTAATGGTCTTCCCAGTCAGGGTCTTCACAAAAATCTGCATGCCACCACGAAGCCTGAGCACCAGATGAAGAGTCGACTCTTTCTGGATGTTGTAATCCGCCAGAGTCCTTCCATCCTCCAACTGCTTCCCGGCAAAGATCAGCCTCTGCTGATCTGGAGGAATGCCTTCCTTGTCCTGAATCTTCGCCTTCACATTGTCAATCGTATCAGAGCTCTCGACCTCCAAAGTTATTGTCTTTCCTGTAAGGGTCTTCACGAAAATCTGCATACCACCTCTCAGACGAAGAACCAAGTGCAAAGTTGACTCCTTTTGGATGTTGTAATCCGCAAGGGTCCTACCGTCCTCCAATTGCTTACCGGCGAAGATAAGCCTCTGCTGATCCGGGGGGATACCCTCCTTGTCTTGGATCTTGGCCTTCACGTTATCAATGGTATCGGAGCTCTCGACCTCCAGAGTAATTGTTTTCCCGGTTAGGGTTTTGACGAAGATCTGCATACCACCTCTCAATCGGAGAACCAAGTGCAAAGTCGATTCCTTTTGGATGTTGTAGTCGGCGAGGGTTCGGCCGTCCTCCAATTGCTTTCCGGCGAAAATCAACCTCTGCTGGTCTGGGGGAATGCCCTCCTTGTCTTGGATCTTGGCCTTCACGTTGTCGATGGTATCAGAGCTCTCGACTTCTAGGGTTATGGTCTTCCCGGTTAGGGTTTTAACGAAGATTTGCATACCACCTCTCAATCGGAGAACCAAGTGCAAAGTCGATTCCTTTTGGATATTGTAGTCGGCAAGGGTGCGGCCGTCCTCCAATTGCTTTCCGGCGAAAATCAACCTCTGCTGGTCTGGGGGGATGCCCTCCTTGTCTTGGATCTTGGCCTTCACGTTGTCGATGGTATCAGAGCTCTCGACTTCTAAGGTTATGGTCTTCCCGGTTAGGGTTTTGACGAAGATCTGCATACCACCCCTCAATCGCAGAACCAAGTGAAGAGTTGATTCCTTCTGGATGTTGTAGTCGGCTAGGGTTCTGCCGTCCTCCAATTGCTTGCCGGCGAAGATGAGCCTCTGCTGATCGGGGGGAATTCCCTCCTTGTCTTGGATCTTGGCCTTGACGTTGTCGATTGTGTCAGAGCTCTCCACCTCGAGAGTGATTGTCTTGCCGGTTAGGGTTTTGACGAAGACCTGCATGATTGTGAATCTCAGAAGCAAAATATCGAACAGGAAATTGGAAGAGAGAATTTCAGAGCGATTTAAAAAGGCTTTGAGAGAATTGTGTGGAGAAGATGAGAGGGGAGGTGGTTTATATACGGAAGATCAGCCGACTATAAAATCCTAAATTTTGTCTCCGACTCCGAAAATGATTCCAACAAGAGTCGGTAGAAAAGAAAAGTCTAGAAATTTATAGGAATATGGAGAAGTGACTTACTTTATTTTGGATTCCTTAGGATAGAAGGAATAATTGTTCGGTGTACGTGGATGTTAATTAATTAAAATTGAAAATTGATTTTTTTAAGTAAGAAAAAATAAATAAATAATTCTGGGTAATTTTGGGTGCAGGGCCGATGGGCTGGGTCACGGGTGGGGGTTGATATGGGGTTATGGGGTTGTCGCTGAGCTGGAGGAGACGGTGGTTACTTTTGGTTCTGTGGGGATTGGGTCGGGCGGATTCTGTTGGAGGTTCGGTGGCAAAAACAATTTACTTGTAACGGAAATAACACCGCTTTACTATTACTAGCTAATAACACAATGACAAGCGAAAAAGTTATTGTGCATATCATATCATTGTGTTATTGAGAGAGAGAGAGATTCAATGATTCTACGCGTTTTTTTGGGCTAAATTGGCTGACCATCTAGTTGGATGGGTTTGTGGGGTAAAACGACACTTTACCCTTTGTCATTTCATAAACGCGAACAGTTGACTATTGAATTGTTGTTAAGAGTCGTGCCATTTTCACTATAATGCCAATTTGACCAAACTTATTGTTATTTCAACCAGGTGAGATTAGAAAAGATTTTAAAAGCCAATAACAAAAATCAGAAGATTCTCTTTCCCCTTATTTCATTTACTTGTAGAGCTGGAAAACCTACGAGAAATCCAAAGAAAATGATGTTTTCTCCTTTACATCATGAACTAGCTTCTCAGTTTCCAAAGGAAGAAGATGCAGAAGCTTGGAATCATGAATAAAATAAAATATTCTTTGCACTAAAGCCCCATGAAAATAACAAGGGTTTAAAAAAGGCTTCACAATATTTAAATGGAAGCCTGAAATGAAACAAATGGATTGAAATTGGCTAGCATTCCCTTTACAATACACAAAACAAGTCTGCTTCCTCCATTTTGAGGATTATCCCTAAATATATATACAAGAATGCCAATGTAATGACGCACAAGCGATGCAATTAAATTATTTCTACTTCATATTATCAGGGAGAGCACAACCTTTGCAGATTGGACAAGAGTTTTTCATTGACAGCCACTTTTTGATGCAGCTCACATGGTAATCATGGCCGCAAGTTTTCAATGCCCCGACATCATCCCTGTCCTTGTACTCTTCCTGTCAATTAGGAACAGTGCTAGTTAGATATTCAACAGTTAAGCAATTTACATTCCAATTGGTCTCAAAAGCCACACTAACTGAAACTGGAATTTCAATTTCATGATTTTCTGTTTCAACTGGAAGATACTTACCAGGCAGATCACACATGTGCCTTCCTCTTGGATTTGATCTGACGAACAATATATCGTTTCTGTCAAACACTTTGGTATCAAATCTTCAGACACGCCTGTGCTGACATTCCCAATCCTTTCACCTAGCGCTAGGAGTTCCTGTTTGTTCCAAACATTTCAAGAAATTCAGATACCTTAAAGTCATAGGAAGAAAAATAATAATTTAGGCAGGAATATCAATGTTACCTCGTAACTCATGTTGTCTATGTCCAGCCTCATGTCTCTATGATGATCAAACATATTTCTGGACCCATACAAGGCTGGGCGATCCACAATCATAAAACCCTGCAATACAAAATGAAAAACAATTTATTTCCGATATTCAGGCTGTGCTATACTTAAGCATGATGAAGTGTTTTCGCAATTATCACAAAGGAGCTGCACCCTTCTGGAATAGACAAGATAAGCAAACATGCATCAGAAAGGACTACATACCTCAGACGAAAACCGATCCTGGAGACCAGTCTCTTCAGAGACCCGAAATCTATCATTAGACATCCTCGACCTACCACTCCTATCACTATTACGCCACCCAACTGTGGCCACTGGCCTAGGATGTCTAGAATAACTTTCAGATGCCAACTGCAATCCTTCTTCTGAATGTGGTGCATGTCCCACTCGCACGTTGCTTGAAGAAGCCCTGAAGGTTGGGGCAGATCTTTGAGAATAGCTACTACGAACTCCCCTTACAGATTGCGGTAAGGCACCAGGATAACTTTGAGGAACAGCGGTGGCTCTGCTTGACATGAAATCATGATGGTATAACCCTGTTTCCACAGAAGCATTACCCACACTGCTTCCTACAAGGAAGTGGTTGGGATCATGACTGAAACCACTTGCATCTGCAATTTAAAAGCAATTTAATCAGTAACAAATAACAGGAACCTGGACAGAAGACACGGAATTAATCAAAATTTACCTGGAGTTATAATCCTTCCATGAGAAGGAGACACGTTAATATGATTCCACTCATGGGTCAAACCAATAGAACCCTGGCCAGAAAGATCCATTGTACTAGAATGGTCAATAGGGGGGAGATTTGTAGAATAAGAACTATGTAAAGGATTGCTCGACAAATGTGTCCTAGCTAAGTTGGACTCCAAATCATGTTCAGACCGGCTTCTCACATTTCGCATGGATCCCTCACCCCTAATTGAGAGTCCATTCCCTCTATAACTGGGCATCATAGACATGTGATCCCAGGGCATGTATGGGGTATCCATGTTTACTTTCTCCTGCTGTAATTCTGAAGATCTAGGGAGCTCAGAGGAACTACTTCCAGCACTATAGTATCTGCTTGTGCTGCCTCTCTCAGATACTGAAGGGATCCCTGGGCTTTTTCGCTTGTGAGGCCCTCTTCCATTGCTCATTGTGAGATCAACAAAACCACCCTCAACACCATGGAATGCCCTCCGGTCATAACTGGAAGAGGGTGCATGGTGAGCATAATTTCCACCAACCGTACCAAAGGTGCCGGCACCCAATGGATGCTGAAAAGGATCATGCGATGGACCAGAAGCATCAGGTTGATAATGTGGCACATCAACATTGTGGTTCAAGTTAGAATACCCATATGACCTCAGAGCTGGATTCCAATTTGACGCAAAAGGCATCCCGTCTATAAACATATTTTCTACAGGATATAAGAAAGAACCGTTCTCTCCAGTGCCAGCCCTGGCTGCTGTCCATAATTAAAATTAATTAGTCATGAAAACAAAAGATATTCAGCAGATCAGATATTCAAGATTGAAATTCATAAGTAAATGATGAAATTTTGCAAATTACAGACCAGAAGAAAGGAAATGAAAAGAATATACTCAAGGAATATCAAGACACAGTACCCAAATGCCCAAAAGGTTGCTCTGTGTTCATATGATTCCAATTCTGATCATTTTCACCCTCAAAAACATGAGATGTGCTGAACTGATGTCTATGTCCCATAACTTTCGTCAACTTACAGCTACGAACAAGTTATGAGCTGGAACAGAATCTACCAAACAAACCCACAACCTGCACAAAACAGGGAAGGGATCTCAAAACATTGATTAATATTGTATTTTACTTCTACAGGAAGCCTAGGGCCTCCGTGTGTTTTTGCCATTAACCATAAAATCTTGATAAGTAGCCCATTACTGAAAAATTTATATAAATATTGCCAGTAATAATTAATTTTTCTTTTTTAAACAAACAAAGGAGAATTCTTGTGCAATTCAGAGTGTGGATGGGAGAAAGAAAGTAGCAACCTCGTTACAAATTCTAATTGAAAAAATTCTTCAACAGACTTCAGAAGATAAGAGAAGACCCCTCAAACCAAAACCAGACAAGTTTCAAAGAAATTAAAACTTGTCATCAAGTTCCAACAATGGAAAAATGCAACCAACACAAATATAAATGCAAGATGACAATTAACTTCCAGAGATGGCAAGGCAAAATGCATTTTAAGGAAGATTAACCCACCAAGTTCCTGCTTCACATACCAATTTAAATTTTCAAAATAGTTTGACTAAGTACGAAGTATATGCCACAACATCACCAAATAGATACTTGACCAAGAGAGCCATGCCTATAAATGTGCTTTCACACTTTGATCCACCAATCTCCATTTTAATCAAGGCCAAAAATTGAAGTAAAAGTCAGGTTGTTCTGTTTAAAAAAAATAGTGCTCCAGAGGACCGGTCAAAGCCTAATTGCACACCCACTAGCACCCTATGTCATTGTCAACCAACTCCCTTGTCACTCGCTTTCATCTCCAATAAGAAGGCATTTCCAATGAAAATAGAGGGAGCCATTTTTTTCTGAGGGATAAAACAGAATTGAAAGTGTAAAGACATAACAATTAGCTGAAAGTGAGGAGTGAAAAAGATGGAAACAGGACCTTCCTTGAAGACATTACCTGGGTTTGGACTTTGAATCACAGGATTAGAGATCACCTAGCAGGTGTAAAAGATGTAACAATCTCAATAACACACCATATCAATTTGCACTAGCATTTTCTTGAATTCAAATATCAACTATAGAATCATAAATAGATAAACTAAGACCAGAAAAACCACTACCAGATCCCCCCTAGCTTCCAAGTTCTGAAAACTCACAGTTCTTAATACTTTCAGCTCTAAAATATTTATGAAGACTTATTCTACATCAAGGTCAAACGTTCAAGGTGGTTGGAAATGTTCCAGATGAAAGCTGAAGATATTTATGAATGAAAGATAAAATTAGTACATAGATGTGAAAAATGTAAGATACATAAATAAATAAATGGTTACACCTTCAGAGACAGTATACACAAATTATCAGTTTCAACCCTTCTTTACCCAAAATTATCAGATGAACTATGGATGACTTGCCATTCACATACAAGAAAAGATTGCTCTCTCCAAAACTAAGGAGGGGCAAGTTGAAGATCAGAGGCAGTGTATTCAATGGCTGAAATGAGACAGAAAAGTACCAGACACTCCTCTCTAGTTGTGGTGAAACTATTAAGAAAAGGATCTGAAATAAATTGAAATGTATTACCAAGGGAAAAGAGAACTAATATAATGAAATGTGTGCCATTTGGCTGAAAAATGTTCATGGGGAGCAAAGAGTGGAACACAAAAAATCCTTTGATAATCACTGCATAGATGAACTGTACACCATGCAGCACATATAAAACTTGGAAGTCACGGGCAATTCTAGGATAGGCATAAACATGGCTCAAAGAAAAATACGAAAATTCATGAGAAGAACAAGTTTATAACTCAATACTTGTCATGCATGAAGCTGCAAAAGTCAAAAAGATTATGGATACAAAGGAGTAACATGGTATTTTTTTCCGACGGTACGATAATATTGAAATGAAGACAACGTAATTTTTTTTTTTTTTAAACTATCGTAATAAAACGTGTTGCTTCTGTTAGAAGAAGAAACAAATAGAAGTAATCAACCCTAGAACAAAAAAAGAGAGAAGGCGAACTTATGTTTAAAAAACCCAACAAAATAAATCTGTGATATTATTAAGAGAATATATCAATCGTCAAATAGAAAGGATAATCCGGTAATTGCACATAGATCCATAATAATAATAAAAACATTGCTTACATTTTATTGCTGCCCTACAATACCTTTCTATCACGTAAAACCAAGTTGAGGTTAAGCACTGATTACAAAAAGTAAGACGTAGATACAGATTCTAAAAAACTGTAAACCCACAAGATCAGGTTAAGTCACTGATTACAAAAAGTAAGACTTAGATACAGATTCTGAAAACTGTAAACCCACAAGATCAGGTTAGTATAGCCAAAAAAATATACATGTTGCTTAAACCTGGAGCCTTCTAAGTCTACAACAAGTTTCTACACTTACAAATCCCTCGCTCAATATGAAGAGAATCTTCCTCTGAAGACTTAAATGGTGTTGTCTTCTTACACGTCTTGAGAAAGTTTGCAATTGAAGCTATAGGGTACAAATAAAGAGGTATACTTGTACCCTATAAGAAGAGGTATACTCGCACCCTATAAGATGAGATTGGAGAGCTCAGAAGAAAGAAGCATGATATTAGTATTGTTAAGATTCTCTCCAGTGAGACTTGTCAGCAACAAGAAGATGTCCTAAAAAAAGAAACCAGGATATTCTCAAAAATCTGAAATCTGGAAACTTTTCTTCGTGTGAAAGCACAGAAAAGACCGTACAACAAGTCGAGGGTGCTGTCAAACCTGATAACCTACGCAGCTACGCCAATCTGAAGAAACCAAACAATGAGTAAGCAGCCCACTGCCTAATATCCAGGCAATGGCAACACCAAACTTTTCCCTCCACCCTGGTATCCTACACCAATGTTAGGGAACCAAGCTCTGTGTTTCAGTGATACAAACATCAGCACCTGATTGCCCTCTACTTACGGGCAATCAATCACCACAAGGCTAATTATAAGAGGCACTAGATCCAAATCTCCACTTGTTAATTAAGCATCGCCCGTCAAATATTGCAAACCAAACTACATGGTTCAGTCCCATCACCTAAGCACAAGATTATCCAGAGATGGCATGTGTCAATGTATCAAAAGCTGGTCACCGTGATAACTTTTCATTGACAACACCTAAGCACACAATCATCAGTATATCCATCAGCTCACCGCTCTATATAACACCAACATACAGCAACATCACAGAACTCCAAATACTAGGGCAATGAGAAGAATGAATTGACCACCAAAACATTTACGAAGTCAATGGAATTGCCCATGGCATTATAACTTAGCCAGCCTCTCCGTCACCTTAGTATGTACAATGTAAACACAAAAGCGAACATACTTGTGCTTAGTTCAGATCAATGGCCTCACTAGACTGCATTGAACTCTGACATTTTCCATCACTAAACAAAGGGTCGAGAATGATCAATCTAAACATCATGACACTATCACCATCAAGGCAACCTTTTTTTCCATCTCAAATATGGCCTCCACTACCTCAGGTGGATGGATCCAGTTCTTAATGTAAATTCCAATTCAATACTACCTGAGCAAGTTAAAAATGGAGTCTTTAGTGGTTAGTACCATATAAAGTAGCTCTCAGAATACTACAGCTGACTAGGACTCTCAGAAAATGGCAGAAGATCGTGCTAATAAATCTTGAAGATAAGACATGGCTTCAATTGATATCCATGTTTTCAGAAGTCCAATTGACCAAAAAGTCCCTGCAACACCATTCATAATTCAGAGCATGAAATGAACTACCCCCCAACCTTTATACCCTAAACAAGTACTAGGGGCAAAAAGTATTTAACAAAATAACCTGTAACTTTGCAAACAAAACTAAAGTAAGTCATAAAAGCTAATATTTCAAAAATATTTAGGAATAATAAGACATGACCTCAGAAATATGAAGAAACACGACCACTACACTGAGCTACAGCAAAAGTCCAACTGTATAATTTTCTAAGTTTACTTCAGAAAGGTATGGCTCCAAGAAATTCTCACCTGTAGGTGCAGTCATATCATCATTCCAGAACTTGGGTACTAAATATTGTTCATCTCGAGTTCGAACTCAATACAAGTATGCAATACTGATACACCGTCAGCAAACCAAAACCTGCATAATAAGAACCATCTAAACCTACTCGATGCTAAGGTAATCCAGACCGAACACTGCATTATCTAAAAGACCCTCGTCCACCAAGCAAACCTTGGTCAAAATATAAACCCCAAAGCATGAAAATCATTTGCTATGAAACGGTATTAGAGGCCTTGATGGTAATAGTTATTAAGCAAAACTATTTCCACTCAATCTCTTACCAGGAGAACAAATTATTTTATGACAACAATCAATCATCATGACCATGATCAAATTACAAGCCCCAGCTCATTATACACATGTTATCGCCAAGTACAATAGAATTGATCGAACAAACATATTTACACAACCCACCAATCCACATTACCACAAAGGAAAAATTACCGAAAAATCAGAAAAACGTAAATACAGGGCAGGCAGAAAAATAAATAAGAAAATCATCCAAATTTTATGCACCAGCATCAAACAAACAAACCTCAACGATCAGAGGCCAGATGATCAGAAACAACAAAAGACTACCGAAAATGATGATCAGAAACAAGGAACATGAATTGATCGAGAAAATGACGATCGGACCTCAAAATAAAAAAATAAAATAAAAAAACATGTGAAGAAAATAATAAAAAAAAAAATTGTGTAGAAACAATAAAAATGACGATCAAGCTTGGAAACTGAGAGTATGGTAACAAAAAAATGGAAGAGCACGCATACCTTGAAGTCGATGAAGGGCTGGTTCTGCAAAAAGGAACAAACTTTGAGGGGTACAGAGAGAGAGAGAGAGAGAGAGAGAGAGAGAGGGATAATTCTGCTCTTGAGGAAGGAAGGAGAGAGATGAATAAAGCGGTTGGGTGCGTTGTTTGCAGAAATAAGAGGAGGAGAAATTGTCCGGACTGCTCAATGTTACCGGATACCGACATAATCTGTATTTCTTTTTTTCTTTTTGTTTTACTTTATTATTAAAATAAGGTTAAATAAAATATAAAAAATCAGAGGACGTTCGTAACACGACGTCGTAATGAGACAAGCGACGGTGAATTGTTTTGTGAGGTGCGTTTCGCGGGAGATAAGAATCATTTGTCATTGCTCATTAGAGGTATTAAATATTAATTAACTAATAATAAAATAATAGTTTTAATTAGAGTAGGGTGCTTTTATCCAACTAGTTAATCTTCCACTCCCAAGCAAGTGCGAGTCGTGGGTGCTGCCTTTCTTTGAGTTTTGAGGTCACCAAACGCGTGTAGCAAGAGCATGTCTTTGTACATACGTTTCTTTTTTTTCTTCTTTTTTTGTTCTTTTTTGTCATCTTAATGACCCATCTAAAAAGTACTGATGCCATCTTGTAGTCGTCCGGCCCGACGTGGTTGGGATTATCTTAATTGTTGATGCATTATAAATTTTTATGTGTGTTAATAGTTAAAAATAATTCAATGCGTGTGAACGACTAACCTTGCTTATATGAAAGAGTATAAAATTTTAACAGCTAAATAAAGAGTAGTTAGTTGCGTGTAATCTCAAACGGACTCTACATAGGATGCATTTGTATACCTTGCTTGCATGTATATGAAACGCCTACTTTTTTTATTTGTCTAAATAACCAATTTGGTGCACCGGTGTTTAGTGTATATGAAGAAATCAAAGATGGATATTCTGATCAAAACAAGTATAAAAGAAAAAGAAAAAGAAGTGATTGAGGGGTGGGGAAAAGCAGATGATCTAATTCTGGCCTCCAGCCTTTATTTTTATTTAATTTTTTATGCTTTTGACCTCTAGTCTTTTATGGTGAAAGAATGATACAGATGTTATCATAATGGCAATATTATCTTTTAATGCATTATTTGTGAAATAGATATGTGCTTGAAAATGACGTGGCTAATATGGATGACGACATTGTGAACCTCTTCAACTTCATAATTACATTTTCTGTATAAATAAGGGAATTGAAAATTAAATAAAATTTTAAAATGACAAAATTTAAATTTCTGACAGTTGAAAATTTCAGTATTTGGATTTATGTATGTCGAATTTTGGGATAAATTGGATTATAAAAATTGTGAAATGACACATATTTTGCTGGAAATTAAAATCGGAATTTTGATGCCCAAATTTCCAAGATTTTTTCCATGTGCTATTTAATAAATTCCGCGTTTAAGTTGCCAAACAAGGGAATTGTCAACTTCTTCTCTTAAATTCCCTACTTTTAACTAAATTTCGAGTTATTTTCTCTCATCCAAGCAGAAGATAAGTTTACTCACTGTCATTAACATCTATGCGAGTTGAATTTGACCTCTCTAATCAAGTAGAATATAGTATTATTATAGTTTTTTTTTTTAACTAATCGAAATTTCCAAATTCTATTAGTTGAGCTAAATCAGCCCTTATATTTGTCGTTTCATAATAAAAATGGAAAATAAATCAGCTTTTATATATTAATTCGTTGCATCTAGTGATCCCAAATACAAAACATTTCCATATAAAGTACACACTAACAATATGAATCATGCATTTGCTTGGAAGTCTATTTGAGCGAATAACTTACTGGTTTAGTATATATAACAATCTCACATATTCGATACACCTATATATTAATTTTGGAAGACCGACACACCTATACTATTATTTTGTCGTCATCTACTTTTCATAAAGTTCCGAGACGTCCCTTTTTACATTTATTACCTCTTTTTTCATAATCAGAACGGTACCTTTCTACATTTACTTCAAAATAATAAAAAGTAAATTGCCGTCTACTTTTCCGAATTAGGACTCCAATTGAACTTTAACTTCCCGAACTAAAAAGGCAACTAATTTAACATCTGAATTAATTAAAATGGCTAATTTTGTGAATTTAATTCAATGTTTTGTTTAACTATAAGAGTAAATTTGTAATTTCAAATAAAATAAATAATAGATAATAAGAAAATAGAATAACATTTATAAAAATACAAAAACTAGCCCTATCCAGCACCACTCTCTCTCTCTCTCTCTCTCTAAATTGATGAGTCGACGTTTGGTTGAAGAAGCTCAAACAATCAGCAGCAATGGAGATGTGTCTCTCAGAGGGAGCTAGATTGAAGCTTTGTCTGTAAATTTGAAAACTTTGGAGTAGGAGAGAGAGTTGCCAGAAGTTCTATGTGTCGCCTGAATTTCTGAGTTTTAGAGGGCTAGGTAATATGGGTTTGGAGGGAGGAGGCTAGGGGTGAGGCTGGGTAAATAGAGATGGTGGTGGTTATGGTGGTGTAATTGTAGATCTGAGATACTATTCTTGACAAAGCCTCTAGTAGAATTATGAGTGGGATATAGCTGAATTGGTTTAGCTCTTTCACCTCTTTTCTTACGAATAGAGGTTCGAAAATCCTGACACCCAATAAATACTTATGTAAATCCCCCCAATCACTTGTACTAAAATATATATAATGCCTCTTCCTATTTTTCTCTGTATTAATTTCAAATATAATAACTCTCTTACATGCATAATTTATGTGAGGTTCCCAGTATAGTTAAAATTACTTCTCTTTGGTTCCAAGTAAAATTAAATTTTTGGTAAAATTTTATAATACGAAAGCATCAACAATAAAGTTGGCCCCGAATAAACCTAACTTTGACAAAAAGTATTGGCAAGAAAGATAGTCTTACAAGACTTTGCTTTTGCTCTCCCCTCACCTATTTTCACATTGAAATGTGATACAATACAATTATTTAAGTCAAATTTCATTCCTTAGTAAACTTTCCAAAACCTTATGCATGAATGAAACAACTTTGGCGTGCATTGTTTTTTTGGTTAATTACATGATTTAGTAATTAAACATTTAAAATTATGATTTCTTAAGAAGGATTATTTGATTCTTAAAGAAAAAACTGTCGCCCAGATAAGGTTTGGGTTCGAGTTTTAACATCTGTGTAATGTATGTGTGAGTATTATATGTTTTATCAGAAAAAATTTATTGATTTTGGTTTTATTTATTTATTTTTGAAGTTCGCACAGGCTGTTGGCTGTTGCTTCTTTGAAACCGCTTTCTTTACTGGTTCTCCACCCACACGCACAAACATTCAAAAAAAAAAAAATTTATCGAACTTAATCTTCTGGTCCTGGATTTTGGACTTATTTTCAACTCTGCAATCGAAAAAGGAAGGTAGGAGGAGGGAGACGAAGCAGAGAAGAAGATGAGCGTCATCGAAATCTTGACAAGAGTAGAGGCGATCTGCCAGAAGTACGACAGATACGACGTCGAAAAGCAGAAGGATCTCAACGTCTCCGGCGACGATGCCTTTGCTCGCCTCTACGCCTCCGTAGACGCCGACATTGAAGCCCTTCTTCAGGTCCCTCTCTCTCTCTCTCTTTCTCAATTTCCACTCCACGCGATCTCTGTTTGGTCCCTGAGAAACCTCGGGAAAATTCAAGAGGCTAATAGCTGATCCCGACGTAGTCGGACGAAATTCACTAGAATTTTGGAGTGAAGTTAGGGTTTTTCACCTCTATGGTGTGCTGAACTGAAACCGGAGTTCTTTTTATTTGCAGAAAGCGGAAATTGCTTCGAAAGAGAAAAATAAGGCATCTGCTGTTGCGCTGAATGCTGAGATTCGGAGGACCAAGGCTCGATTGCTTGAGGAGGTTCCCAAGTTGCAGAGGTTGGCTGTAAAGAAGGTCAGCATTTACTGTTTTAATGATTTTTGGTAATGTTCGCATTTGTAATTGTGCATTTCGTCAAATTGTTTGAGAAATTGATAGTAGCCTAGCACATTCTGGTCAAAATTGAAAAATTGAAAGATGGTTGCACTTGTATATGGGATTTTAGTATTGTTTAAGAGTATATGAGATGCCTGTGCGTGTGTGTAAGTTGCCAATTTTGCTTGTTTAGTATACAACACAAGGCGGCATGATTGCTTTGGGGTATAGGCAGCGTTATTCATAATTGATGCTAATTGGTTTACAGGTGAAAGGGCTTTCAACCCAAGATTTTGCTGCTCGTAATGACTTGGTCCATGCATTGCCAGATAGGATCCAGGATATACCAGATGGGACTCCTGCTGCACCCAAACACACTGGAGGTGGCTGGGCAGCTTCAGCTTCTCGTACTGAAATCAAATTTGATTCAGGTAATTTTTTGCATTATGAAGGCTGTTTGGTGCTTTTTTAGTGATTATAATGTATGGACAGCTCAGTTCCATTTGATTATTTTCAGTTTACTTTACTTATGTGTTTCATGTATTTTGGTAGAGGGGCGGTTGGATAATGAATTCTTCCAACAATCTGAGGAGTCGAGTCAATTCAGGCAAGAGTTTGAAATGCGGAAAGTTAAGCAGGCAAGTTATAGATATTGTGTTGTGTTTGTTTACAATGGAGATATCTTTTAAAAGGATGCAAATTGCATACTTGCTAGTTAGATGCAGGAGTTATGGATATTGATTTGCATTTTTATTTATTTTGACATGCTCACAGGATCAAGGTTTGGATATGATATCAGACGGTTTGGATACATTGAAAAATATGGCTCAGGATATGAATGAGGTTAGTTGTTTCTGTGTGATGCTACTTGCTCATTTGCAATATATAAACATACGTTAACTTAATTTATCATATGCCATGTGTAGGAATTCGATAGGCAAGTTCCTTTGATGGATGAGATTGACTCTAAGGTGAGAAACATTGTCCTCTCCTAGTATTGCTTCCAAGATGTTCAGTTTGAATTCTCAAAATTAGATTACTAAATGCTGCCTCCCTTCTTAATAGGTGGACAAGGCATCTGCTGACCTTAAGAATACCAATGTCAGACTGAAAGACACAGTCAACCAGGTGAGTGTATTTGCAGCTTTTTTAAGTTTACAAATGCACATTAGAGTCCTTTTTATAAATAAATAAATAAACTCTTTGTTGCTGGATCTAATGTATGCTTTGTTTTTGTTACAGCTGAGGTCCAGCCGAAATTTCTGTATTGATATTATATTGCTGTGTATAATTTTGGGCATTGCTGCGTATTTGTACAAGTAAGCTCATATCCTATACAATGAACATATATGATGAGATAGACAAACGTCTGTAACTAGATGTCATTGCACTGCTCAGATTATGGTTATATTCGATAAGACTTTATAGTTACTTCAACCCTAAAATGCAGATTTAAATACACAATTATTTTTTCAATGCTCCAGAATTGAACTTTGATCATTTGCATGTCTGCGTTTTTTATTCGAGATGTGTGATTTTTGTATTCTGATCGCGGTATCTTTCTTCGCAGTGTACTGAAGAAGTGAGGTGGCATAAAGAGCGGTTTGACCAGTTCCAAGAGTTGTTGGCTTGTCCGGTATTGTTTTGCATTTTGAGGACTCACTTTGGTGCTTGATATATGTTATTTGATTGTTTATTTTATGTTGAAGAGTGTCTGTTCATACTACCATGAATGTATTTTTCAAGTACATGAGTCAGTTTTACGTCGCAGTTGGTTGTGCCCTCTAATTTGCTTTTGTTGGTACTCTGTGAGGCTGTATCTGAATCCATACTTCAATTTATGAAACCTTTGTGGACCCATAGTTAATAGATTGGATTGGCAGCTTCCTTTCGATTTTATATGAAACTTCTTATGGACCTAATGCATTCTTTCTGGGCCTGATTTAGTTTTCATCTGTCAGACGTATCTAAATTACTGTCTTTTGATTTAGTTTCTGTAGGCTTTCCCACGCCTCTTTTGCCAATAGAAAATCACGCAATATAAAAAACCTGAACTCTTATGTAGAATAAGTCAACAATGTATATCAAGCTAACAACCACAAAACCCATAACCCACATTAACACTTTACGTGACGGAGAAGTTGAAATGTAAAGCAATTTTCTATATTCTTATCCCAACATCTACAAGATATTTATTACAACGAATATATGCGAATATACATACAATCTTGAAATGCTGCAGCTAATTACATCCAGCGAACACCAAACTAATTTACATGCTTATTCTTCATAGGTATAAAAATTGCACTCAAATGTATACGAAAAGAAGAAAATTCAGAACTGCACACTAATTTACATAAAAATCACAATCATGGAGACCTCTGTTCGTGATCTTGAATCCCTTTATCTACATAATAACGGAATTAATCCACACCTTGCTTCACTGCTCTAGCCAGCTACTCACTTGCACTGAAAGCCAATTAATTGACTGAGTTCTTGATATTGGATCATGGAGCTCCATTGATCTGCATTGAAATTATTTTCAGCTGATCCAGACTGGTCTACTCCCCAGGAATTCATTGGGCAACCGTCCCGGCCGATCGATGTGCTAACTTCCTCCTGATATTCTCTGCTACATATCCTCTTGCTAGGTGTAACAAAACTCTGGTGGTGTCCATTTCCTTCTGCTGCAGGCTTTCTCTTGAAAGGGTTGATCAAACTTTCAAGGGAAGAAGCTAAAAGCTGCCCGTTGTTCTTATTCGATGAATCGTTCTCGTGAATGGTAGTGCAAGAATTTGTGTCTCCACTGCCCTGAAAGCTTATGCTTAAAGTGGTTTTAGTGTATGGAAGTTCAGGGGAGGCAAAAATGTAGGGCAACATTGGACAATCTTTGTACAGATAGTTTCTGACCATTTCGATGCTAGGGTTTGTGTCCTTTGAACATGTCTCATCCGCTTGCTTGGTGTAGGCACCTAGTTTATAGCAAGGACTGTTTTGATCTTCCCAAATGCTCCTGCTGCTGTTGCATTTTTGTCGAACCCGACATAGCACCCAATCATCCAACTGTCATGAAGAAAATGAGAGAATTATTAACAATATCGAAAGAAAGTACAATTCTCTGCTTATACTGAACAAAATAATAATTAAATGAAACCTAATACGATGATTGTTGAACATAAGCACAATATCAACATAGAAAACAACAGTAGAGGATTCAGAACTAGAAACCCTATATATGTCATCCATATAATTAAGCTTAATTACAAAGGTGGAGAGAGAATGAGGAATATCAATTACTAGCTTATTATGTTGCTAGACTATCAATCAGCACAACATGTTCTGATTCACCACTTATAATTTCAACATAACCAACGGTCCTGATTCACAGTCTAACATCACGTGTCAAATCGGCAAAAGAAACTTACCCGTACCTACCGTATACCATATTCTGTGAGGATATATATGAAGTAATTGATCAAGCAACTTACCCTCATAGACCCTTTTTGCTTTGAAGACCACATGGTTGTGTCAAGCAATCTATACTCATTCATGATCCACTCTGTCTTGACCCCCTTTGGAGGGTGTCCTGTGTAGAACACAAGTGCTTTCTTCACCCCAATGCTTTTTGTTCCACAAGAACTGAAAATATGTTTATCAGTTCCTGTAGCCTTCCAGTAACCCAAACCAGCTGCTCTGTTAGGCCTGCTCCCATTTGGGTACTTCCGATCTCTCGGGGTGAAAAAATACCACTCTTCTTCTCCAAAGGAGGCTTTGGCTGGCAGCTCCCATGGATTATACTTGTAGAGATCCAATTCAGTGATGATGGTTGCAGGTAATGGACTTGAAGTGACTTTGTTTTTCAAATAGTGGACGATGAGTTCTTCATCAGATGGGTGAAATCTGAACCCAGCAGGAAGCTGAATGTTATCAGAGGTTTGTTTTTCCCTCTCCATTTTCGGGATGGAGGAGGGAGGCTTGCTTGTTCCTTGGTGATGGAGGAAACTAGGGAATCAATGAGGCCCTGAAATTATCGACCAAATGGTTTGTAAGTTTGATTGCACTGTGCAGTTGTTTTATAGGGAGTTTCTCTCATGCAGAAAAGGACAATTTTTTTAACATATATTATATAAAGTTCATGTATATGATACATTTGGTCAGGGAAAGCAACCTCATTGTCCTGACTGATCACAACCGTTGGATATCACATATCCTTTATCTGATCAGAGATGCATAGGAGCCAGAGACTTCAAATCAAGCTTCATCTTGTCGAGCGGGGTTACTATAGTGGTTGTGGCCCTTCCTCTTTTCCCCCTACTTGGGATCCAGGATCGAAACCCGAAGTTTCTTTCCTCCCAATATAACCCAAAAAAAGAAAAAATGATAAATAAATAAAGTTCATCTCCTATCTTTGATCAGATAAATTTTAGTTTTGGTTGCTTCAATTGCCATTATGTGTTTCATGTGTTTCAATTTGTTTGAATTATTTTGGCACACCAAAGAGCATATGATTGAGGTGGTGATGTTGGCAATGTGGAGCACAAATAACTTGTATGGTTCAATCATTCCACAAAACATTATCAACAATATTTCCTTTTTGGGGAAGGGGGGTGGCCAACATAACTGAGAGAGATTGTCTTGTCCCCCAAATCATTTAGCACTTGCCACACTGTTCTTCATGCTTGCACTCGACTGCATTCCAGGTGTCCTTTCCCTCTTAACTTGCATTCCTAGCATTGACAGGTTTATACATGGCTTGCAATTCTAGCCTCTTCTCTTAAGGGTCATGTTCTCTTTTAATATGTTTATATTCTCAGATAAATACTTATATTATTGGACTGTGAATCTGAATCACACATTCAAACAAGAATCAATATGATAAATAGTCCGGATTCACGGCGCTAGATCGAGATGACTTAATTAGTGTAGAGTCAAAGGAATTCACTCATTAACACAAGAGATTAAAGTTCCATGGAAAATGTTTTGATGGGATGTTGTCTTGTCTTTGGCTTTAGCCCTTGCATTCCATACCACATATCTTGATCATAACAAAACTCCAAGAAATAGAACATTATAGAAAGGAGGAGAGACAGAAAAAGGCCAACTTGATCCCCAAGATTCGATTGCATGACTTTTCCTCCTTGGAAACTCACTGTCACCATTTTTCTTCGTCCCCATTTTGGAGTCTCTTTCAACAACACGTCCCCTGTTTTTCCCTTTGAAGTTTCAGAAATTGCATGCGCAATTATTTCGTCTTTGAATTTTCATGGAATTCCATAATATTAATAATTATAATTATATAAATACCCAATCAAATTACCACTCATAACCGTACCTGTACTATGTACAATGACTTATATATACATATATATATATATGTTTTGATAAATGTGGAAAATGGAACTTTCGAAAAATACAGACACAAACCCAAGTCTCAAACTTTGATTAGAATTTATGAATACATAACAAATTTAAAGTGGTTGCAAAGACAAGAAATGAACATTCTTTCCACATGGATCGGATCGACCGAGGTTTCTGGTTTGTTTTTTTCATGGCTCAGAACGTTAACTTTGAGGCGCTTCATTTGTTGGCAAGCTTCAACACTTTCATGGCGGCCAAATATTTCCAAAAACAGATGGAGAAAAAAAAAAGAAAAAAAATAGAAGAAGACCAACATCACTTTCAGAGGAGTTACGTTTATGTATGGCAGGGACAAAGATACCAAACGTGGCACACTTTGACCGACCTTCTTCAATCCTCAGTCCATTCAATCCATGTGTGCTAGAAGTTTATGAAGTTAATTAATGAATTAATTACCTATTAATTCTTAATCATAGAAGAAAGCATAAGGTAAAGGTATATGCATTTGAAACGAAGTGACCAAGGGGAGCTTGATTATGATTTGTAGATGGTGGATCCCACATCCCGTACAAGGTTTCAATTACTCAAAGACGACTAAAAATTTTACTAGGTCCAATATTGACACCAATTCATGCAGCAACGAAAAATTCTTTAACAAAGGGAGAAAGTAGAAAAGGCTTATAATGTTTATGAATTGCATGATGACGTGGTTATTTAAGCCGGTCGCATTAGCATGATGACGTGTTATGATTACATAGATTTTTTTTTTTTTGGTTAATTGTTTTCCCAATAACACTGGTTAATTAGCTAAGATCTTATGGTCGATACATTGGAAAGGCAGCCTCGTAGTTTTTATTTTCTTTTCTCCAAAGAGGGAGATTCGAACTCGAGGGTAAAGGACTAGACATATTTTCATGACCAACCGGTACGCCTAACCCGCATCCGCAAACTAATGAATAGTAATTGATTGTATTGAAATGTTTGTGAAACAGATGAGTGAGAATAGAGTATGCAGAAAAATTCCCCTCGCTCCTCGCATTATTCGGATTCTCTATACACCGACAGCTTGCAGCCAACTCCAAAGCTTCATTTAAAATTGGCATCAAGAAGAATTAACAAAAACAAAAACAATTCAACACCACAAATCTCTAGAGTCTAGACAACAATTCCGACAAACCAAATATCTGTTTTTATACGAATAGATAATAATCTCTGGCCCTCTGGCCCTCTGGCCCTCTTCCATTTTTAATTCAATTTTGGAGGGACGCAAGTGGGTCAGGTGGGGAATTATTTTTTTTCTCTTTTTGGGTTCAAGTGGGGAATTAAATTTCAATACCCTGAATCTTGATCTTAAAAATCATTAATTTTCCCTCTACAACCTGAATTTATAACTATTATTATTAATTATTTTTTTATTAGTATAAACTAAGCTCTAGATTGTAACAATTAATTAATAATACTATTTTTTAAAAAAATAATTTTAATTAAGATTATAGGTTTTATATGTTGTGTTTATACACCTGAATCTGATTGGAGCTTATTATCACTTACAAAAGAGTTCCAAATTGATCCTATTAGCCTTGAAAATAATTCAAAATCTAAGGGACCAGTGTGGTCCCAGGCCCCCGCTCCTTATTTTTATATTTTATGATATCTTTAATATTTCAAGAACCTCATTTTCATGCCTACTTCTTTTCTTAAATTTACCATACCTATTATATTTTTTAACACAAATTCTAAAAATCTAAGTCTTTTTCGTATATTTTTCTCTTTTTTGGTGGACACAACATATTTCCTTCTTGCTTTTACAACCATGTTTGTGACTTTAATTCATTCTCTTATTCTCCATATAATATATTATCAAGTTTCAATTGAGTTAATTCATTTAATTAAGTTTCGTCACATTTTCTCTTTTTTATTTATTTTTATTTTATTGTTTTCTCTCCACCTACAGTTTGTTTGGGTTTGTAATTTTATTTATTTATTGTGTTCTCTCCACCTATGGTTTGTTTGAGTTTGTGAACTTTTGCTTTATTCTCTCTGTTGAGTTTAATGGGTTTTCCAATTTATGTGTAGATTACCAAAGGAAAAAAGTTGATTTTTTTTAGGGAGCTGATTTTCTCACTCCCATTTTCTCCACTTACACTCCCTTTTGCTTTTTAAATATTTTTTAATCAAATTTGTTCTTTTTTATTTTTTCTCTTTCCTGCTCTACCTTTACCTTATATTAAGGTTTTGATAACAAAAATTAAGAAAAAATTAAATTAAAAATCATAGCCAGGATTTTTTATATGTTGTGAGTTCAAAATTAAGAAGATAATATATATATATATATATATATATTGTGAGATGTCTCTCACATATGAAATTCTGGCTCCGTCACTAATTCAAATAGGAATTTTAATAGAATATATATATATTCATTTTTCTCAGAGACAGCCCCATGTGGTGGTGGCTACTCCCAAAGAAGGAGGTTTGTCTTCGATGAGATGTTTTGCCATGACTATGAGTAAGCATTGTCTTTCTTGATCTTTGGTTCAAAACAGACGACCATAAGTAAAACATTTTAATTGTCTATATCTCTTTGTTGGTTCAGAACTTCAGAAGAATTAATGGGAAATTCTCAATAGATCACAAATCTTCAAATTGGATTATTAATGCAAACTGATTTGGCAAAGTTTAGTTAGTTTAGTTACATATACTATGTACTTAGTACATAGGTTGAAGACCGTCGAGGCATCAATATTTAATGTCCTTGGTCCAAGACATTAGATATGTTTTCTTATTTCACATTAGACATGTTCTTTTTGGTGTGATCGTGATCATACAGTCTTTTTTATTATTGAAACAAAAAAATATGTGTTAAGGGAATCTTGATTCATAGCTTTTTTGAAATTCTAACCCTAGAACGCATTTGTATTAATCAATATTTTACCAGATAACTTCTAATAGCATTATGCGTTAAATATGAAGACTAACAACATAACATGTCAAATATGAGCCGATAATTTATGCAAAGGGCGTCCTTACTCATACATCTAGCATGGATATAATAACCTCATTCTCTTCTTCTACCTACCGTAGATCCAAACTTTATTTTTTTATTATAAAATAAATTATAATTTCTTTCTCCGGAAATTAGGGTTCTGATCTGAAGAACCAACACATTGGGTTTTGGGTATTTATATATATCTATATACGTGTGCATGCAGTATTTGAAAGAGATATTGGAGATACTTAAACATTGGATACCGAATGGGGAGTGGGACGAGATGGCATCAAATGTCTGGAAGGAAGCTCCGAATGCATGCAGCCAAAAGCATTGTGTATTTTATTTCCTATTTTTTATTTATTTATGATTTTCTATAATTTTATTCTCCATTAGCTTCTTTGTATTATTGCTTAATTAAAAAAAATTAAGACGAAACCGTGGGTCTGCTCAAAGTCAGCTCAGATAAGGACGTCAACATAACATAATGACCAATTTGCCACGCAAGACCAGGCCACTTATTGTTTGGGAAATAGAAAGTCTCTCTCTCTCTCTCTCTCTCTCTCTCTCTCTCTCTCTCTCTGTGGCACAGTCAAGTTTCAAACTGTATAGTAAAAGGAATTTGTGAACTCCATAGCTGTACCTAAACTAATGTCGTATATGACTGATAGGCAAGAAAAGAAAAAGGCCAATAACAGCTTTGTAGCTGCTGGAATGCGTATATATAGAGTGGTGAAATGGTCGCCCAGTCTATAAGCTCATTGCAAACACAAGTCAACTTAGCCTACTAATTAGGGCGGCTTAGTGCAAAACTTGCCTACTAATTAATAGTCCCCAATTCAAATTTGGAGTTTTGAGCATACAACTTAAACTCATTAATTGAACTTCAGAATAGAACTTATCATAACTCGACTGTTCCAATTCAGGACAAAATTCAAAAAATTAGGTTAAATTCACATTGACCATATCCAAAGTTAATAAGAAACCTAATGAAGTTCATCACTTACAATTCTTTTTTGGTGATCCGTTGCGTGCTTTTAATATCGTAATTTGAATCATTCATTTTAAGTTTTATATAATGATTATATTGTTAACCAATCGATAATTCCGAATCATGAGATCATATTTCAATGTGAACCCTAACTAATATGTCCTTCCAAGTTAAGTCATATAATTGAATCTCTCTCTTTAAAGAAACAACAAACTTAATTTACTCCTAATGAAACACTAGGTAATTACGTGCGAACCATATAGCACCATACATAGCAGTATCTAGATCATAGCTAACCTTTAAAATAAGCAAAATATAACACTACATTTAGAAATCATGTCATTTAAGGTTATAATTATAACCAAGGTCCCAACTATGAAACATCTCAAAACCAAATAGGAACCAAATTATACAAATGAAACAGTTCAAATTCAAGTTATAATCACAAGATATTAAGTCAAAGATCTTCTGTTCATCTTACATACATGTCTTCTAGCTCCACGCACCAGCAGTGATTTAGTACTATATCTGAAAACACTGCATGATCATGATCAGTAAGTACTATCAATGACAGGAACATGATGATGTACACGTATTATATCACCGCAGTGATGATGATCATATGAAGGAATGGATGGTGGATGATGCAGGTATAGCATGCATCACAGATGGTCACAGATGATCCACATCTACAGTCGTCCTTGTTGGGTCCCTCATTTCCTCCCACAGGAAACCCAGCGAGAGAGCGACAGAGAGAGGAGGTGTCACGGACTGTCCTTTCTCCTCTCAAAGTGTATATCTCGGGAAACGCAAAAACTCACGCACAATATGCCTCTCTTAATATTAATATTAACTTATTTTGTTCCAGCTTTAATTATGACAATAATCATTTTAAAGCTGATCAAATTCAAAAGGCAAGTGACTTTCTGAGAGATTAGCCTTTTGATCTGCCTATGCCTTTTTAGCTTCCACAATGCCTTTTTCAATTACACACCCTTTTAAAAATTCATATTTCTTATATATTATTTCTAAACATAATTGGAGTTTGAGCTCACAAAACAACAAAACGCACACTACCCTACACATTCTGCTTTCCCTTCAGCTAGCTACTCTGACTCTGCCTCTACACACTTCCACTCTTGTGACGTGTACTGTGAAAAAGAAAAGAGAAAAAGAGAAAGAGAGGAAGTTGCCCACAAATATCTGACCGACTTTGATATACTAATAAAGGAAACTTATACCGTAACAAGACACGCAGAAGAAAGAGAGATGAGCTATAAAAAGAGATAAAACACATATATTAAAATATTCTCTTTGACCATCATTTTTGTTTTTTCTCTTAGAAATCAAACAACAAAGCAACAAAAACCAACCATCATCGCCATCTCTCTCTCCTCTTCTGTCTTATATTTTGTGAGGTTTTTGTATTTACAGTACCTCTCAACAACACACTTGACTGGGTTTTGCAGAATCGAGTGTTCTTCAAAAAACCTTTGTTTTCTTTTTGTTGCTTTTCCAAAGCTAGTCTTTGTGTGACTAACAACAAAGGGAACAGTTTCGAGCTGAATCCCAGAGAGAGAGGGAAATATGCAAATGATTCCGGTGATGGTTTTCGATTATCCCTTCTGCCATTGATGGTTTGCTCAAGAACATCAGCTGAATGCAAACCCTAGCACCAAAACCCAATCCCAATAACCCTGCCAAGAAAAAAAATCTACCAGGACACCAGCAAGCAATATTCAAGCTTGCTCATTTACCTTTTTTTATTATAAATATTTCATAATCTTCTTCTTCAAGTTCCAAATTACTATTACTGATATTTCTTTAATGGTTTTTAAGTTTTTTATTTGATTTCTTTGTTGAACAGATCCAGATGCTGATTGTTGCTTTTGTCTCCGACGACCCTAATGCCACAAACCGATTCGTCTGCGAGATATGCAACAAGGCTTCCAGAGAGACCAGAATTTCAGCTTCATCGGAGGGACACAACCTTCCGTGGAAACTGAAGCAAAGATTGAACAATGAAGAAAAGGTGTATATTTGCCCTGAAAGAGCTGCGTCCACCACGACCCGTCGAGAGCTCTCGGCACCTCACCGAATAAAGAAGCATTTCAGCCGAAAACACGAGAAGAAGTGAAGTGCGACAAGTGTTCGAAGAAATACGCAGTCCAATCGGATTGGAAAGCTCACTCCAAGACCTGTGGGACGAGGGAATAATGTGACTGTGGAACCCTCTTTTCCAGGTACATATATATTTTTCCAAATTTTTATTTTTGGGTTTTGTTATGTTAATGTATAAATTGAATGCTCATAATTTGTATATGGATTTAATGCGTTTTGGGTTTGAATTTAATGCAACCATATATATTGGGTAATAAATGGGTTTGATATATATTTTTTTTTTGTGGAAATTAAACAGGAAAGATAGCTTCATCACCCACAGAGCTTTGTGATGCCCTAACTGAAGAGAGTGCTAGGCTCACTACTTCAGTTGCTGGAGCTGCAACCAATCTCAATTTCGGAAACGAAACAATGTTAAACAACACCATGATGCATAATGGTCATGCAGTTCAAGATGATGTGTCTCAAATTTCTCAGTATGGCCAAGTTTGATCAGCAAGATTTCAATGGATTGGATCATCATCATCACAGCATGAGAACCAAGCTTGTCACTTTGGCTGAATCAGCACAGACAAATAGTAATTCTCATCACTGAATCTCATGGACAATATGGCACAGCAAATCCCAATCAGCTTTATGTAACATCATCAAGCTCCACTGCTTTTCCAGATATGGCTCAAATGCCATCAGCCAACAATCTCAATCAGCTCTTTGGCTCGCCAAACGCTATGTCTACTTTTGGAAGCTCAAACATCAATCTTTTTGGCTCAGGCAGTGCTTCAAGTTCTACTTCCACAAGTGCTGCAAAAAATCTCTCCTTATCATCACCAATTCAAGAATGGATTCATAAGGGAAACAGTAATCTGGTGCAGCGGAGCTTATCAAAGCCGCCTGCACCCCAATGTCTGCCACAGCACTTCTGCAAAAAGCACACAATTGGGTTCAACCAGAAGCAGCAACAACAACAACAACCAAGGCGGCAGCAGCACAGCAGCAGCTTGGGTGTAAACGTAATGAGCTCATCACCATCTTCTTCAAACACTTTGATCAGGAGCTTCAGCTCCAATATGAACCAAAATCGATCAAACGAGCTGCACCAAATTGTTCAAAATGCAAACCAATCAGGCGTGCAAACTCAAACACAAGTTCTACTCTTGAGCAGCTCATGAACAACATCACTCATCGGGGTTCGGGCACAATTAAATCTTGATCATCAAAACAGTCTAACCAGAGACTTCTTGGCATGGGAGGAGGAGGAGGAGCAGCAGATCAATTACTCATAACAACAGACCAATGTTCTCACACAAGAGCTTGCCAAGTTTGCATCTTCAATGAGCCAATTCACTGGCAACCACTAGGGGAGGTTAATGTTTTTGACACGTTTCAAGCAAACTCAGACTGAGTCGGGACCGAGCGAAAAGTTTGAAACACAGCTGGGGACCGCAAGGATGGATGGATCAATAATAAAGAGAGAGTTGGGCTGCCTCTATCTCTGGATGCAACAGGCAAATTGTGGTCACAAAGCTACAGCTACAGCTAGAAGATCATATTGAGTTTCTGGTTTCTGGGCCCAATTAATGTTCATATTTTTGCATGTCTGAAAGTGACAAATCGAAAAGCAAACTCCAAGTCATTATGTTTTTGTGTATGTTTGTTATTCTTGCCTTTTTTATTGCTTTTAAGATGAGAGATATTTTCTCTTCTTTTTTTTCTTCTTCTGCTGGTGGTGGTGGTGGTGGTGCTGCCTGCTGCTGGTTCAGTGGCTTTGTGGCTCTGTGGCTCTGCAATCTCTTCTTTTTAAAAATGAACAGAGTGCACAGAAAACTACGTGAGTGATCATATATATGGTTTGACCGTTTGTCAACGTTGGTGGGTTTTACTTTAAAAAGTTAAAAGGAGACACTAATTAATAACAATTATTAAAGATGATGGCTTTTGTTGCAATTTGTTTAAGGCAACGTGCATGCACCGGTGGGTTTGGGTTTGATTCATTTGATGATCATAAGGGCACGTAATAATTTCTCTTTTTTGGTTGACAAAGACGATATACTAAATTACCCTAATGAGGGAATCAAACTCGAATACCAGAGGCCTAATACAACGTCTTAATCAACTACTCTATACTCACATCTGCCAGTGCACCTAAACAATTGAGACGTAGCTAAATATGCAGAAAAGAAAAAAAGAGAAAGAGAGAGAGAGGTTGTTTGTGAGGGTGTAGGCAGAATCTAGCTTAGGATCATGCCGCCGGATTGATCATGATGCCAAATTAAAAGAGGAAAAAGAAAACAAAAAATTGGGGCCAGGACAGCTGTGTGATTGCATTGTCAATTGCCCACTTGATGGCTTGGGTAGAATCACGGAATGAATTCTTATAAAGAATTACCTCGTGTTCAAAACATTTACTCTCACGTGATTTACAGTTGAAGACAATTTGAGGCATGGATGGTAATCTTCAAAGTCTCCTATTGAATTGTGCCGATATTTTCTTCATTTTTACTATTTTTGGTGGAATTCAAGTGAGAAAAATATATATTTTAAATGCTAGGCAATTATTCACTTGATGCTGGACAATTTGATTCAAAAATCTTAGCAATCCATTCATTTTTGGGTTATTGAATTTTTTTTTTTGGGGGAGATTGGAGACTAGCTTACTTGCAAGGTTGCAATATATTAACCCACTTGCATCACATTGTAGATTACATTTTTCATTCTAGTGAGAAATATAACATTGATATTTCCGAACTTAACGACGTTGTGTTTTAGGGTTTGAGGTTTTATCTTAAAGTCATGAATGCAACTTAATAAGTTATTTCACCTAACTAGTTATCTAATGTGAAAGATGATTGTAGTTTGATTCTTTCTAGTTTGATTTGTAATTGTTAATCATAAGGAAAACGACACATGATTGTCGACCATTTAGCATTATGATGGGTTGACACAGTGGCATTGCTGAAATTCAAAGTAGAAAATGGACTCCTTAATAGTCTCTTAATCTACTTTCTTAGGAATTAAGATAAGCCATGACAAGAGAGCTTGACTTTAGGTCTCACTTTTCAGCCATTACAAAACTAGTTTCCTATCTTGTTGGTGTTCGTTTATTTAATTTATTTCTAATATTTTTATTAAAACTTTTCAATATGCATATGAGAAATTTAGACATTTACATTATTATTATATACATACTGAAAGAGTAATAGAAAATACTTGACATTTACATGGTAATAATATCCCGACGTTCACATATAAGAGAGTCTATATAGTTAACAACAACCTTGGAAATTAAATAATAGATTATAATATTTTAGGTTCCAACGTGGGATCCTCGGAAAAAGCATGATGAAAACTTCGTTGATGTCCCAAAAACCAAACCTGTTTGATATTCCCCATCTCATCATATCATCTGCCATGGAAAATTTAAAAACTCAAAATGCCAAAACAGAAATGTTGACGATATGAAGAAATGTTTCCTCAGACAATATTGTTTCGGGTGAAATGAAAAGACTGAGTGAGTGAGTGAGTGAATGGTGACCCTTATTTTCAGGTAAAGGTCCTTTCCTAGGGCACTAGTGTTGCCCTATCTATGAAACCGTTGCAGGGCACTGGTGTACCAAAACAAGACCGTTGACTTTCCCCTATCTCTACTCTGTTTCTTTTGTTTAATAATTTGGGGTAGAGCCCTACTCGTAGTAGGGACTAGGGAGATGGAAAGAGCAGTTGGTTTAGAATGCTGCAAAACTTTTAATCCCCCAAACCAATGGTCCTGCAAATTTGCACCAACACAAAAATAAAACGATTTTTAAAAACAATCTCACAACTTTATCGTGTAATGAGTTTGACCTTTTTATTGGTACTTGTCATGACCAGCTTTTTGAGACCTGGGTCGAGAGCTTTTCCCTTTTCAAGTAAACATTCTATTACTTTTATAACATGTTTTGAGCTATGAAAAAGTTTTGAGCACAAACTTATAAAACAACTTCTTGATTCGTGAACATGTATAAATATTAAATAATGCCAGTATTTCCTTTATACATGATGAACATGTAACATGTTATTCTAAGAACATAGAGATTCTTTTTCCTCTTTTAAGACCAAAATGATCAAATTACTTACTTTGCCCTTTGGCGGTGAAGCTAACAACACCGTCCTTTCATCCATTACACTTCTAATACCAATAGTATTCTCTTACAGATAATTTGACATGTTATATTATTAGAATGTGGAAACATAATCTTGATTAACAATCTTAACAATAATCGTAGTGACCGTTTCAAGTTAGAGAAGGGTCTAGCAACTTATGTTGGGGTGGAGTGAAGTACACTACACTTCATACACCCGTTAGACCCGTGTTTGTTTCAAGTCACTTGTTGGAAACTTTGGTTTGATCAGATTTAAAAAACGATTGAGGCCTTACATAGGCCCAATAAGGTTTCTATATGGGCTGCATAGGCCCAATAATGTTTTTTTATATAATTGTTTTAGGTAGTCGCCAATATTTGTTTCTGTATGGGCTTTTGCCTATGAGGGTTGTGTTTAAACTCCACCAAATTTTGGGCTTTGCAATTTTGAAGAAGATGGACTTGCACCTCTTCATGACGTGGCAGGTCACGACTGGTGCCAACAGAACTCTCGGTCAGTCGAAGGAGGAAAATCCACGTGGAGCTAAGCGATAGGCCCTAGTAACGTGGAACGAATACACCTCTCTTCCTCTAGCTTACTATTAAACGCAAGTTATGCAAATTTATGTTGGTATTAACATTAAATCATTTTGTTCACAAAATACACATAAATAGCATTTATGCTCAAACTTTGTTTCAGAATTGAGGGATAGATAGAGAGAGAGAGAGAGACGAAGAGAGAAAGGGTGATGGTTTGGAGTTGCTCATTCGCCATGGATATGGTGGCCTGGAGAGGCTTGATGTACACAGGGTTCATACTGCATTTCGTCTTTGTCTGCCAGCTCCTCCTTCTTCAACCTCTGGTTTCAGCTCTAGGTCTGTTTCACTCACTCTTTGATCTATATCTTCATGCCATTTGTTTGAATTTATTCATTGATCTAATGCTTCATGTTAAATTCCGCACTTTTTTTTAGTTGGGTGGTCTTATCTGTTGCGCCAAATTCGAAAGATCCTTGCTTTGTGGTTGTTTAGGGTTAGCAGTGTTCTGGGCTTTAGTGAAAATTAAACTATATTGCATTCATTGCGCTTGTATTCTTCAATGGTTCTGTAGGTAGCCGTTGTACTAGAGAGAGTACATGGTGGTTTTGTATTTGTCAATTTTGCATTCTGGGCTTTAACTAGATTGCAGTATAGCCATATCAATCAAAGAATCAATGTTTATACATGGGATGGGAACGAACCTTGTACTATGTGTAGCCCTTTTAAAAAGGTATTGCTCTGTTTGTTTATGATCCTCTTTTGGCCCGTCTTAGGTTGATAAGAAGTTTTGTATGTAAATGAGTGCAGTACCCTAAATTAAGTATACTATGGTTGAATAAGGGTTAGAGCGACATGTTTAACCGTAGGAATATTCACTTTTAAGAATTATTTTTTTTCACATAATGGAAATGGTAATTATATTGGTGGGGAAAAAAGGAATTAACTCCCCGATTCTACAGTTTTAGTAGAAAATCGGGAAAATGGAATTCTAGAGGAATGGTTGTCTTAATAAGTATACAATATTGATTCGTATGGAGTTGGCATGTTAGTTTGAATATACTGTGACTACACAGATGCCAAGCCTGCTATGTTTTTTGTTTGTTAAGTTTCTATACGTGGCTTGGTGCGTACGTGTGTTGATAACATAACGTGAATCTTGCATGTGCAGATGGCAAACCTGGCAATGCAGCTGAATTGTTTGAGAGGGTTTCACAGAGTATAAAGGTGAAGCGATATAGTGAGGCACTTAATGATCTTAATGCTGCTATAGAGGCAGATCCAACACTTTCAGAAGCATATTACCATCGTGCATCCGTTCTTCGCCATATATGCAGGTACTTCTACGATTACGTTACTTCTTTACCATAATTGTTATTTTTTAAATAATTACCATTCTCAGGAAACAGAGTATATTTGGTTTGTTTTAAAGAATGTTTCAGCATTTATCATTTTCTATTTAAATCTTCAGTGAAAATAAGAATGTTAATGAGAAGTTTTTATTTCTAAGATTGATCCATCCATTCCTTTAACATCTATAGCTCCACTTTTCCCCAACTTATATTGTTCCTTATTGTTAAAAAAAAACCCGTTTCTTTTCCAATTGCTGTGGTTGTACTCCATTGCTGTTATCATTGCGATCTACTTTGATATAATTAGTATGGTCCCGAGGCCCATTGTCTCAAAGCTTCCAAAGTGCAGCATCCAAATCATGTCTGTGTGTGCTCAAAAGCAACTGAACCATGCGCTTTTGTCTGTAGTCGTTCATGCATTTTACAACTGGGCTACAGCTAGTCAGCTGCCAAAATACTGATGATTAGACCAAAATTGTTGATCTTGAGCTTAACTCAATGGTCTATTCAACTTTTATCCTTTGTATCTTTTCATTAGGTAAGTTGAGACAGACAGTGGGAGAAAAAGATAAATATCAATAACTTACATAGCTTTTATTGATTTCAGAACCTTTTCAAAATCCTCTCTTCTCCCTTTCCTTTCCAATTTCTGATTGGAAAATTATATGATTCAGGCGCTTTTTGGCTGATGTAGATATGAGGAATCAGAGAAGAGCTACAAAAAATTTTTGGAGCTAAAACCACGGGAATCAGTTGCAGAAAAGGAGCTTTCGCAATTAATTCAGTCTCAGAATGCTCTGGAGACAGCTTTGACTCTCTCTGAATCAGGCGACTATGCGAAATCTTTGGAGTATGTTGAAAAAGTTGTACTGGTTTTCTCTCCAGCATGCTCAAAGGTAATCAATTCTATTTCTTTTCCATTTTGGTCGTTATCATTTGTTTGATTTCAGTTCCATGTAGTTATACATCATACCCAAACAGCTCTTTTGCTGATTGTAGAGAGTTGGTATTAAGGATCTTATAAATTCAGTACTCTAGTGACCTCATAATCATGAGCACGTTGTTTCTTGTAGGCCAAACTGCTGAAGGTGAGATTGTTGTTAGCAACTAAAGACTATTCTGGTGTCATTGCTGAGGCTGGGTACATTCTCAAAGAAGATGAGGATAATCTGGAGGCATTATTACTCCGTGGCCGTGCCTACTACTATTTAGCTGATCATGATGTTGCTCAGAGGTTTGATTAGCACCCTGTTAAATTTTGAGTAATTTCTTTATAATTTGGTTAGAGTAAAATGAATATATACAATTTCTTTAGGCATTACCAAAAGGGTCTCCGCCTAGATCCAGAGCATGGTGAACTGAAGAAAGCGTATTTCGGACTGAAAAACTTACTCAAGAAGACTAAAAGTGTAAGTCCTAACAATTGTTTTTTGAATTTTCTTTTTGTTAACTTTTCCTCTTCTTCCCTAACGGCTAGGGAATGCCGAAAGTTTGGCAATGGTAGTGAAACTATTTCATAAGTTGGCCTTCTTTAGAGCCTGCGTGAACCATTACCATGTTATGCATCATGTGGTGATCTCTTTCAGACAATTTTTCTTTATGCAGGCAGAGGATAATGTAAATAAGGGCAAGCTGCGCCTTGCAGTAGAGGAATTTAAGGCAGCCCTAGCATTGGACCCTAATCATCTTGCTCATAATGTACATCTTCATCTTGGCTTGTGTAAAGCCTTAGTCAAGCTTGGCAGGGGAAAGGATGCTTTAAGCAGTTGCAATGAAGCACTTAAAATTGACGAGGAGCTTCTTGAAGCTTTAGTTCAGGTTTGCTGGTGCTTCTGTTATACCCTGTTTTCCTCAGCATTCATAGAATTTAATATTAGTGTATCATTTAGTGTAAAATATGGCTGCCCTCAAGTTTATTTACTAAATTTTGTGTTTACAGAGGGGTGAAGCTAAACTTCTGACAGAGGATTGGGAGGGAGCTGTGGAAGATCTCAAATCAGCAGCTCAGCGATCACCTCAGGTTAGCCATTATGTTTACTCTGTTGCAGCTGCTGGATTAGTGCTTTAATAAGAAATATGATGCACGTAACAATAGATAAACTTAGCTAGATTAGAAGCCAAGTATTTTATGTCTTGTTCTGTGGATAGGTATACCATTAACAATATTATAGCAATGTAACTGTGTGTTAAGTGCACTATACGACCATAACTTCGGGTGTGTGCATGAGTGTCTGTGCACTTGCGTCCAGTAATGTAATGTTGATAAATTTCTCGGATTAATTGTTTTCTTATTGTGCAGGATATGAATATTCGAGAAGCATTGATGAAGGCTGAGAAAGCCTTAAAGATGAGCAAACGTAAAGACTGGTACAAGATTTTGGGAGTTTCAAAGACTGCATCTATTTCAGAGATTAAAAAAGCCTACAAGAAGCTTGCTTTGCAGTGGCATCCAGATAAAAATGTTGAGAATAGACAAGAAGCAGAGGAAAAGTTCAGAGAAATTGCTGCTGCATATGAGGTCTGAATATTTTCTCTGAAGCTCTTTTTAATCTTCCCTTCCTATTGAGCTTTAACCTTTACTAGATTTTCCACTTATTTGCTGCAATAAAGGAATCCTGTATGTGGACTTCTAAGTTCCGTCTTACCCTTGTATAATCCTTTACAGGTTCTCGGAGATGAAGACAAACGTACAAAATATGATAGGGGTGAAGATATTGAAGATATAGGAATGGGCGGCGGCGGCGGCGGCGGTTTTAACCCTTTTGGTGGTGGCTCACAACAATATACATTTACTTTTGAAGGGGGCTTCCCTGGTGGTGGTGGTGGTGGATTTGGAGGAGGCTTTCCTGGTGGATTTGACTTCCAGTTTTGATTTCCAGTAAAGAATGGGGCTCCTCTCCCCATGCCTGCACAAAAGAGAGCCATAAACTGTGTCATTCTAGGGGAGCACCAAAGCAGTTTTACTAATTGATGACAGGTTTTTGGTGAGATATACTTTGGCCACCCCAAAAGGGCTTCATAGTTGTTACATGGATTTTTTTTCCATTGAGAGTTGCTACGCGGAACATCACGAGTCTAGAACAACTTGTATTAGTTGATTAAACGAAGTTGGTGAGACCATTTCTGTATATGTTGCATGTACCCTTTTCGATAATGGGTTCTCATCAGACTTGAACCTGCATGGTTCTGGATAGCAGTTGAATTTATTTAGTGAATTTTTTCAATAACAAAAGATTTAGTATATACTCAGAAAAGTGTATTTTATTGGATGATTAGTTTATACCACAGCATATGTTTGCGAATCGTTTTATGATATCACTTTTTGTCACCTAATTTGTTAGCGCAACTCAAAATTATATAGTTTTTATTAATCTCTGGACAATCTGTGTGTGAATGATTTAGAAGATCCAAAAGCAAAAATAGTGGAATTTGCTAGCAGCAACAAAATGGAGGCAGTCAATCAATAATATAGATTGATCCCCTATTGCCGTAAAATCTAATGATGTTTGACTCTTATAAGCTATGCTGCTCTTTCCCTATGTTTAGTGGCATCGAATTCCTCAGTTTTTTCATATATCTTATGATGAAGCAGAAAATGTTATTTCTAGTTACAACAGTTTTACTGCATAACAATCATTAGGATGAAGATGCATAGCTTTCCTTACTGCAACTCCAGGGAGACATCCATGAACACATAGGGTTGAGAGGAGGAGTTTATTCAAAAGAACAATGTCCAATTTAATTTCAAATCATAACAGTTGTACAAAATTCTTAGCAGAAATACAGAAAACAAAACAAAACATAACAAAACCAAACAAAAGTTCAGATGACCACAGCAATTCAACTCAACATCTCAACATCACAAGAAAACTGCTGCAAGAATTGCTGCTACCCCCATGGATACTGCTATCATTCCATGGTGTTTCAGCCCCATTGCAGCAGATGCATCCGGGGTACTGCCGGTGTCCGATGACCCTGAAGGGGCATCAGCACCTTTAACACTTTTTTTGGGTGCAGATGGCGCAGGAGCCGGTGCTGCTGGGCCAAAAATGTTCAAAGGTAGGAGCACCTGGTCCACCTCATACACAGCTAGCTGATTGTCAGTAAATATGGTATTAGCCACAGTTGCATTGACAACCCCTGTTGTTATGTTCACTTGGTTCCCTGCTGTGGTCACATTTAATGGGAACTGGCCATCATTGCTATTTCCAGCTTGTGTATGCAAAGGGTTGGAGACAGTTTGAAACTGTGAGACCGAATAGAAATTCGGTAGGACGTGAAATTGCATAAGCGCCAGCTTTTGCTGTTCTGAAATGGAGTTTAGCGTGCCAGATTTGAGGCTGGAAAAGGCATTATCAGTTGGTGCAAAGAGGGTGATGCCCTGGTTTGAGGTGCTGAGCTGTGTGTCGATTTGGTCAGCCATCCTGGTGCTTTTAAGTAGCTTAATCAAGGTGGTGAATTGACCAGCCTTCTCAAGAACAGCAGTCACATTGGTTGCTGATGGTGCAGGAGCTGCTGCTGGAGACTGAGCAGAAACTGTGGCTGAGTGGAGGAAGATGATCAAAGTGAAGAATGTAAAGAAAGATAAGACTGCCATCCCTTTTTTCTTTTTTGGGGGAGATTTTTATGTTTGTGGCTTGGTGAGTTTTGATCAGAAAGAGAAGAAGGTGGAGGAGATGGGCTAAGGTTGGAGAGGAGTGAGGGTATATATTGTGTGGTTGTGACTAAAAGAGAATGGGAAGTTAGGTGAAAGGGAGTCATTTTAAGGTAGCAAGACAATGTCATCTGAAGCCAATGTGCATCTATTTCTTGGTAAGTAAGAGGACCGGTGAAGGAGAGATTGAGTTTTGCTTAGTGGGGCAGGAAAAAATAGCTGGATATGTGATTGAAGGGAGTGGGGTACAATAAGTGAGAATGATGAAGGTTTTTTGCTTCCTGTTTGGTGCAACTTCAAAAGAGAAAGCTTGAAGTTCAAGTTTTCATAATAAGCAGTTAGGATGGGACCAATTTCTGCAATTCTTTGATTCTTGGTGACCCTTGAAATCGATATAAGATTCAAAGGGAAGGGGAAGTGTCACTGCCATGAACAATTCCATGATAACAGTAAATTTTCTAACTACCAGTATAATCTGATCTAAGCATTTGTCTTGGCTCAAATAACATATGAGACAAATTAATTAACAACTAAACAAGGGTTAAGTCTAGAATTTGAAACTCCAACTATGAAATGTCCTTTTTGAGGTACATGCATGTAAATGAAGGATTAGATGAGATTAAACTCTCATTAACAGACAATATTCACCTTAATTACTAATTACTGATATCATAATCATTTTTAGCATGGCCCTTGGAAATTTAAGTATCCTCTTTAAGCAAACTGAAGAAAAACAGTTCAGCAGGCAATCATTTTCAACCATTTCCTCTGATGTGTTTCATCCTTTCAATATCAAGATTAGATCCAATAACCACCAATGGGTCCTCTATTAATTCTATAATCAAGAACTTTTTCAACTACGTTTGTTGTGTATTTTACTAGTGTTATATTATGATATCAAACCGGGCTTGAGATCCAAATTTGGTCAAGTTTTGAGCAAATTGGGCTGGTCTATATTCCAAGTGGACCCTAGTTGTAAATCTCTTTTGTTAAGCTTGTTGATTCTTTTCAAACTTGGCCCAGACAGATTCATGTTGAACTTTTTTCGAAAGCAGCCTAATTCTATTCTGAGCTCTTTATGTACTTGCAAAACCCAAGGGGCCATCCTTGGATTCACAATGGATGCAAATTGCAATGCAACAACAATTCTCCCTTCTCTTCTAAAAATAATTCCTGTATTTCCCAAACCTTTTCTGAAATTTTAATTACCAAATACAATAATGCTAGATTCAACAAAATTTTCCTATGAGTTTCCAAATGTTGTAGCAAGTGACATGATTATTTTTCTTGTTATAACTAATTGAAGTTCAACTTAAAATGAACAAATAAAACACTATCACGATTCAAAAAATGTGATTAGTACATATAAATAACTGATTTATTAAAAGTGAATAAGATTAATAATACGTATGCATCAACTGAAAATCTAAACACTATTTTATTTTGGTATCTCTATAGTATCATTAGTCTTTCTTATATAGATTCCATAATAATATGAAGCCTACATTGGGTACCACAGAAGAATATATCACAGAATATCTAAAAGACACAATTTTGATTGCAGTCTGCAGACCCAATTTTGTTTTTGTTTTTTTAATTAGGAAAGTCTCAAAGTGAACAAACCAACCCCTTTTCCCAGTTGAAATCAAATCTGCTCCTGTTATTGTCATTTGCTGGTTCATAGCTTTGCTTCTCTTCACTATCTGAAGTTTCAGAGGAAAGAAAAGAAGTAAAAAAAAAGATCTTTGATCCCAACCGTTCACTGCGTTGACTGGCAGCACAACGTCAAATCTCCAACCGTTAAAAATTTACCATCAAACACTTTCCTCACAACGTTCCCATAAGCCGCAAACCAGACAGTCCGTTTGATCCCATTGAAGACCCACAACAGAAAGACAGAGCACAATAACACGAACAGAGCAAAAACCCACCTTTCTATATCAATTTCGAACTCAAAAGAAGAAGGAGAAGCATTTTAAACCCTAGGGGTCATGATCGTATGCTCCAAGGTCTATTGTAATCGCCACCATGATCAATACTTCCAACGGTATGATGTCAACGACTTCGTCGAGCAACGCTCAGTCACCGGGTCTCAAGACCTATTTCAAGACCCCAGAGGGAAGGTACAAGCTTCACTACGAGAAAACCCACCCTTCGGGTCTCCTTCACTACGCTCATGGCAAAACCGTCACTCAGGTACTCAATTTCTGCTATTAATTTCCTTCATTACCCATTTCGGGACTTCACTGTGTCGTAGCCATTTTTGGGTATTTTTGTGAAGATGTTTTTTGTTATTTATGGCTTTCTGTTTTTGTTAGGGTTTTTCTCAATGGTTATAACCCGTATGATAGCAGAATTGAAAATTGGATTTTTATTGTCTGGGTTTTGTTCTGAGTGTTTGATTTTCTAACTGAAGTGTTAAATGAAATGTTAATGCTGGAAATATGAGGTGTTTCAAGACCCAGTATTTGAAACCATTTATCCCTTTTTCTACTTTTCTTGAAATGTAATTTCTTAGTGCAGTTTTGAATGATTATAAGTGAACTTATGGAATATTCAGGTCCATCTACTGGGGTACCTGTATGATAGTACTTTTTTTGTATGGTTAATTTACTCTACAAGCCTTTAAAAAAAATATGATATCTGAATTAAGAGCCTTGTGGGTCGTTGGTTATCAGGTGACATTAGCACATCTTAAAGACAAGCCTGCTCCATCAACCCCGACTGCACCATCTTCAAGCTTCAGCACTGGCAGTGGTGTACGTTCGGCTGCAGCAAGGTTGTTGGGTGGTGGTAATGGGAGCCGGGCACTTAGCTTTGTTGGAGGGAATGGAGGGAGTAAGAGTGTCAGTGCGAGTAGTAGAGTTGGGTCTTTGGTGGCTTCCAGTTCAAGTAGTTCGACTTCTACTTCAAATTTTGATGGGAAAGGGACTTTCTTGATCTTCAATGTGGGGGATGCAATCTTCATTAGTGATTTGAATTCTCAAGACAAGGTATTTTTGAAGTTCCATTTGTTGGTTTAGGCGCTGAGATCGGTTTATGATACGTTTCTTGTTGCATGTAGGATCCAGTAAAGTCTATACATTTCAGTAATTCAAACCCTGTGTGCCACGCATTTGATCAAGACGCGAAGGATGGTCATGATTTGATTATTGGGTTGAATTCTGGCGACGGTACAAATGTTTGTTTGAATTTGAAATCGCAATCTAGTTTTTGAAGTTCAATGTTTTGAATTGTTGTATGTGTACTTTTGTAGTCTACTCAGTGTCACTCAGACAGCAATTGCAGGATGTTGGAAAGAAGCTTGTCGGTGCTCAGCATTATAACAAAGATGGCTCTGTTAGTAGCAGGCAAGATTAACTCTCTATCTCTATTTTCTTTTTTTCCACTTGTTTGTAATTTATGTACTTCAAAAGGGTTCTTTATTTCAAAGATGATTCTCTGTGTGACATTAGAGGTAGATTAGAAGTCGTTCTGTATAAAAGGTTCACCCAGTCATGGTTCTGTCCGTATGTCAAAAGCTTAGTATAAGTTGATGCAGTATGTGTTATAATTTTTTAGTTCGCTTCTGTGGAGGCTAGAATGTTTCTTAACCACCGAAAAAGTAATAAAGAACACTAGAAGTGGCTGTGAATGTTAGTCTAGTTCTGGATTAGTAGGCTTCAAATTGGCCAGTATAGTTTCCTCTCTACTATATGGCTGCAAGTTGATGGGTAAATGTCTTGTTTCATCACTCTGGCAAGGGCTAATTCGTTTTTCCTTCACTTCAGCCATGATCAGAAGTTTATTGTGTATTCTGGATCTTCTGGTTTCCAGAACCTTATGTTTCTTTAGATGTTTGACCAGTGCCCTTTTGATGCCTTATTGTACACTTTGGACCTTTGGTTTATAAACTGCTACGTGGGAGCTAACTGAACTGTTGCTACACCCGCACCTGTGAGCAAACAGAAAACTTAGTCCCTGTAACTTGACTATTTTGCAATTGTCAATAATCGATTTTTGTGTTTGTCATTTCCTCAATGGGCATCATTCGAGAGCCTTCTGTCTGTTTGACTTTTTTTGTACACTTCTGTGGGGTACTTTGATTAATACTTGTTTTCCACAGCCGTTGTACTAGTATTGCATGGTTTCCTGGTGGTGATGGTGCTTTTGTTGTTGCTCACGCTGATGGGAATCTATATGTATATGAAAAGGCAAGCCCCTTTTATCTTAAAAGCACTTTTCGCTGGCTTAAATTTTGTATTCCATGATTGCATATTAAGTAATTGAGTGTATTTTATGTATCTTTGTTTTTCTAGAGCAAAGATGGGGCAGGCGATTCTTCATTCCCTGTTATCAAAGATCAAGCTCAATTTTCTGTTGCACATGCACGTTACAGTAAGGTATTGAGTTATGTTTATTTCCTTTTCTAACTTTGTTTCCCTTGTAGCTATTTTTTTTCTGAAAGTGGCTCATCAAGTTTGTCTATAAATTAGATAAGGGGTACATGCTGCTGCAATGTCACTATGGTGAATTTAGTTGGCACTTTTGACAGTGAATAAGACACTATGCTGTTATTCTGATACTCAGTTTGTATCCTATTTTAGATATAAGTCTTTTTAGGTGCTGTGTTTGGGTAATTTTCTGAAGTATAGATTCCTAGTCTAATACAGGGATTATTTCTGACTTGTGAGACTCAATCTTCAATCTGCTAGTCTGTTTTACCAACAATATTCTCATTTGTTAAGTTGTCTGAACCGTCTATTAGTTTATTTAAGTTATCATTATGTCTTTGAAGAAGCCCATTCCCCCTTGTGCAATGTCGAGCAGCGAAGCATCAGTTGTCCATTGAATATCCTTTATTTCTTCAAGGCATCTTTACGGATCTGGCCTCTAGTAAATCCTTATATATTTGTTGAGGTAATCTGGTTGAGGTCTTACAGGTTTATGTGCCCTATACTGGAATGTCACTGTGGTTAATTAGCCGAATACTGAATTTGCATCAACCAAATGACTATGATAAATGTCAGATAATTAGAAGGGAGATATGTGCATCTGACAACCTGAATTTCTATTTCTGCTTCCTTCTCCACCTACAATTTTATGTTGACTTCCTATTTTGCTTGTGCAGAGTAACCCAATTGCCAGATGGCATATCTGCCATGGTTCAATTAATAGTATTGCTTTCTCAACTGATGGGGCCTTTTTAGCAACTGTTGGAAGAGATGGTATAATGTCACTATAGTATTGTTTGGATTGTGTAGTTGCTCTCTTTTTCTGTTGGTTTTATCGTTTGCAAATTATATGATGTAAATTTAATTACTGAATGCAGGTTATCTACGCGTTTTTGACTACTCAAAAGAGCAACTTATATGTGGCGGCAAAAGTTACTACGGTGCTCTCTTGTGTTGTGCTTGGAGGTGTGCATCTTTATTGGTTTTTCATTGAAGCTTGCTGCTGGTGTTTGTAATATTCTTCCGATCTTGTAGATTACCTTTAAATTTAAACTCCTGTAGTATTTGGCTCTTTTTGCATTAAGATATTATTATACTTCTGAGATGATAGTATGATTGATCACAAAATGCTGCTGAACAGCATGGATGGAAAATACATACTGACAGGAGGTGAAGATGATTTAGTTCAAGTTTGGAGCATGGAAGATCGGAAAGTTGTAGCATGGGGAGAGGGGCACAACTCTTGGGTAGTTTTCTTAAATAGCATCGTGGTTGCTATAATTACTTGATTGTGGCTGTTTTACTAAGTTCTTACTGGATGATGTTGGCAGGTCAGTGGAGTGGCTTTTGATTCATATTGGTCATCACCAAATTCAGATGGTATGGGGGAGACTGTCATGTACCGGTTTGGTTCCGTCGGTCAGGTATCAGAAAAATATTGGTCTTGTCTTCAATTTTTGGTTTTTATAATCAGATATCTCATGTATAAAAATGCCATAATTCCATTGTAATTTCCTTCTCTAAATTTTTATTGTTTCTTGGCTCTTTTGTCTTACCAAAACTCTGCTTTTATTTATTCATTACATATATTTGACATTTAAAGTTTTCAATAGAAAGTTTAATATGAGCTGTAACTGGTGAACCTACAAAGGTATGCTAAGATTTACAATCAACGTAAAAAATTATAGTGATTTGAAATGAGTGCATTTGAGAGAAGTTATGAACTTATCTCAGTATTCTTCCTTTACCCTTTCTGTACACTTAAAAGGATTATGAAAAGAAAATATTTGAGTAATTAGCCAACAACTGAGATGATCAGTCCTGTGATGCAGACCAATCGCCACAACAGAGATATATGGCACAAGTTTTATTTAGAAAGGAAAATGGTTTGAGTTGAAAATGAAGTATTTGATAATTCATTGTTAGTTCTTACCCATGGTCCACCACACATGGGTAAGGACAGAGAGAGTAAAGTTAACTTGTAGGTTGTCTTTTGCTCCCTTTTACTTTTACAATTGCGGATATTTTTTGCAGGTGGATAAAAACATAGTAGTTAAAAATGTATATAAGATTGGAGATAGGGAAAGGAAATGAGACAGCGAAAGTTTTGAAAATACTAGTTATTTAATTGGAAAATAGTTTCCAAGTTCAAAACCATATGATATTTCTTTGTTTCATTATACTTATCCATTTGAGTGCAGGACACCCAGTTGCTTCTGTGGGACCTGGAAATGGATGAGATTGTGGTGCCATTGCGGCGATGCCCTCCTGGTGGCTCCCCAACTTATAGTGCTGGAAGCCAGTCATCTCATTGGGACAATGCACTTCCAGTGGGTACTCTTCAACCTGCTCCAATCATGCGAGATGTTCCAAAAATCTCACCACTGGTTGCTCACCGTGTACACACTGAACCCCTCTCTGGCTTGATGTTTACTCAAGAATCCGTTCTCACTGTCTGCCGAGAAGGGCATATAAAAGTTTGGATGAGACCTGGGGTTTCAGAAAGCCAATCAAACAACTCTGAAACCATGTTAAGCACCAGTTTGAAGGAGAAGCCTTTATCCTCAGGCAAGGTTGGTAGTTCCAGTTACAAGCAATGACCAGACTGTCATCAATTCAAGACACAAATGCAAAACAAGCTTCGACATTTTTTTTCGAAATTTTTTCCCCATTGGGTTACAGTTCCATTTGCCTGTGTAGCCAATTTTCTTTTGTCATCCAGTTGGTTTTTCCAGAAATAGCACTTTGTAAGCGTAATCTGACCGGCATTGCCATGCAACCAACTGATTCTATTGTATAGACAAAAATGTCATTGAAGGCAGTAAGAGGCTGGGAGGGAGAAAAACCCCCATTTGTAAGTACAAAACGGCTTTTGCTAGAATATATTTACTGACCTACAGGAATGATATGATGTTGCTCCCTTGAGATCTGTTTCGTCCCAGCAGTGCCGTTGAGTGGTAATTTATATTACAGACCTTAATGCATTCTTACCCTTTCTATGAACCATTTGTTGGATTAGTTTTCTTTTTTAATTTTTTAATTTTTTAATTTTTAAAGAGCTCACTTTTAGATTCAAGCAGAAACAAAGTGTCGTATGGAATGTTACTGAAAAAGAATGATAAACCTGACCCAAGAAAAAAGGATTATCCGGAAGGAAGACCTAAAATCCGAACAATTTTGATCATTAGACCATATTGAAGGATCAAGGATGAGTCGAACAATCTGGCTCTCAAGTTGAGTCCTCACTAGAACACTATATATAGGCATGCATACAAGGAAGCCAAAAGTTTCACCACGGGTTGTCATTTGAACTTTTCTAAAGCCAAGCTATACATGCGAAATAGTTTATATACAACTACTCTTAACATGTTCTATATTTATTTACAGCCCCTCCTAGTATGCAACTATGGTTTTAATGCATGTAAGTACAGAAGTCAGCTGCCATGAATAGCTTCTGCAACTTGAGTTTCATTTTCAAGCTGTTGAGGATTCGTTTGCGCTTGTTGTGCATTCTCTGGTGATTGATTCGCCTGCGTCACCTCCTGAGAACCACGCTGTCGATTTGACTGAAAACGCCATCTTTCTCTCCATCTAAAAGCCTCAACAATAATAGAATTTCCACACATTGTAACTCCGAACCCCATAAAAGTGGCAAGGAGAACAGACAGAACTGCATGCATGTGAAGCTGGAGACCCAACAAGAACATATAAGATACTGTTATGGATACGAAGGTGAACACCAATATTCAACACTTAAAGCCTCATCACAGATTTAGTGGATTTTCACTTGACAAGAAGATTATTGGTCAGCAGTTGCTCGTTTTAAGCATTTTGTAACCCAAAACAGAGAAAAACTTTTTCACTAAGGAGAATCATCACATTTTCATGAATGGAGTAGCAGAGCAGTTACTTCACAAATCCTATCACTACTTGAGTAGCTGAGAAACTCTTACCAATGAATAGAGTACATGTGCTGAGAGAACCACCAGTGTAAACTGAGTAGCTGCATAAACCCAGACAAATTTTCTTCTCACTGTGCACGAATTTCTAAGTCAGTATAGTAAAAAGACATTGATTTCTTTTTTCTTTTTTTTTCTTCTTAGTCGCAAGAAAATCAATGAATTCATGAATTTGAAAATATTTCTAGATAAGTAATTTCAAGCGTAGCCTTACCCATTGTGGTTGATGTCATGGATGCCAAAAGACCCAATATGCAGGAAAAGGGAAGAGAGAGAGCAATTGCACCTGATCCCATTTTGCCCACCTGTCCATTTGATTTACTTAGAAACTGAAAGGCTAAGAAAGAAAAAGTACATAGAATTTGCATGACTTACCATAAGCTGCTCAAGAAAACAGAAGTAAGCAAGCATGCTGACTATGACAAGGATGGGAACATCCTGCCAAACCCTGGAAATTTTTGCATTAATTATTAATTATCCCATCCTAGAAGGTGGTGTTGAACATATTAAAAAATAAGACCATAGACAACAGACATAGTAAGCACAGAAATTTCCCTTTCCTGTGCATTATAACAGTTAAAATATCACTTGCCTATATTGAGTAACCTCAGTCTGCTGTGCTCTACGTGCTCGAGAATTAAGGGTCTGAACATTTTGAATTCGTAAAAGTGTGACGGGTAGGTTCTGAACCTCTTGCTTGCATACATCACATGTCTTATTACCTTTAATGCTGAACCATTTGACAGCACATTCTTGGTGGGCAAGAGCAAGGTCACCTTTACAACTGCACTCCATCTTGAGGGTTTCAGCACCTTCACCTAGTTCAACTAAGCAAATTCGACAAACAGCTTCTTCTACAGCAATATCTTCACCGCCATCATCACTTCCATCTGAACCGCAAGACTAAGATAAGGCATAGGTTGGTTATCACAAGTTCAGGTAGCTAGAATCTGAAAATACAGACAACTGGTACTCCCACAGGGATAGGAGAGGTTTTTTTTGTGGATGTGGAAAAAGACAATTAAAACGCAAAATTTACCAGTGTCAGTTACTGGGGATGTGCTTGAAGTTGTCGTGACAGCCCTCTCAGGCATTTGTGGTGTGGTGGGAATTACACGAATGACACCACTTAAATATATACTTCCATCTTTATTAATCACAGGGACTGATTGTGAACGATGAATGGGTAGTTGGGCCTCTCCTTTCTGCAAAGTCAGGAATTGAAAAAAAAAATAATGGTACAAATACTCAATACTAATAAAATTGAACTGCAAGCAAAAAATAACATATTATTAGACTCGGATGAAAGATCAAAGAGAAGCACCTCATGTAGATAATTTAAAAAGTAACAAACTTTTGGATCATAAAATGAAAGAGCAGGACAACTCACTGTGGGACTCAAATTGATAGAGGAAATAATAGGAACCATATTTTAGCTTTTGCTTTAAAAAAAAAAAAAAACGTGGCACCAACAGAAAACTGGGCTGCTAATCAAACTCTATAAAACTAATCTATCCTCCATTGTGATGAACTCCCCTCTGATTTATTCTCCAAGAAGTTGTAAAGAACCAAGGAGAAAATGTTATCTTTTTGGTCCAAGAAGTAATATGTTCGGTAGAATCACAGGAAATTAAGGGGGAAAGTCCAAGAACCCTTCACAAGGAGGGTGGGTGCACTGCCACCAGTACATGTGACATTGAGGAAATCATCTAGATTTAAACTTATCCTGGAATTTTGCTAATGCTCTGTAGAGCGCTACTAGCAAGTAGAATTGCCAAAATAAGCAAAACTTTACACAGATATACGATAAATCTAAAGCAATTTCCTCTCCATTGTAGATAATATAATCAGTTAAATGATCCTGAAATAAAATTGAACACTACACAGTAAATTTAAAGGACCTCCAGATCGTATCTGAGATTTTCTTTATTATATAAACATGCAATATGGTCAACTTAAATTCTTCTCGATGCATTAATTATTCTCAAGCTAACAAGTGATAGATACTCACAACAGAACTGCGCACATCAATTGTGTTCCCTCCATGCATAGACTCTGGATTTGAGTGAGCAATTGGAGTTACAGGCAGGGATGATGCATTTTTCATTCTAGGAGTCAAAAGCTTTGTAAAGGACCATGTCCTTGAAATTAAAGGCTTCTCACGTGTCCCTGCAGGTAAGCCTCCCAGGGCTAGAGTGGCAGCCTTCTGAATCTCTGAAGTAGTTCCGATGTTTGAAACTTAGTTTTGGAAGGAGGCTTTTTATGGTTGATTTAGCTTTTGATGATGAGGGCCCTGGGGACCCACTGATTTTGGCTAAACTAGGGCTGGGTAATGGGAGAAGTTTACTCTTTTGGGAGTGAGACTCGGCGTTGGGGGCATGTTTATTCTCACAAAATCTTCTTTGGCATCCTCAAGACTTCTTGAAGGTATCTGTAAGATGAGGTTCTGTCGTCTCCATGGTTGACCAGGAGGAGCTTCTTCAATTATCTCAGCGGCGTCTCCACCCTGCAAAAGAAGAGCAAAAGAAAATCATCCAGGATCAGCGAAAATATGCAATTTACATTCACATTATCTTTTCCTGATCATGCCAGTTATACAACAATCTCAGACAAGCACATCTATGATGAACGGAAAAATAAGAAATGAATATTGAAGAACTAGCTCAAGTCAATTTCACTTCACTTGCATAGGTATGGCAGATTGAGGACAAAGCCAGCATAAAGGAAAGACCAAAGGGGTACATATTGAAGCAGATTTATGAAAAAGAACATAATCATGTGATTTGTCCTTTGTTCAGAGCAACATGAAAATACATAATTTTAAGCCAAAATCAGCAGTAAGCTCTTTTGTCCAAAAAAATTATAATAAAAAAAATACAGAAGAAATACAGAATGAAAACAATAGCAGTGTAAATCCTGACTAGTTCTAAAAGGAATTGGAAGCTTCTAACTTGAATTTCATATTAATACAAATATCAACTGAAGATTGATATTATGGTTGTTGACAGATTATGGAGCCCTAAATCAATTGATATCTTTCAGCACTTTGTCTTGGCTGTTCACTAAAACCAACAATTGCATAGCTGAATATGAGTATGACATATCAACTATGGTTCACCCAGTTAATTATAAAAAAAAAACTTCAAGTTTGAGTTTTTAAACACAAACATAGAGATAATCACAAACATTATCCGGCAAGATGAATTGATTCCCCAAGTAAGGAAATTTATGAGCTGGAAATAAACATAACAGAACAACCCATCATAGATTTTTCAACAAGGAAGCGAAAATGAGGTACCTTTTGGATTGAAGGGCCAGCTTTGTTGGTGGAAATGCCACCATCATTTTCTTTAGCAACGGTTTCTTCTCCAGTTGCCATAGCTCGGTCCCAGCAAAGGCCGCTTAATTTTCTTCACGTAAATGAATTCTGAGAAAGCTCTGCTCTTGGTCCTGCAAAAACCACCAAAACCCACCAGGAGATAGTGCAGAGGAGCTGAAAAGGCAGAGAGATATATGGACAAGTGGCAGCTGAGAGAGAGAAGAGTGAAGGAGAAGGAGGCAGCTCACAGTCAGACTCATGGAGCTTTCTCAAGGCTCAAGAAAAGCAAGGCAAATGCCAAAACGGATTTGTGTTTCTTTCAATTCAAAGGGCCCCACAGATTTGCAACAGGGGATAGGCAAGATGTTCGGCTGCATCGGCGACGGAGTATAAAAGCTTAAAAGGGTTTTAGCTTTTTAGCACGTGTTGGGGCTTTGCAGTTTGCGGTGACGAACAAATATAACCTATTTTTAGCATAATAAAGAAAATAATGTCTCCGCCTTATGTTATCAGACAGTCAATTTTGATGCAGTTTTTAACAGGAATGTTACAAAATTTTAAAACTAAACTTAGGAATTCCCTTTTTACTTGATTCAAATAACTGAAATCTCTTGTTTAACTTGAAAGGATTCCAATGTAGTTTAAAATCGAAATCCGTTCAAATCAGTTAGATAAACTTCTACTTAACCACTAAGCATTTAAATATAGATATAGAACTCTTTTAGTTTAGTTTGGTTAGGGAATTTCATTTTAGAAACTCAACAATTATCGTCTATCAGATTTCGATTCACATATGCTATCATATTTCACTTTCTTTAACGAAGTGAAAATTGAATGACATTGATGACATCTATATCATTTCACATATGCTATCATATTTTCCTAATTGTCACATCTCACAACATGACAAAAGTTCTTATCTTATCTTTTTTTAAATAAACAATTTAATAGAATTTCAAGATAGTGTTGTTCGGAGGAAGAAAAAAGGGTGGTAATTGAAAAACAATGTGCAGCCGCCGAGGTTTGGACCCTCAGGTTTTCACTCAAATGTTCCAAAAATATCTTGAAGCTGGGCAGCAATCTGAGACAATAATCACGTTGGATCTTCTAAAATTAGTAAGGGTGGTATTGTGATCAGATCATAAAAATTTAATGTTGAAATGAATGAGTTAAAATGTCACATTCATAAGGTTTTTTTTTGCTTGGCATACACGTTTCCTCTTTCTCGTATGTATATTATTGAGATTGCCTTCATTCTTTCATAACCTGTCCCAAGAAAAACAAAAACAAAAAACAAAAAACAAAATGATTTTTCAGGAAACTGCCGGCCAACGTCTTTGAGATCAGAAACTGTAAAAATAAAATGTCATTATCATTCCATATATATATTTATTTATCTCTACATATATATAACTTGGAAAAATAGTTTTTGTTTAGTAATGACCATTAGCAAACCAATCCAGCATTTGAATAAGGGTTTAGGGAATAATAATCTAGTCTCAGAAAATTCACTTTTAGGTAGGCATTGGGATAATGTACATTAGAAAGAATGAAGTAGCAGATAAGCCTTTTTAATTCAAAATATTCATTTTTTGTAGTCTAAATATTCCAAAAAAAAAAAATAGCATATGTAGGTTAGGCGAGTTGGACAGGGTAGTGAGTCTATTCCGTTGCACCCAAGTTCGAATTATTTGCCCTTATATTAGAATAATTTAGAGTAATTTAGATTATCACATCATGTATCCAAGAAAAATAAGTACCAAAATATCATTCATAAGATTTGAGCTCGAAACCTAATCAAACAAAAGAAATTACTAATTAATCATTAGACCAAAAGGTCAGTATCGTAGGGTAGCCTTTTAAAGACACAATTTTTTCACGAAAATGCTGCCACATATTCTTCCACTGAATTATATATATGGCAGTGATGCAAAAAGAAAGAAGCTGAGCCTTTATCTCTTTATGCCAATAGTTCAACTTTATTAATCATAGTCATTGTAATTATTGGGATTAGATTACTCCAAGTATCATCAACTATATATATATATATATATATATATATATATATATATTATAGAAAATAAAGTTGAAAGCTCAGTTGCTACAGGATTAGATATTCTTGTTATTTTATGTCGTGTGGAAGTCAACGAACAAAAAAAAAAAGATTCTTTGAAATAATGGCTGTGGTTTATCTTAGAATGTTTTAATGTGGCACTATGGCCATAGCATCAGAGTCGTTCAATTTATTTATAAGAATGTATTGAAAGCTTATTTTCCACCTTTCTTCTTTTGTCCAAAAGATCATAATGTTGTTGCTAGTGTTGGCCATGCCTTGACAAGGACGTCAATCTTATAGCAAATTTGGTTTAGCCTAATACATATTTTCATAGCCAACGAGGTCTAGTTTAATGAAAAAGGGCCTTAATTTGTATACAGTTATCTCATATTCAAACCCCATGACACTTTGGCAGTATATATCTGTTAGTATGAAATTTATATTGTCATTTCCTAGACTCTAGCATAGGTTGGGAGTTAGTGTGTGAATATCGTTTCCTAAATGTTTTGGCGCAACACATTCAATCCCAGGTTTCCGAAGCATGACCTGATCATATGAGAAACTTGACAACAGGTAAATCATGATATAATCATGCATTCATTATAGGATTCCTAGTTGGAATTATTTTCACTCAAGTAATTTTATGTTAATCCTATTTTTAATAGGATTAGATTTTATCTCTTGATATTATTTACTACATGATTGGTCTAATTAATTTGTTTAGGTAGATATTATTTTAAAAGATTGGCTGTAGTGGAAAGTCATTAGGTTTCCTCACATGTAGCATTAGTTGGCGTCATCACCTAGCTTGTGAATGGAATTAGAATTTATATTGATAATTGGATAAGTGGTTGGCTGCTGTGTTGGCGTCATAATGAAGAGATCTTTTTGCATGATGTTTAGAGTCTAAGTTGAATTGGTTTTGTGAATCCTTGTTGCACCTGAAGTTTACTCACGTGGGTTTCTCTCAATTGAGAGAAACCTACATGGAATAAAAGCTTGGTTGTTTCTTTTGTTTAGGAGCTTTTTGAACGTATTGGTTTTCTTTGGAAAAACATTGAATCTGTTTTGAAAAAGCTGATGTGCTTATTTTGTTAGATAAGTCATCAAGTGTTCATTGTTTTACTTGGTGATTTATCAAATCATTTCTTCATTCATATTGCATTCATATGCATGTCGGTGACTCATATGGTTGAGGGCACTAAGACCGTGGTGACGGTTTTCCTCCGGTGAGCTTGAAGCAATCGTGGCCAGTATTGCGTTCAACATAAGGAGTGTCGAAGATCATCCCGTGACAGAAGTTGAGTTACGAAGAAGTCGGTAAACATTATCTAGAATGTGTCTAGGATAAGTGTGTGAGTACTTCTTGTAATCATCGTTCTATAGTGGATTTGTGTTGGACTGAGGAGTCCCGTGGATTTTCCCCAGAGGTGGGGTTTTACCACGTAAAATAATTCTCTGCGTGTTTCTTTATTTAATGTTCAGCACGTCTCAGGATTGATAAGCCATATCAATCATGCTACTGAAGTTTATTTTTATTTATTTGATTATAATCTTAAATTGGTCTATTCACCCTCCTCTAGGCATTTTTAGTCATCCTGCAGGTATTTTCAATATCGATCTCAAATGAAAAGCACCAAATCTTAATGCATGTCAACAACTAAGCTACTTTCAGAAGTGAACTGGAGAACCTTTGTCAATCTCAAAGTATATTTGTAAATTGTGAGTGCAAGAACAATGAAAATCCACCGTACACGTAGTCTTGGCTTGGGTTGATTTGGGTCCCGCCCACTTCGTGAGTGCCAAATGAGTATTTAGGTAGGGCTTAGCTAAGCTTTAATTATGTATAGAGCCCACGCATGAAAATGGCAAAGGCAAGATTTAGCTTCACCTTTCAGCTTCTTACCTCTGAAAACCAGTCAGAGTTTGGAATTAATACAAAACAAAAGGGCACCGGATTAAACGTGACTATTTCTAGATAAGGAATAGCATACTCGTCATGTGAATTAAAACCCCAACAAGATTTCAGTTTTCTGTTGATGTGCTTGAGATCCTTGTGTGAAGGAAACTTGTATTTTCTTGCCTGCATATACATTAGCCAGGTAGAAAAGCAGATTGGAAAATGAAACTAAAAGGTTATCAGATTAAATTTTTTGAAATCCTGAACTTAATCATCTGGCCTTATGATATATAATTTTTCACAAATGTTTGCGCCCAGGCCGCCTAGCGCCTAGGCGGACGAATTTTAATATGCAATTGATCTCTAATGCGCCTAGCTCCGAGGTTATCAGTTATGCTTACTGTTATACTTGGATACATTAGCCTTATGCTATTATGCAATTGATCTCTAATGCTCATATTTTTAATATCTTATGAAAACTAATCATATCCAAGTATAACAGTAAGCATAACTGGCAATTGAGAAAGGAGATTGAAGAAGAAAACCTGTTCCTGAAGCATTTTCCCACTCCTGCTTTCAAATCCCAAGTTTTCTAAGATTGATTCAGCAGCTCAAGGATAAAAGCTATGGTTTGTTTGGTTGACGACAAGTTTGGTAAATGTGAACTTACCTTTGTGAAGCAATGTGAAGCTGAGAGAGGTACAGAGAGGGTCATGGACACAACAAGGCACGCCATTCAACTCTTTCTTCCTACTTCCTTTCCTGAGCTACTCAGTACCGGGCAGTAATAAACGACTCTCAGCCCGTAGCATGAATTCTAAGCCTAAAGAAGAAGTAAGTATGGGCCTGAAGGTTCAACAACGAAGGCCTTTGATTTTTTATTTTTTATTTTAATACAAGCAATATTGGTGGAGGGGATTCGTACACATGACCTTGGGTGCAGGTATACCAATATCTCACTTCGCATTGATTTTCTTACCAGTTGGTGGATTAGTTGTCTTCTATTAGGGATGTAAATCACTAAACACGGATGTATTATTGAAAAATACTTACGTACGGGTATAATAGTGTATTAAACGTGAAAATGCTTAATTCTTTATATTGGTAATAACTCTAGAAAAGTAAAAAATTAAAAGGGGACAATACAAACTCAAGTAACAGGCGCCTAATAGTAATGGATAACGCTTTAAACTACTCTATTCTATAAACAAAAATCGGGGAAAAAATTTAAAAGAAAAAAAGAATCCCATTATATATATATAGAGTATCACCACTCGGCTATACTATTTATTTTAAATAAATAAATAAAAACCAGATAGTATAATATTTTTTTAAAACAAATTCCCAAAAAAAAAAAAAAGAGTATAGCCGTGCGGCTATACTATTTATGGAAAAAAAGTTAGCATCGTATAGCCGTTCGGCTATACTATTTTATAAGAAATATAAATAAAATCGAGTATAGCTGTGAGGCTATACGATTTTTTTTTTTTTTTTTTAAAAGGACCGTATAGCGATTAGATGCCCACGTGTCAAAATAAGTATAACTGCGCGGCTATATTATTTTAAAAAGTAAATAAATAACCGAGTATCGCCGAGCGGCTACACGTTTTTGAAAAAAAATTAAAAAAATGGCTCCTTAGCAATTAGGCACCACGTGCCAAAATAAGTATAGTCGCTCGGCTATACTATTTAAAAAAAATTAAAAAGAAATACAGTCGAGGGCTATACTACTTAATTAAAAAAATTAAGAATAAAGGAACCTCCTAGTTGCATTATAGATATAAATTTGTTAGTTTCAACATATCCAAAGGAGATATTAATCGGCCACTATTAACCATGCGGCTATACTTTTTTTTTTTTTTTTGGTTTATAAATAAAAAACCGAGTATTGCCGCTCGGCTACACTTTTAAAAATAAAATAAAATAAAGGGCTCCCTAGCGATTAGGCACCACGAACCAAAATACGTATAGCCGCGTGGATATACTATTTTTTAAAAAGAAATTTAAAACGAGTACAGCCGAGCGGCTATACTATTTAATTTTTAAAAAATTAAGAATAAAGGAATCTCCTAGTTTCATTATAGATATTAATTTGTTAGTTTCAACATATCCAAAGGAGATATCAATTGGCCACTATATAATATTTAAATATAATTATTTAAATATATATTATTTTTATTCAATAATATGTGAGAATTATTGGTATAATACATTAATTTTGTGTGTTTTATTGAAAATTTTGTAAAAAAATATGTGTATTAAACATGAAAAATACGTACATATATGTACAATAAGAGTATTGTATGTTTGCTTTTTAAAGAAAATGTGAATTTTACCGAGTCTTTAAGACATGTACAAAACAAGGATGTATTATTGAAAAATACATACATACGTGTATAATAGATTATTAAACGTGAAAGTGCTAAATTCTTTATACGGGTAATAATTGTAGAAAAGTAAAAAATTAAAAGTGGACAATAGAAACTCAGGTAATATGGGCCTAATAGTAATGGATAACGCTCTAAACTACTCTTATCAATAAACGAAAATATGGTAAAAATTTTAAAAGAAAAAAATTCCAATATATATAGTATAGCCGCTCGGCTATACTATTTATTTTTTTAAAAAAAACCAAATAGTATAAAATTTTTATAAACAATTTTTTTTAAAAAAAATCCAGTATAGCGACGCGGCTAGACGATTTATGAAAAAAAAATTTAGCCGCATAGCGCCTAGTTGACCACGTGTAAAAAACGTATAGCCACCCGGCTATACTATTTTATAAGAAATATTAATGAAACCGCGTATAGCCAGGCGGCTATACTAATTTTTTTTATTTTTTATAAAAGAGGGCTCCCTAGTGGTTAGGCGCCAAGTATCAAAATACGTATAGTGGGCTGGATATACTATTTTTTGAAAAAAAAAACAAAACAAAACTAAGTATAGCTGCACGGTGATACTATTTTCTTTTTCTTTTTTTTTTATATAGAAAAAAGGGCTCATTAGAGGTGCCACGTGTCAAAATAAGTATAACCGCATGTTGGATAGGATAATGAGTCTGTTCCCTTCCACCCAAGAGTAATTTAGATTATTACGTCATGTATCCGGGAAAAATAAGTACCAAAATATCATTCATAAGATTTGAGCTCAAAACCTAATCAAACAAAAGAAAAGACTAATTAATCATTAGACGAAAAGGTGAGTATCGTAGAGTAGCCTTTTAAAGACACAATGTTTTTCACGAAAATGCTGCCACATATTCTTCCACTTAATTATATATATGGTGGTGATGCAAAAAGTAAGAAGTTGAGCCTTTATCTTTTTATGCCAATATTTCAACCTTATTAATCATAATCAATGTAATTATTGGGATTAGATTACTCCAAGTATCATCAACTATATATATATATATATATATTATATAGAAAATAAAGTTGAAAGCTCAGTTGCTATAGGATTAGATCCTCTTGTTATTTTATGTCGTGTGGAAGTCAACGTACAAAAAAAAAAAAGATTCTTTGAAATAATGGCGGTGGTTTATCTTAGAATGTTTTAATGTGGCACTATGGCCACAGCATCAAATTCGTTCAATTTGTATATATATAAGAATGTATTGAATCTTGTTTTCCACCTTTCTCCTTTTGTCCAAAATATCAAAATTTTGTGGCCAGTGCTGGCCAGGCCTTGACAAGGACGTCAAAATCTTATAGCAAATTTGGTTTCTTAATAAATATTTTCATAGCTAACGAGATCTAGTTTAGTAAAAAAGGATCTTGATGATTTGCATGTTAGTGGTCTCAGATTCGAACCGATGGCACTTTGGCAGTATATGTCAATCTCAAATGAAAAACACCCAAATCTTAATGCATGTCATTGTCAACAGCTAAGCTACTTAGTGATCATCACAACTCAGAAATAGCACTTTCATAAGTGAACTGGAGAACCTTTGTCAATCTCAAAGTATATTTGTAAATTGTGAGTGCAAGAACAATGAAAATCGACCGTACACGTAGTCTTGGCTTGGGTTGATTTGGGTCCCTCCCACTTCGTGAGTGCCAAATGAGTATTGCTAGCTAGGGCTTAGCTAAGCTTTAGTTATGTACGCATGAAAAAGGCAAAGCCAAGATTTAGCTTCAAGTTTCATGCACTCAAGGATTGAAGATGTTGTGACTTAACTTCCAAGGAGCTGACTGTTTGAGAACTGAAACTAACATAAAAATTCCTCAACTATGTAGGGAGGGGGAAAGGTGGGTTGTTTATGTCCTATGATTCAGATATTATCTTGTTCTGTGATTGACGAGTTAAGACATATTGGATTAAAATGGACAAGTGTTCTAACTCATGTTTGATGAACTTAACAACAAAAAGGGACTAGACTCATTAAACCTTCTTAATCACGAGTCTTTTGAACCTTTTTTGATTAGTTTTTGGAGACCATCTTAACCACTTGTCCTTAGCTTTAATTTATCCTCTTGAACTAATTGATTTTGCATTTATTCTCTTGGGGGGTTAATTGATTTTCTAAAATAAAATTAGAAAGATGGAGACTTTATTGAAGGCTTATGATATAAAGAAAGCTTCGATTTCGTATCCAGCTTCTCACTTCTGAAAACCAGTCAGAGTTTGGCATTAATACAAAACAAAAGGGCACCAGATTAAACGTGACTATTTCTAGATAAGGAATAGCATTCTCGTCATGTGAATTAAAACCCCAACAAGATTTCAGTTTTCGGTCGATGTGCTTGAGATCCTTGTGTGAAGGAAACTTGTATTTTCTTGCCTGCATATACATTAGCCAGGAAGAAAAGCAGATTGGAAAATGAAACCAAAAGGTTATCAGATTAAATTTTTCGAAATCCTGAACTTAATCATCTAGCTTTATTATATATGATTTTCACAAATGTTTGTACTGCTATTGCAGAGTCAATGAAGTTTGCATCACAATTATATCTAGATTGAAAGGAACTTATACCCAAGAATCTATTGCATTAAGGAATTCAACTAGCTCTGAAACGGTATGTTTAGAACTCTGACGAGAGAGAATGCTACTCAGGTATCTGAAAATGAGCATACATGAAAGAAGGTTTATTATTTGCACTACGCAAAGCAGCCAATGCCAACTGCATCAAATTAAGATGGACAGGTTAAAGATGATGTATATATTATCCATGAAGAGAGAGAGAGAGAGAGAGAGAGAGAGAGAGAGAGAGAGAGAGAGAGAGAGAGAGAGAGAGAGAGATCAAAAAGTTGAACCACGATCCAAAATCCAAACTCTACCTAGCATGGTGAACTGCAGTAAAGGCCATATTATTTTTCTTATCTTTCGGTCTGGCTCTATCTCACTATATACGAAATGACCAACTTCTCTTCCAACTCATAAATTTCATTAAATGCTTGCTGCTCCTATAACCCTAGCACTCTCCAACCAAATCCTAATACTCAAACCTAAAATGGGTAAAGTATTTCGATTCTTTAGTGAAACTTTCCAATTAAGTTGTCTTTGATATTTAAAATTAATGATCAAATTCTGAGCTTGAAGGGCTAGAAGCTTGAACGGCATCGTACCTGCCCAGGAGGGAATAGAAGCGGTGCATCCGTGAGCATGATTTTATCCACTTCCATCTTTGCAGCATGAAGCAAATTCTACAAAACATTCCATCAAAAAAATATTTAGCTGGCTAAGCAAAAGCCAGATTACCCTCATCAAAAGAACTACATTCCACTAAATGGGAAATTCTTAATTTGCAACCATTATATTGCACCCCAAGGAAAAACGTTACATCCGCGACAAAGCTGATTAGTGATATTTGGCTCATGTGCAGTGGAGTGGGACTTTCGGATCGGAGTTCTTCCTTTGACAGAAGTGAACTGACATAGTAGTATCAATCTCAAAAAAGTCCTTGGAATACATTGCTTGTAACTGGCTATTGGTTATTTAAAATGATTGCAGCAACTCAACAAAGAAAGACTCTTCAAGATTCAGTCGAATAGACGCCATGTAACAGAAGAGAAACTGAACACACTATTCAGCCATATACAATTAAAATAACAGAGCAAGCAGGAACAATATGGTTGAGAGTTCCATGAAAATATGACTATAGCATCTCGAGAGGCTTACTCTGTTTACCATGAAAAATGGAATGCCTTGTTAAGTTTTTTTCTTTTCTTTCATGATCTCTCTCTCTGTTATACTCATGAGATATATTATCCAAAGGAAAGGGAACTTATTAGTACCTTGAAGAGATTCTAACTTGCTGAAAAATCAGCAAACTTGGGCTGAAGTTACCCTTCAAATACATCCAACCCGACATACGATTTCGAACCTTGAGAGTTTCTAGTAATTCAAATACATCCACAGCCTAACGCTATTATGCAATTGATCTCTAATGCTCATATTTTTGCTTCTTTTTTTTTTTTTTTCCAACTCATATTTTCGCTATTTGGAAAAATACGATTTGGAAAATGAAAAAAAATGACCCGACCCGCCCAGGCCGCCTAGGCGGGCGATTTTTATTATCTTATGAAAACTAATCATATCCAAGTGTAACAGTAAGCATAATTGGCAATTGAGAAAAGAGATTGAAGAAGAAAACCTGTTCCTGAAGCATATTCCCACTCCTGCTTTCAAATCCCAATTTTTCTAAGATTGTTTAAGCAGCTCAAGGATAAAAGCCTGGGTTTTTTTTCGGAAATCGAGTATAGCCGTGCGGCTATACTATTTATGGAAAAACAAAGAAAGTTAGCCGCACAGCGCTAGTTGACCACGTGTCAAAAAGGGTATAGCCGGCCGGCTATACTATTTTTAAGAAATATTAAAAACCCGTATAGCCGCGCGGCTATACTATTTATTTATTTTTTAAAAATCTGTTTAGCGATTAGGTGCCCACATGTCAAAATACATATAGCCGCTCGGCTAGACTATTTATTAGGGAAAAAAAAAGAGTTAGCCTCGTAGCGCCTAGTTGCCCACGTGTCCAAAAAAGTATAGCCACCCAGCTATACTATTTTGTTAAGAAATATTAATAAAACAGAGTACCGCCGCTCAGCTCTACTATTTAATTATAAAAAATTAAGAAAAAAAGGAACATCCTAGTTGCACTAGTTTATCCTTTAGATAGAATTTAAACTTGAGATTTATGATCTCCAAATTCCATTTTTTTTCCATGCGGAATTTCTAAATTTCTATGTTTTTTTATCCAAACACCGGAATTGGTTCATGTCAATTTAGAAATTATGAGTTTTGTCAAAATCCTAAGTTTATTTCCCTCATCCAAACGCGTTTTCCATCATTTCAATTTCTGGCAATTGGAAATTTTAGTGTTTGGATTTATGTATGTCGAATTTTGTCAATGACATAATTTTGTAAATGACACTATGGAAATTTTGAAATGACGCCTATTTTAGTGGAAATTAAACTCGGGAATTTGATGCCCCAATTTTCACGATTTTTTCCACGTGTCATTTAATAAATTCCACGCTTAAGTTGCCAAACAAGGAATTGTCAATTTATCCTCTTAAATTCCCAACTTTTGGCTAAATTCCAAGTTATTTTCCCTCATCCAAACGGAGGGTTAGTGATGAAATTTGTGGTCACTAATAGTAGTGACCAAGGTCTTAAATATCGATAGTTTCGGAAATATCGGTGGTTCAAAAACACGGAAATATCGATGGAAATATCGGGAAAATATTGATATCGATAAAAATTGAATAAAAACCATGGAAATTATAATAAATACATGGAAATTTTTAATGAAACTTTAGAAGAAGTTTATTTAGTCAATCATCTAGTATTTTGACACAAAAAATTGGAAGGAAATGCATTGCGTAGTGGGTTTGAGTGATTTAAGTTGATTATATTACGAGCTGACAAACAACCCCTAGTATATTGTAATTTTTTGAGAAAATAAGAAAGAAAATAAAAAAAATAAAAGAGAGAGAGAGAGAGAGAGAGAGAGAGAGAGAGAGAGAGAGAGAGAGAGAGAGAGCAATAGATTAGCCACTTGCCCTATAATTGTTCCTTATTATTTGAGTTAATTATGTATCTAGGGTTTAGGGTTTAACGTTTTAATCCCTAAACCGTAAACTCTAAACTCTAAACTCTAAACCCTAAACCCTAATCCCTAAACCCTAACCCTAAACCCTAAACCTTAAATCCTAAACTCTAAACCCTAAACCCTAAACTCTAAACCATAATCCCTAATCCCTAAAACCTAAACCCTAAACCATAAACCCTAAACTATAAACTCTAGACTCTAAACACTAAAGACTAAACTCTAATCCCTAAACCCTAACCCTGAACTCTAAATGTATGTCTAGACTCTAATCCCTAAACTCTGAATGTATGTCTAGACTCTAGAGGACCGAATTTTTTATTTGATTTCAGGTTACGAAAGAAATTTCGTATAACTTATAAAATTTGTATCATGTCACTTGTTTATAAATAATTATTCATTATTTGTGATTATAAACTACATATCAATTGTGACTGGACACATTTTATTTTCTTCTCAAGATTCTTTTATCTACTATACTACTATTTCCTTTAAAATGTTCATAAATCTTTTTAAAGATGAAATAAGATTTAATAAATAAAAGTTACATAAAAAAAATCATAAACTACTATTTATATAACATTTCTAACAAAAACAGAAAAACAAAAGGCTTAATATGCCAACAGCCCAAATGCCAAATAACCTAATTAATAACCCAAATCCAATTAATAATAATAACCCTACTTTCTTTTTCTTTTTTTTATGAGAGAAGGGGTTAAAGAACCCCAAAAGAAAAACCTAACCCTACTTTCTTAACTCAGCCGCCACTCCCATCTTTCCTTTACCTCTCTTTTTTTCTTTTTTCTTTTTCCTTCTTGCCTCTCTTCTTTGTGCCGACACTCTCTTATCCTTTTTTCTTCTTCTTCTTTCCTCTCTAACCCATCCTTGCTTCTTTATTCAAGCCTTTTTTCTCCAAATCAGATCAGATCCACTCCACTGCCCAAATCTGCCGACTCCATCTCCTTTCATCTTTTTTGTTTTTGTTTTTTTGGATAGCTCTCCATCTCCATATCCTTGAAGTGGAAAATGCAAATCAGACCCTTGATGTCAAGCTTTGGTGGGTATGGGTTCTCGGCGACACAAAGGCTAGTAGCAAGTCTCCGATCGAATTGCTCACCGCGAGATCTCGATATTATCGATAATTTCGATAATATCGAGATATTATCACCGTTTGTGTGTTGACGTTGCTCGATAATATCTGGAGTGATATATCGGCGATGTTTTCGGCGACAATTTCGATATTTGGACGAAATATGCTTGGGTTGTTCCCAGAATATCGGCTTGCAAAAAAAAACGATATTATCACCGATATTTCGGCGATAATATCGATTTTTTAGACTATGGTAGTGACTAATAGAGGTAGTCACTAATTGTTTGCATTTCAGTGACCAATAATTGGAGTTGGCCACTGAATAGAATTTGTGACAAGCTTCTAATGACCACCACTATTTGGACACTAATTATATTCAGTGACCAAAATCTTTACTTTTTGTGACCAACTTGATGGCCATTAATAAACATTTTTCTTGTAGTGAATCATGGTTTAAGGTGAATAATAATGTTGTAGGAGTGTCTGGCTACCTGTCGAGCCCACTAAAAGCTGAAGATATATAATATAGTAAAAATTACCGAATATATAATATAGTAAAAATGATATTTTTCTTTTGTAAGTAGGAACTTCTACTTTCCTGTCAATCACAGTTTGATATATGTATGTAAATTTTTACTATATATGTATGTAAATTTTTACTATATATGTATTAAATTATGATTTGCAAGAAGAGAAATGTCTCCTTACACAAAAGGAGACAAACAATGTCTGTTATATATTATTATATGAGTTATTTACTCAAATGGTCCTCAAACTTATACTCAAGTTGCATTTTGGTCTCTCAACTAAATTATTCATTCAAATGGTCCACCTGCTCTTTATTATTTGGTGAATTGGTCCACCGTTACATTTTCTGTGAGTTTTAGTCATGTGAGGAGAATAGGAAGGGTAAATGCGACTTTTTCATAGTGGAGTTTTCGTTTCCCTTTTTCTTTTTCTTTTTCTTCTTCTTCCTCTTCTGGCGTGAGAAATAACTAACGCACAAATTAAACCCTATATGCAATCGTAGTACGAGTAAGTAGGGATCGTTCTATTCCGGGGATTAGGAGGGATGCTAATCAACACAAATTAAATTAACACAAATTAAACTCATTAAACTGTAAATTAAGTTAAAGGAACAATGATTGGGGGAGTTGGATGATTTAGACCAAAGTAAAATTAACAACAGCAAATAACTAAGTTGTGAATGAAATATGTATTAACGGATAGCTAGAGGATTCTTCTCCACACATGGAACATATGCATACAAATTGATCTCCAGTTACTCTTTCTATAAAGTATGAATGTCAAAGCCCCAAATTAATTGTGAACTGCACTAATTAACTCTCAGATTTTCCTAAGTTCATTGAATTGGACTCAGCGACTCAATCAAATTATTCTTATCAAGTTCCCTATATGAACAGCATGATAGAGATACATATCAAAGATCATTAAGTTCTATGAAAATCATAAGCTTTGACAAGGCATTTGTAACTATGAAAAGCATGATACTCCTGCCAGGAATTTACTTAACACAATCATGACTAGTGACTTTTACTACTTGTGAATATAAGTTCATAACGATTAGGTGAAATTCCCTTATATCCTAGCATCAAATCCCTGCATGCAAACTAAGTATGCATCCTTAATAAACATGCAAGAATAAGTCCTGAATAAAACAGAAAAGTAAATCACATTCATACTTTACGAAATCATAACTGGAAGTGATCAATTCATATAAAACATATGTCCATGGCTTCGAATTCACCTCTAACTAAGAAGAAATTTAGTTACACATATTTAATAATTGAAAAGCAATATAGAATAAGAAATACATAGGATAGGATAAAGAGAAGAAAAGAACTAGATGATGGCAGCAAGGAATTCCCAAGACAGCTCCAAGCTTTGCTCCTTTTGCAACTAGCTCTCTCTCTCTCTCTCTCTCTCTCTCTCTATATGAATGTGTATGAGTAATGGATGAAGTGAAGTGAAGTGATGGATTGTTGAATGAATTGTGTTTAGAATTGGAGTGCTATTTATAGGGAGAATGGAAGGGGAATATTTGAATTGAATATGGTTTATGCCAATAGCACTTGTAATTTAGAAACTCATTCTTTTGGCTAGTGCACTTCACCAACAAATCCCATTGTAATTAGAAACTCATTCTTTTGGCTAGTGCACTTCACCAACAAATCCCATTGTAATTAGAAACTCATTCTTTTGGCTAGTGCACTTCACCAACAAATCCCACTAGATAGTCATGCATGACATAGTCAGCTTGTGGGCTGATTTTGGGCTTGTTATTCACTCCAAAAAATTCTGGAAAAATATGGATCTTCAAGCCCTTTGTCTTATCTTTCCAAGCATATGCAGCCCAACTCAAGGAAAAATAGGAAAGACCTTCAAATGTCATTTTTGGCCCAGTAACGCAGATGCTGCCGAATTTTGACCTTGAGTTGCTAAATCATGGATAACTTCCTCTAGAAGACTCCAAATCATGAACCGTAAAATGCTACGGAAACTAGACTTCCGTATCTTTCCAATGATGTGTGGCTCATTATCTGGTTCTTCTTGAGCAAGTACAGGTTAATCCGTGAATGTGACTGATCTGCAGACACTGTTTTGAGCTAACTTGTCTTCAAAATGCATGTAATGAGTCTCATCCTTATTACACTGAAACATACACAAACTTTATTAAAAGCACAAGTTTAACTCAAAAACATAACCAAATCATAAGTTAGAAGGGTACAAAAAGATATGTAATTATGCACTGATCAAATACCCCCAAACTTAGATTTTGCTAGTCCTCGAGCAAAACAAAATAAAACTACAACTTAGGAAACAGGAAATAAGCAACTAGCCTTCCAAACAATATCCTCAAAGAATCACCAACGTATATGGTTCCAAAGAAACACAACAATCACAATCTAAGTTCCACACATGATTCACGAGAAAGCAAAGCTCACAATGACACCCTTAAGTGTAGTGTGTGAATGCCAAATCAGAACAACCCCTGCCACTCAAATAAGTATATGCGCACACACTTAGAGCAAAATCAATAATTCTGAACCCCATAAGCTCATTATCCAATCTGCTCTCCACAGTAATACCATGCAACACCAAGGATCAAAAGGACTTTACAAGGGTAGTAATGAGGTTCAGGGTAGTGGTAGAATGAAAGAAGGGATATGAGATATACAATATTTTTAGCACAATTAAAGCATAGGTAAGAGCATAAGAGATTTTTGAACTTTGTAACACGCAAGGAACACATACATGAGCAGATTTTCAACATAATTTCAGCACCTTCAAATGTGTTTATTTGGCCTAATTTTGTGGCTCTTTACCCTAGATCACCATGCTCTTCTCTTTTATAACACCCTAGGGCCGTGACTACATTGGTCACACTTCATTACCTCTTTTGATTAGTTACCAATACCCCCAAACTTATTTCTTTTCAACACTTGGGTAATGGCACTAATGATTCACTTTTGCTCCAAAAACCTTGCATTCTTTATAACTCTCTTTTGAAGATAACTTTAACTGCTCATAGAATAAGTGAGAATAAGAAAACAGAAGTTCATTATGGTAGGAATGGTTTACACAAAGAAAGGCTTAACATTGGCTCAAATGGGTTGACTAGGGATGAATACATGTAGAGGGATGGTTAGAAAGGCTCAAACGGTTCAAACATGGCCTAAATCACTTCCTAAGCATTGTATGGCAACAAAATGTCTCAAGAGATATTCAAATAAGTTCTAGAGTGCAAAACCAAGATCATGAGATAAGTAGAATTGCATAACGTCTCTAAGTAACAAAAAATTGGACTAACTTGGCAAAGTGCTCAATAAGTGCAAGGGTGGCATGCAAGACAGAGTTAACTCAGAACCACACAAAGTCCTTAAAAAATGACTCTCAATTTCTGATAAACCATATTAGTATTAAATCCAAGTCTTATCATAGGTGTTTGGAAGGATAACGAAACAACACACAAAATCCTGCGTTTTTAGATGCTAAACACAAAAAAATGAATAAAAATAAAAAATAAATTTAAAATTTGACAGTAAAACAACATAACCAAATCCTTCCCCCCAAACTTAAATGAAACATTGCCCTCAATGTTTAGAACGTAAGAACATGCAATGCCTCATAAATGCAAGGAAAGAAGAGAAGGAAAAGACATAACCAAATGTTAGAGTTTAGAAAAACTCCCCTTTGAAGCGATTAGGACGGTTCATCTTTCAATCCGACTCACTTTCCGAAGGGTCTGAAACAGAAGAATCATATATGGCTCCATCTATTATCAACTCCTCCATCTGCTCCACGAAGTCTCGGAGTCTTGTGGTCATGTACACTAATTGGAAGTGAAACTCGTCAAGCACACTTAAGTAAATGCCAAACTCGTCTCGAATGTTACCTGTAGAATACATGTGACTGCTCACCACAACAGTTCTTGCCACAAACCTCCTATCTAGCAGATATACCCTCCAAGTATATAGACAACGTGCTAGCGCCGCAAGCTGCATCTCTTCCAATCCACAATCCAGATCCCAATTTGGAATCATGCCTTCAATTTCCCCTATCACCCTACCTCTTTGAAGCAGAAAGGCATCTATGGTAACTTCTGAGGGATCCATGGCAAACACAACCACGAGCACCTCAATCACCTCAAACACCCGTTGCATAATGGTGTCCTCTCCCAAAGGATCTTCTGGTGGGATAGCTGGCAGTGAGTTCAACAAAACTTTTGGGCTAGGCACCTTCACCATGCTCAATTCGGACTCCTCCTCCTTGAGCTTTCCACCGACGGCGTTCTTGAGTTTCTCCATTGACGAGCCCTACAATAAGCAATAATTTGGAGAAGGCTTGGGAAGAGAAGGTTTCAGGGGTTAGCGGGCGGCTATATCAAATGAAAGATGGAGGTTTAGGGTTAATGTAGTGTTTCAGAGAAAGAGAAGGTTTTTGTTTTTGTTTTTTATTATTATTTTTATTTTTTTTATAATTAAAATTATTTATATTTAATGTAAAAAAAAAAAATAATAAAATAAATAAATAAATAAATAAATAAAAACACACACGAATATATAAGTGACTCACGGATTACCAGTTAAGAACCTCAGAAAACACAGCCAGGGGATCCGGGAAGTTTGGAGAGGTCACAATGGTCCAGTTTAAAATCCAAACTTCTTAGACACCCAAGGTGTCGCCTATAGAACTCCTAGATACTGTATTAACAGAGGTGCTTATTGGAGTTACCAAAAGTCAACTCATATGAAAAATCTTTTTTTTTTTTTTTTCATAAGCTTGCAAGACATTGAACAAAATTATACTAAGCAAAACAAAGCCCACACAACTTAACTCTACCACAAAACCTAACAAAATTGTCAGTCCCTAATAAATGCAAGGAAAGAAGATAAGGAAAAAAAACATAACCAAAGGTTAGAGTTTAGAAAAACTCCCCTTTGAAGCGATTAGGACGTAAGCAGCTCCTTGCATGCTCTATCTTCTCCTCATCACCTTGGGTTGCCTCCCAAGAAGCGCTAAGTTTTATGTCTTCAGCCGGACATCCAACTTTTAAGCTTCACTAGGGCCAACGGCATGGAGGGGTACATCCTCCACTACATGCTCCTCAAAACACTCATAGTATGGCTTCAAGCGGTGTCCATTGACTTTGAATTCTTGTCATGTCTTTAAACTTTGAATTTGGACTGCACCATAGGGAAAAACATTAGTAACAACAAAAGGACCAATCCATTTAGAACGCAACTTACCTGGAAACAAACGAAGCCGAGAGTTGAAAAGTAACACTTTCTGCCCCACAGAAAACGTTTTACTACGAATCATCTTATCATGGGCAGCCTTTGTTTTCTCCTTATAAATATGAGCATTCTCATAAGCTTCAGTCCGAATTTCCTCAAGCTCATTTAATTGCAATTTCCTATGAAGTCCAGCTGCATCAATGTTCATGTTGAAAGTCTTGACTGCCCAATGTGCACGATGCTCCAACTCAACTGGAAGATGGCATGGTTTCCCATAAATGAGCCGAAAAGGAGACATTCCAATTGGTGTTTTGTAGGCAGTACGATATGCCCACAATGCATCATTCAAACGCAAGCTCCAATCCTTTCGAGTTGGTCCAACTGTCTTCTCCAAGATCTGCTTGATTTCCCGATTGGAAACTTCGGCTTGTCCACTTGTTTGGGGATGATAAGGTGTTGAAACCTTATGTGTGACATTATACTTCTTAAGCAGTGCCTCTATGGTCCGATTACAAAAGTGAGAGCCCCCATCACTTATAAGTACTCTTGGCATTCCAAATCTTGCAAATATGTTAGTTTTAACAAAATCTGCAACCACTTTGGAATCATTAGTACGGGTGGCTTTTGCTTCCACCCATTTCGAAACATAATCCACAGCAAGTAAGATATAATTAAAACCATGTGAGGAAGGAAAAGGGCCCATGAAATCAATACCCCAAACATCAAAAATCTCAACAGAAAAGATAGGAGTTTGTGGCATTTGATCTTTTGCACCTATATTGCCCATTCTTTGACAACGATCACAAGTCATACAAAAAGTTCTAGCATCCTTAAAGATAGTAGGCCAATAAAATCCACATTCTAAAACCTTAAGTGCTGTGCGTTGTGTACCAAAGTGACCCCCGCATGCATAAGTGTGACAGAAGTTTAAGATTGAATTAAACTCGGAATCATGCACACATCTACGAATAATTTGATCAGGGCTATATTTCCACAAATAAGGGTCATCCCACACATAAAACCGTGCCATTTTTTTAAGTTTATTGCATTGGTGCCTAGTTATGGTGCTTGGTACTTGTTTAGACACAATATAATTCACAATATCAGCATACCATGGCTCACTTACCTCAATGGTCAGCAATTGTTCATCTGGGAATGCCTCTGGAATAGGTAGAGGGTCTTCTTCATGTACCAAACGGCTCAAGTGGTCAGCCACTACATTTTCACATCCTCTTTTGTCCCTAATTTCCATGTCAAACTCCTGAAGAAGAAGCATCCAGCGAATAAGCCTTGGTTTGGCTTCTTTCTTTGTGAGTAAATACTTCAAAGCTGCATGGTCAGAGTAAATTATTACTTTAGTACCAAGTAAATAAGAACGAAACTTATCTAAAGCAAACACAACAGCAAGAAGTTCTTTTTCAGTGGTGGAGTAATTCAATTGAGCATCATTCAAGGTTCGGGATGCGTAGTAGATGACGTGTGGCTTCTTGTCCTTCCGTTGCCCCAAAACAGCCCCTAAAGCATAATCTGAAGCATCACACATAAGCTCGAACGGAAGGCTCCAATCTGGTGGAACAATGATAGGTGCCGAAGTTAACAATTCTTTGAGGTGATCGAACGCCTTCTCACATTCGTCATCAAACACAAACGGCACATCCTTTTGTAGAAGTTGACACATGGGTGTTGAAATCTTTGAGAAATCTTTGATAAAACGTCTATAGAATCCTGCATGTCCAAGGAAAGAACGAACCTCTCTCACCGAAGTGGGAGAGGGTAAGTGGCGTATAAGACCTATTTTTGATTTATCAACTTCAATTCCCTTTTCTGAAATTATATGTCCTAAAACTATGCCTTGTTTTACCATGAAATGACATTTTTCCCAATTTAAAACAAGGTTAGTTTCAATGCAACGTTTTAATATCAACGTGAGATTAGTTAAACAGTCATCAAAGGAGTCACCAAAAACACTAAAATCATCCATAAAAACCTCAATAATCTTCTCAACGAAATCAGAAAAGATACTTACCATGCATCTTTGAAAGGTGGCTGGCGCATTACATAAACCAAATGGCATTCGTCGATAAGCAAAAGTACCAAATGGACAAGTAAAAGTAGTCTTTTCTTGGTCATCTGGGGCTATAACAATCTGATTATATCCCGAATAGCCATCAAGAAAGCAATAAAAAGAATGACCAGCTAACCTTTCAAGCATTTGATCAATGAACGGCAAAGGGAAGTGATCTTTCCTTGTGGTGACGTTGAGCTTCCTATAGTCAATGCAAACTCTCCAGCCTGTTTGGATACGAGTCGGGACAAGTTCATTCTCTTCGTTTTTTACCACAGTGACTCCTGATTTCTTTGGTACAACTTGAACTGGTGAAACCCAACGACTATCCGAAATTGGGTAAATGACCCCACAATCGAGAAGCTTAATGATCTCCTTTTTCACAACTTCCATCATTGGAGGGTTGAGTCGGCGTTGAGCCTCTCGAGTTGGTTTAGCCCCTTCCTCTAGAAGTATGCGATGCATGCATGTTGTAGGACTAATTCCCTTGATGTCGGCTAAAGTCCATCCAATCGCTGTTTTGTACTTTTGCAACACCCGAACTAGTTTTTCCTCCTCCATTGCCGTGAGTGATGAGGAGACTATGACGGGCAAAGTCTCTTTATCTCCCAAGAAGACATACTTCAAATGATTCGGTAACGGTTTAAGCTCAAGAGTGGGTGCCTGAATCACTGAAGGTAACAACTTGTTAGCAGAAACGGGGATTGGAATTGGGATTGGAGGCTTACCAACATATTTTGGCAATGACTCAAGGGTAGCCACCATCTCGCAGATTTCTTCATGATTAGGTTCGGCCCCATTGGTGATGAGTTCAATTCCTTGAACAATGGTGGTTTCAAGGGCATCCCTATCCAGGGATTCGAGATATTCCTGCGCCAAAGAATCAAATGCATCAATAGAGAAACAAGAGTGATCATCAATAGGGTACCTTATAGCTTCAGAAATATTGAAATCAATGATATCGCCATCAAATTCCATTGTCAATGTCCCTTTGAATACATCGATCTTGGTTCGAGCTGTTTTCATGAAAGGTCGTCCAAGTAAGATTGGCAATGGTGTAGAGTGGGCCGAATCCTCCATCTCAAGCACATAAAAATCTGCTGGAAATATCAAGTGGTTAACCTGCACCAAAACATCTTCCAAAACTCCTTTCGGATATGCATTAGAACGATCAGCTAATTGAATTACAACTCCATCCTTTTTAAGCTCCCCTAAGTTCATAGATGCATAAATAGAGTATGGCATGACATTAATGGAAGCACCTAAATCTAACATGGCATGTTCAAACTTGGTGTTACCAATTACACAAGGGATTGTGAAACTACCTGGATCTTTGCATTTAGGTGGCAGTTTTCGTTGCAAAACTGCAGAAACATTCTCACTTACCCTTACCACTTCTTTGTTCGAATTCCTCCTCCTTGTTGTACAAAGCTCTTTCAAGAATTTAGCATACTTTGGAACTTGCTTTATTGCGTCAAGAAGTGGGATATTTACTTGTACCTTCCTGAAAGTCTCTAAGATGTCTTTTTCATTCTCTTCTTTCTTAGACTGCATAAATGTAAAACAGGAGCTTAGCTCTTATAAAACCTACGGGGGGGGTGAAGTAGGCTTTAGAATAAAACTCACCAATTAAAATTTTACTTAGGAACAACTGACATTAAAACACAAATATTGCTTGTGGTGATCAAGTAACCAAAGTAAATACAATAATGTAATTGACACAGTATTTGTTAACCCAGAAACCCATAAGGGAAAAACTGGGGGACCAAGCCAGGAAAAGATTCAATCCACTCAATTGTAAAGTACAAGAAATATAGGGATGTTAGCTCAACTACACACAATAGGCAGCTAACTATCTAACCTTCTAGCAAAGCACCATTTCTTCACTTCACAGCAACGGATTCTTTTCTTGACTTTGCAACAGTACCATGCACAAGTTGCTCCCGATATGATGTTATGAAGTGAGTTGTGATTTCATAAAATTTATCTATATCAATCATACAAATGATTGAACTAGATAAAAGAAACCGTGTACATTTATGAATTAAAACCAAAAGATGTTTGAACTTTGAAACATGGTTTAATCATAAATACAATAATGAAACTGCAGCAGTCATTTGATCAAAGTGAGAATGAACTTGGAGTAAGCTGTTATGTGTATGCAATCATACTCATAACTCTCAAGCATTCAAGATGACTGAAAATAAGTTTTTGAATGTTTTAAAAAACTGATATAATTATCTTTCAAAAACATAAACATGGAAGCATAATAATAGCTGAAGTTCAAAACGTGATGACAAATGCTCAATAATGCTTGCCTCTTCATCAAAGCTAAGTTCAGTATTTATAGAGAAATGAAGAGCAAGTTTCAATAAAGAGGAGTTTAAATAACAAGAACCAGGTTCAGTCAGGAACCTGGTTTCAAGAAGAATAATTCCAGTTTTGAAAAAAAATAGTTCCAATGAAGTGGAACTATCTTAAAACTATTGATTCCATGATGAACAATAGTTTCAAGAAGCATATGTCTGAAAGAGCAGAGAATGAAGATGCAGAGGATAATTGTTTTTTTAATCATTTTCAGAAACCAAGTGCAGAGAAGATATTTCTAATAAACTATCAGTTGATTTCTGCGATAAAATGGATTAAAACATATATAAGATGGATTGATACAAAATGAAACAGAAAACGATTTTAAAGTTGTATCAATCCAAGTGTAACAATCCTAGTGAATGTATGCAAAAATGTTCTTACCTGTTCTTCATCAAGGAGATCTTTGGAACCCATCGACCACTTAATCTAACCTAGAAACTATCTCAAATGTCAAAGGAGATTACAATGGTTTTGTTCCATAAAAAGAGAAGAGCCAAACAAAGCAATAATTACAATCCTTACAATCTCCCCCTTTGGCCTTTTCTTAAACAAAACCATATTTTGAACAATTTCATGACTTTAAAACTAACTATGTGAACCATCAGATAATGCCTGCACAAGTCTCACAAAAGATGATTAAAGACTTTCAAGTAATCTTTAACAACAGGATTCCCAGAAGGTAATTAACAACACACATAGTTAAAAGAGATTTTAAAGTAATATAAACCATAATATTTAAACCAAGGAAAACAACTGAGTTTAATTTACAACATGCTTAAGTATTTTCCAGATTGTTCATTTTCTCCCCCTTTTTGTCTTTAGAAAAGACAAAGGGATCACAGACCAAAAGAGAACTAATCAAAAGACATACAAAGCAAAAGAAAGAAACAAAGGAGACAGAGTCTCCCCCTCAAACACAGAGACATCGTCTCCCCCTCAAACACAGAGACATCGTCTCCCCCTCAAAAACAGCCTGCCAACTTAGTTCTTTCTCATAGGAGCATTAGATTTCCTCTGGGCTGGAGAAGAGACAGCATTAGTTTGGTCATGGCTTGGAGTCTTACGTTTGCCTTTGTTCATGCGAGAACTAATGGGTTCATCTTCCATCCAAGTATCTTCAGGATCAGTAAGTACATTATCTCCAACAGTCTCATTGTTAAGTGAGATAAGAGGAGAGGAATGTGGAGAAGTATCAGTATTGAGACCATGGTCGACAAGAAGATTCTGAATGGCAATGATGGAGGATTGATTTGCTGCAACCTCAGACACCAGATTCTGAGTGATACCAGAGAGGGTTTGAAGAAGGGCAGAGATAGCATCTAGTTTAGCATGAAGAGTTTGATCTGATGAGGGAGTTTTATCTGATGAGGGATGGCTTGGTATTGCATCATGTTTCTTGCGAGATGAGGCAGCATCACTTTTTTTAAAAGTGGTGGTGTTCACAATGAGTGGAGAAATGTGGATGTCAGAGTCAAAGACAGAACACCTTTCTCGGTTTGCAAGGGCAGTGAGAAGGGAAGGAAACACAAGTTTCTTGGATTTGTCATCAAAGTTGTAGACACCGGCATGGAGAATACTGTAAAAGATCCACCTAGCTACAGGCAAAGGCTCAGAAGCAGTAATAAGTAAGTAAGCCATACCAACAAGAGCCTTTGGCAACCTGGATTTGTTTGTGGGAGGAAACACATTGGATTTTAACAGATAGCAGACACAGCGACCAAGTGGAGTCATATTAGCAATGTAAAACAAGCATTTAGGTTTCACAGGTTTGTCAGGCCTGAATAACACAGCATTAATGTCAGAAAGAGGAACAGACTCTCCCTGTTTCCAGAGCAAATCAGCTTGTTCTTGAGTGGAAGGAGGGAGCTCAAAGAAATTTTCTATAACAGCAACATTTAGAGAGATTGTTTTGCCACGACATAACACAGAGAGGGTTTGGCTTTCATTTTCAGGATTCACACGTCTGGTGGGAAAATTTGCATAAAACTCTTTGACAAGGTGAGAATTGTATGGCAATTTGTGTGTGCACAGTAATTCAAGGTGATGCTTATGAATAAGAACTAGAAATTCCTCAGGCATGGATTTAAGGTCGAAAACACATTCACCAAGAATAGGGCGAAAGAGAGTAACAGTAGTGAAGAGTTTTTGACTTGAGAGAGAAAACCTTTTGACAAGAGCAGATTTTTCCATGGTTGGAGCCGGAGGGGTAGTGTGACCATCGAGAGGAGATGACGGCGCATCGAGAGGGGACGACGGCGCATCAGAGGAGGTTGCGGTTGTGACCTTGGAGGAGGCAGGTCCATTTGTTCCCACCATGATGAAGTGAAGACGAGATCTGAAAAAAAACTTGAAAGAGAAATTTTTTTGGAAGAAACTGATTTTGGGTGAATGACTCTGACTAGGGTTTTCGAAAGGGGGTTAAACAAGGAAGAGAGAATATTTCAGGAAAAATTCGGAAAAAAAAATAATAAAAAAATAAAAATAAAAATAAACTAATAAAAAAAACTTTCGAAAGAGAGTAAGGGTGGATTGATACATATGTGCCATTCCTTGAAACTGTATTGATACAATTAATTTTTGTATCAAACCAATAAATGCTAAGGAATGAACTTCTCTTTTTTTTCAATGATTTCCCAAACACAATCGTAAGAAACAGAATACCCTGGTCATTGACTAAAGAAGTAACACTGCATCTCTGTAAGAAAAATGATAATCATGCAGACACACAGTATATGAGTTAGCTATGAATCAGAAGAGTTTCAAGAGAAGGATTTTGAAGAACTGAAATGAAATAACAAAGTTGTAATCTAGAGATCAAAAACTCTTATCACACCATGTTAACAAGAAAGCTCTTTTTATTTCCCAGAAACTGATGAAGATGTTCAGGTAAATCCGTTTTGACCTTAACAAAGAAATATCCAGAGAACTTTTCGTTTTTCTTTTCTCCCTTTTTTTTTTATTTTTTTGTTGTTTTTTTTGTTGTTTTTTTTTTTTTGTTTTTGAGGAACATATGCACACTAGACATTGCTAGAAAGGCAGCAATTTCCAAGCAAAACTAGTATATTCACCTTGTTCTGTTGGGTGCTACACCTATGCATAAATGTATTTTTCTTTTCTTTTCTTTTCTTCCTCCTTTTTTTTTTTTTTTTTTTTTTTATAAATAAATTTGAAAAGTTCAACAAATTGACTGAAAAAATTCATAAGACATCTTGTACTTAAAGATTTTTCCTGAAAACATGTTGTTTGTTAGGAGAGAGAGACCTTCAATAGACTGCAACTAGAAATCAAAGAAGTTCCAGAGAACCTTTTTATTGAAACTCGACAGATGCATAGTAGACAAAAAGTAAAGAGCAAGCAAGTGACAGAGACTGAAGAAGAGATGCAGCATTAATCCTTTGGGCCAATGCCAAGGGATTTTCTTAAGAACTCAAATCTAGGAAAGTCAAGAGGTTTAGTTAAAAGGTCTGCTAGTTGATGTTCAGTGGGACAGTAGACAAGTTTTAAAACTTTTTCTTCCACAAGTTCCCTAATGAAATGATGCCTGATATCTATGTGCTTGGTACGAGTGTGTTGAATTGGATTTTTGGCAAGACATAAAGCAGAGATATTATCACAATAAACAATGAATGTATCCTCAATGATTCCATAATCTCTCAACATTTGTTTCATCCATATCAATTGAGTGCAACAATTTCCAGCAGCAATATATTCAGATTCAGTGGAAGAAAGAGCTACACTAGTTTGTTTCTTACTCAACCAAGAGACCAAGTTCTGACCAACAAAGAAGCAACCACCAGAGGTGCTCTTTCTATCATCTACACAGCCAGCATAATCTGAATCACAATACCCTAAGAGAGCAGTATTATCTTGCTTAGAATACCAAAGACCGAAGTCAGTGGTAGAATTGACATACTTGATGATCCTTTTCACAGCTTTGTGATGGGATTCTTTAGGATTAGCCTGAAATCTTGCACAAATTCCAACATTAAAGGCAATGTCGGGTCTACTGGCAGTTAAATAAAGCAAGCTTCCTATCATACTCCTATATGATTTTTGATCAACAGAGTCTCCATCTAGATCAGCACAGATTTTGACTTTACTACACATAGGAGTTCTAGCTTTCTTAGATGTATCTAGACCAAATTTTTTCACAAGGTCTTTTGCATATTTGGATTGGCAAATGAAAATTCCATCATCACTTTGGTTCACCTGTAAACCAAGGAAATATGTGAGTTCCCCAACCATGGACATCTCAAACTCACTTTCCATGAGTTTAGTAAACTCATGAATCAATTTTTCTGAAGTTGCACCAAAAACTATGTCATCAACATAGACCTGTGCAATAATTCTGTCTGATAAGCAAGTTTTTACAAACAATGTTTTATCAGCAGATCCTCTAATGAAACCTTCAGACAAAAGAAAATTAGAAAGCCTCTCATACCAGGCTCTAGGAGCTTGTTTAAGACCATAGAGGGCCTTTTTCAATTTGTAAACATGATCAGAATGATCAATGTCTTCAAAACCCTTTGGTTGCTCACAATAAACTTCTTCATTTATGATTCCATTCAAGAAAGCTGTTTTAACATCCATTTGATATAATTTAAAGTTCATGTAACAAGAAACAGCAAGCAAAAGTCTAATGGATTCCAATCTAGCAACAGGGGCATAAGTTTCCTCAAAATCTATACCTTCAACTTGAGAGTAGCCTTGAGCTACAAGTCTAGCTTTATTTCTCACAACCTTTCCTTCATCATTTGATTTATTTTTGAAAATCCATTTTGTTCCAATAACATTCACTCCTCTAGGTCTCTCAACTAAATCCCAAACATTATGTCTCTTGAACTGATTAAGCTCTTCTTGCATAGCTAAAATCCAATCATCATGACATAGAGCATCCTTGATGTTCTTTGGTTCAATTTGAGACATGAAACACAGAAAATTGATTTCTTCAAGAAGTTGGCTTCTTGTTTTAACTCCGACAGATGGGTCACCTAAGATAACATTATTGGGATGATTTCTTTGAACCCAAGGAGCAGGACTAGGTTCCACAGGTTCTGTATGAACAGACACAGATGAGAAGGGATCCTCATCTTTACTTGGTATTTGTTCAGTGACAACTGACTCGGGGGTACCTTTTTCTTTATCAAAAACATCAAGATCGACACACACTTTGTCAGGTTTATCCAGAGAGTCATCAATGACAACATTACTGGATTCCATCATAGTTTTCGTTCTGTTGTTGAAGACTCGGAAAGCTCTACTATTTAGTGAATAACCTAGGAAAATTCCTTCATCACTCTTGGAGTCAAATTTTGCTAAGTGTTCCCTATCCCTTAGAATGTAACACAAACTGCCAAATACTCTAAAGTATTTTAGATTTGGTTTCTTAGCTTTCCATAACTCATATGGAGTTTTGTCAGAGTTGGGCCTTGTGTAAACTCTATTTATCACATAACAGGAGGTGTTCACTGCTTCTGCCCAAAAGAACTTGGGCAAACTTTTGCTAGAGAGCATTACTCTAGCCATTTCAATTAAAACTCTATTCTTTCTTTCAACCACACCATTTTGTTGGGGTGTGATAGGAGAGGAGAACTCATGTCTAATTCCTAATTCATCACAGTATTCAATGAAAGATGAGTTATCAAATTCAGTTCCATGATCACTCCTCATTCTAGACAGAGAGTTAACTGTTTTGTCTTTCTCATTTTGAATTTTGTTGACAATGGACTTGAAATGTATGAAGGTTTCTCCTTTGTCTTTGAGAAAGGCAACCCAAGTAAATCTAGAGTAGTCATCAACAACAACCAAAATGTACTTTTTCCCTCCAAGACTGATGGTTTGAATGGGACCAATTAAGTCCATATGAATAAGTTCAAGAGGTCTGGTGGTGGTCATGGAATTCACAATCCCATGACCAGTTCTGGTTTGTTTTCCTAGTTGGCAGCCACTGCACACAAATTTTGTGGTATTTCCAAACTTGGGAATGCCTCTTACAATTTCTTTCTTGGATAAATTCTCAAGGTCTTTGAGATTCACATGACCCAATCTTTGATGCCATAGCACCAAGGAGTTGTCAATTGCTAAGTTGCAAGCCACACGAGGGGAAAGTGCTTTAGAAACCACACAGTAGCAGTTATCACTTGACCTTAAACCACTCAAGACAATTTTTCCATCTTTGTTTAAGACATTGCATCTATCCTTTGTGAAACTGACATTGTACATGTCTTGATCACAAAGCTGACTTATGCTAATCAAATTTGATGTAAGGTTTTCAACATACATAACATTTTCTAGCTTGTCAATCCCTGGGGCAGAAATGGTTCCCTTACCAAGGATTCTTGATTTTCCACCATCACCAAAGGTAACACTACCAAGCTCAGACATGAGAGAGAGATTTAAAAACAGATTTTTGTCTCCAGTCATGTGCCTAGAGCAACCACTATCAAAGTACCAAGTATTTGAATTTCTAACAGACAAGGCATTCAAGACAACAAGACATGACTCTTTTTCCTTTTTTAACCAAACCCTTTTTGGAGGTTCAATTTTAGGTTTCAGCAAACCTAGGATTATTTCAACTTCTCTTGATAAGTTTTCCACTTGTCTTTGCAGATTTGTGGAATTTATCCTTTCTTTTAGTTTGAAACAATAAGGTCTTATATGCCCCTTTTCATTGCAGAAGTGACAAACAGGAATAAAATTCTTGGTGTTTGCAGTATTTCTAACAGGTTCAAAAGTGGATTGATACGAATTTTCAGTGTTTATTAATCTGGATTGATCCAAATCAATAATTTTCTTATCCACGTTATCTGCAGATTCCAAAGCTTTCACAAACCTTATGTTAACACCAGAATTTTTCTTTGTTTCAGAAGTGAAACCAAGTCCAGTCTTATCTCCATAATTCTTTCCTGAGTTTAACATTTTGTCAACTTTTTCAGCACCTATTGTGAAATCAATTTCTCTTTTCTTTATCAAGTCTAATTCAAATTTCAATTCCTCATTTTCTTTCCTTAGTTGACTCATATGTTTTGACATATTGATGTTTTCCTTTTTAAGCATGACAACCTTATCAGAGAGAAAAACACTTTGCTTTTTTATTTTGTAGGACACATCAACAAGTTTCTCATATTTTTCAATTAGTTCTTCCTCACTTTCAATTTCCTCAACTTCATTTTCTATTTCAATGTGATCAGTGGATTTTGCTGTGAAAGCAACAATGTTTTCATCATTTTCAGAGTCAATTGTTGACTCATCCTCACTGTCACTCCAAGTGGTTTTTAGTGCCTTTTCTTTTGATTGATTTTTCTTTTTCAAAGTGTTTGCACATTCAGGAGCAATGTGACCATTTCCACCACACTCATAACATCTAATGGAATTACTATTTCTCTTTTCCCTAGGTTCTGTTTGTTGAGTATTCCTTTCATTTTTAAAACCAGTGTTTGATTGAAAATTATTTCTGTTTCCTCCTGGTTTTCTAAACTTAAGAATTTTCCTGAATTGCCTAGTGAAGAGAGCCATGTCCTCATCAGTTACAGGTTTTTCAAGTGAGGAACAACCTTCTTCCTCATTGACAGATTTTAAGGCAATAGTTTTGCCTTTCCTGGGAGTATTTAAGTTCATTTCCATTTCATAGGTTCTAAAAGAGCCTACAATTTCATGAAGTTTCACAGTTTGGAAATCTCTAACTTCAGAGAATGCGGTTCTCTTGGCATCAAATCTGGGAGGCAAGGATCTAAGGAACTTTTTTACCAATTTTATTTCTGGAATCTGTTCTCCTAGATTATGTGAGGAGTTAGCTAGAGAACTGAATCTAGCATAAAATTCTTGAATGGTTTCTGAATCTTGCATTCTGAGATTTTCAAACTCAGCACTTACCATGTCTAGTCTAGCTTCTTTTACTTTTGCATTTCCTTCATGAGTAAGCCTAAGAATATCCCAGGCTTCTTTGGATGTTTCACAGTTTTCAATGTAGGCAAACTGTTCGGAACTAACAGCAACAAACAAAGCATTCAAGGCCTTTCTATTAGAGTTAGCAAGGGACTGTTCTTCAACAGTCCAATCATCCTCCTCTTTTGGTTCAAGTGTTCCAAAAGGATTAACTGTGGTTGGAGGATTCCAACCATCAATTGTCATTTTCCAAGCTTTAGAATCTAAGGCAAGTAAGAATGCACGCATCTTGTGTTTCCAAGCAGAGTAGTATTCACCATTAAATAATGGTGGATGAGCTACAGAGCTAGAAGCTCTATCTCTATCCATAGAGAAGATTTAGAGTAGGATCTACACTAATTAAAATGTAGTGCCTGCTCTGATACCAATTGTAAAACAGGAGCTTAGCTCTTATAAAACCTACGGGGGGGGGTGAAGTAGGCTTTAGAATAAAACTCACCAATTAAAATTTTACTTAGGAACAACTGACATTAAAACACAAATATTGCTTGTGGTGATCAAGTAACCAAAGTAAATACAATAATGTAATTGACACAGTATTTGTTAACCCAGAAACCCATAAGGGAAAAACTGGGGGACCAAGCCAGGAAAAGATTCAATCCACTCAATTGTAAAGTACAAGAAATATAGGGATGTTAGCTCAACTACACACAATAGGCAGCTAACTATCTAACCTTCTAGCAAAGCACCATTTCTTCACTTCACAGCAACGGATTCTTTTCTTGACTTTGCAACAGTACCATGCACAAGTTGCTCCCGATATGATGTTATGAAGTGAGTTGTGATTTCATAAAATTTATCTATATCAATCATACAAATGATTGAACTAGATAAAAGAAACCGTGTACATTTATGAATTAAAACCAAAAGATGTTTGAACTTTGAAACATGGTTTAATCATAAATACAATAATGAAACTGCAGCAGTCATTTGATCAAAGTGAGAATGAACTTGGAGTAAGCTGTTATGTGTATGCAATCATACTCATAACTCTCAAGCATTCAAGATGACTGAAAATAAGTTTTTGAATGTTTTAAAAAACTGATATAATTATCTTTCAAAAACATAAACATGGAAGCATAATAATAGCTGAAGTTCAAAACGTGATGACAAATGCTCAATAATGCTTGCCTCTTCATCAAAGCTAAGTTCAGTATTTATAGAGAAATGAAGAGCAAGTTTCAATAAAGAGGAGTTTAAATAACAAGAACCAGGTTCAGTCAGGAACCTGGTTTCAAGAAGAATAATTCCAGTTTTGAAAAAACAATAGTTCCAATGAAGTGGAACTATCTTAAAACTATTGATTCCATGATGAACAATAGTTTCAAGAAGCATATGTCTGAAAGAGCAGAGAATGAAGATGCAGAGGATAATTGTTTTTTTAATCATTTTCAGAAACCAAGTGCAGAGAAGATATTTCTAATAAACTATCAGTTGATTTCTGCGATAAAATGGATTAAAACATATATAAGATGGATTGATACAAAATGAAACAGAAAACGATTTTAAAGTTGTATCAATCCAAGTGTAACAATCCTAGTGAATGTATGCAAAAAATGTTCTTACCTGTTCTTCATCAAGGAGATCTTTGGAACCCATCGACCACTTAATCTAACCTAGAAACTATCTCAAATGTCAAAGGAGATTACAATGGTTTTGTTCCATAAAAAGAGAAGAGCCAAACAAAGCAATAATTACAATCCTTACAATAAACCTGCGAGGGAAAGGCACATTTGGTGGGATAGGGTTAGAATGAGTTGAATTTGGAACAACCTTACCTGAGTTTGGTTGTGTAGGAGCTTTGGGGGACTGCATCAATGGTTGTTCCTCCCTTGTCGTGGCTTTGTCCTCCTCCTTCTCTTTGAAGAGCAACTTTTCATTCTCTGTTGGGCTTTGTTTGGAAATTTTGGGATTGGTTCCAATCTCTTTACCACTCCTTAAGATGATAGCTTTAGCCGTTTCAAAACCTCCTTTTGGATTGACAATGGTTGAGCTGGGTAGTTTGCCTTCTTCTCTAAACTGTCCCATAAATTCCGCCATCTGCCCAATTTGCTTCTTCACTTCGCTCATCTCTTTGGCTTGATTCTGTAAACCCTGAGTCAAAGAAGTTAGTACTTTAAGTATTTGATCATTATCCATTGGGGAACCTGAATTTGATTGGGCAGTTTGTGGTTGAGGTTGTGGTGGTGCGAATGGCTTTTGATAGAACCCCGGAGGTGGCTGTTTATATCCGCCATGTTGTTGAGTTTGTTGAGGCTCCCTCCACTTAAAATTTGGATGATCTCTCCAGCCTGGATTGTAGGTGTTTGAAAATGGGTCATACCTAGGTTGAGTTTGGCTTTGATAACCTATGGCATTGGCACTTTCCCATCCCCCATTCGATATTAGTTGAGGACATTGATCAGTGTGGTGTCCATGCATAGAGCACACGCTACAAGTGGCTGCACTTTGCACTTTGGGTCCTTCAACAACCTGCGAAATAAGAGTAGAGAGATTAGCCATTTGAGATTGAAGTTCTGAAATAGCACTTACCTCATTAACTTGACTTGGCTGTGCATGATCTCTCCCTCCAACTCCTTCATATTGTTGTGCATTTAAAGCTCTGTTTGCTATCAAGATCTTTGCAGCAACTGGTGTTTTGTCAACCAAAGCACCTCCTGCTGAAGCATCAAGCATTTGTCTCTCCAGTGGAAGTAGCCCTTCATAGAAATATTGAATTAAAAGCTCTTCCTTCATTTGATGTTGTGGGCAGGATGCAACTAACGTCTTAAAACGCTCATAGTACACTGGAAAGGATTCTCCCGGGCCTTGTTGAATTCCACTAATTTTCTTCCTCAAAACAATGATTCTTGAAGTTGGGAAGAATTTCTCTAAGAATGCTTTCTTCATACTTTCCCAAGAAGTAACAGTTCCAGGTGCTAGTTCATAGAGCCAATCCTTAGCCTTGTCCATAAGAGAAAATGGAAAGGCTTTCATCTTCAAAATATTTCCATCCACGTTAATAGGTGTCATACTTGAACATACTACTTCAAATTCCTTCAAATGCTTGTTTGGATCTTCCATGGACAGCCCATGGTATCTGGGAATGTGATGTAGCAAACTTGACTTCAATTCAAACACATCGGTCTTGCCTGCAGCAGCCCTGGGGTATTGAATGCAAAGAGGGACTGCATTGTCCAATTCAGAGGCTGAAAGTTCCTTGATTGATCTATTGTCTACAGCCATGTCTTGTTCCTCTTCCAAGTCCGTTTCTGCTTCAGATTCGAGTTCGGAACCAGAACTAGAGGGACTGAGTTCTGGCTGTTTCCTCTTCCTTCTCAAAGTTCGTTCAAGATCGTCGTCAAATTCCAATATGTGCGCATGAACACGGTGTGAACTTCGAGTCATACACTTGTACCTAAAACAAAGAAAACAAAACAAAACAAAATCAGAAACACAAGAACAACGAAAACGCACGGAAGATTAGCAATTTTGCTAATCCCCGGCAACGGCGCCAAAATTTGGCGTGAGAAATAACTAACGCACAAATTAAACCCTATATGCAATCGTAGTACGAGTAAGTAGGGATCGTTCTATTCCGGGGATTAGGAGGGATGCTAATCAACACAAATTAAATTAACACAAATTAAACTCATTAAACTGTAAATTAAGTTAAAGGAACAATGATTGGGGGGAGTTGGATGATTTAGACCAAAGTAAAATTAACAACAGCAAATAACTAAGTTGTGAATGAAATATGTATTAACGGATAGCTAGAGGATTCTTCTCCACACATGGAACATATGCATACAAATTGATCTCCAGTTACTCTTTCTATAAAGTATGAATGTCAAAGCCCCAAATTAATTGTGAACTGCACTAATTAACTCTCAGATTTTCCTAAGTTCATTGAATTGGACTCAGCGACTCAATCAAATTATTCTTATCAAGTTCCCTATATGAACAGCATGATAGAGATACATATCAAAGATCATTAAGTTCTATGAAAATCATAAGCTTTGACAAGGCATTTGTAACTATGAAAAGCATGATACTCCTGCCAGGAATTCACTTAACACAATCATGACTAGTGACTTTTACTACTTGTGAATATAAGTTCATAACGATTAGGTGAAATTCCCTTATATCCTAGCATCAAATCCCTGCATGCAAACTAAGTATGCATCCTTAATAAACATGCAAGAATAAGTCCTGAATAAAACAGAAAAGTAAATCACATTCATACTTTACGAAATCATAACTGGAAGTGATCAATTCATATAAAACATATGTCCATGGCTTCGAATTCACCTCTAACTAAGAAGAAATTTAGTTACACATATTTAATAATTGAAAAGCAATATAGAATAAGAAATACATAGGATAGGATAAAGAGAAGAAAAGAACTAGATGATGGCAGCAAGGAATTCCCAAGACAGCTCCAAGCTTTGCTCCTTTTGCAACTAGCTCTCTCTCTCTCTCTCTCTCTCTCTCTATATGAATGTGTATGAGTAATGGATGAAGTGAAGTGAAGTGATGGATTGTTGAATGAATTGTGTTTAGAATTGGAGTGCTATTTATAGGGAGAATGGAAGGGGAATATTTGAATTGAATATGGTTTATGCCAATAGCACTTGTAATTTAGAAACTCATTCTTTTGGCTAGTGCACTTCACCAACAAATCCCATTGTAATTAGAAACTCATTCTTTTGGCTAGTGCACTTCACCAACAAATCCCATTGTAATTAGAAACTCATTCTTTTGGCTAGTGCACTTCACCAACAAATCCCACTAGATAGTCATGCATGACATAGTCAGCTTGTGGGCTGATTTTGGGCTTGTTATTCACTCCAAAAAATTCTGGAAAAATATGGATCTTCAAGCCCTTTGTCTTATCTTTCCAAGCATATGCAGCCCAACTCAAGGAAAAATAGGAAAGACCTTCAAATGTCATTTTTGGCCCAGTAACGCAGATGCTGCCGAATTTTGACCTTGAGTTGCTAAATCATGGATAACTTCCTCTAGAAGACTCCAAATCATGAACCGTAAAATGCTACGGAAACTAGACTTCCGTATCTTTCCAATGATGTGTGGCTCATTATCTGGTTCTTCTTGAGCAAGTACAGGTTAATCCGTGAATGTGACTGATCTGCAGACACTGTTTTGAGCTAACTTGTCTTCAAAATGCATGTAATGAGTCTCATCCTTATTACACTGAAACATACACAAACTTTATTAAAAGCACAAGTTTAACTCAAAAACATAACCAAATCATAAGTTAGAAGGGTACAAAAAGATATGTAATTATGCACTGATCATCTTCCCTCCCTGTACAACCAAATGACAGCAGCGCTGAAAGACAACCAGTTGGCGCCAAAGAGATGACAATGACAGCGGCTTCATTCAAATATGAATTCTCCGACTTTGATGGCCAAGGTTGTGGCATTCGTTGAGCTCTGCGACAAATTACAATGGTGGAGCCGACTTGTTGCACCGCTAAATTGTAAGAAATGGGAGCAGAGGATTGAGGGAGAAGGCACATGGGTGCCTTGATCAATTTATGGTATTAGATTCCTCTCGCTGGAGTTGCAAAAATGGAAAAAGAAAAAAAAAAGTTTCTCTTTTGTTGCTCTGTAGGATAGATGTGGGATGAGATGAAGAGGATATTTTTTGTTTTTATTTATCACTTGTTTTTTTATCTGTTCTTCATTAAGAGAATGAAGAAATTTATGTTTTCTCCATGATGAGAGAAGAGAAGAAGGCAGAGCCACCCCCACCACCAGCCCCAGCCCACACCCAGCGGCGGATCCAGGATCCGTAACCCAAGGGGTCATAGTGTAAATATTCAACAACAAAAAAATAGAGAGTTTTCCCTTTTTCTTATCTATTCCTTCTCTTTCAAATTCTTCAATTTTTTGGTTCCAATTATGATATGACATAATGAAAGATAAGTTGATTTTAATCACATATGCCATTGGATTGCCAACAACAAAATAAATATAACTATAAAAGTGGGTAAAAAAGAAAAAAGAAAAAGAGAGTGAGTAGAAGATAGATCCATCTTCTTTATTATTATTATTATTTTTTCTATTCTCTTTTTCTTTCCTTTTATTTAATATTTTCTCCTCTCTTTCTTTATTATTTTCCTTCTTCTTCCAGCCTCCCCCTCTCTTTTTCTATTATTTCTTTCTCTCTTTGTTTCTTTCTTCCCAGCCTCCTTCGCCACTCCTCCGCTGCTAACTAAATGAAGAGGCTTTCTTTCATTGTTTCACAAATAAGAGCAGCACGAAATTAAAAAAGGAAAAAAAATATTAATTGTTCCTTGCGTTGGTTTAGCTTTTGCATCAGTGCACAATTTAAAAACAAATGGTCTATTGATTCCATGGCAGACCAACACAAGACACAGACAGGCTGGGCCTTTCGTCGAGCACCTGGTGTGCACAAAAGGGGTCGCTCAGCAGCTGTCCAAGGGGTCGTTCATGGAGTCCACAGCCACATTTCAGGCATTCCAAGGGGTCGTTAGACCCCTCTTGTCCCAACATGCATCCGCCCCAGCCCTCACCCTCTGGGTCCTTCCTCTATCTCTGTTTTAATTAATTAATTAATATTTTAGTATAAATTGGCGATTTTAACCCTCAAATTAATGGCAATATTGATGGAGTGTAATGGTATGACCAATCCGCTGATTAATAAAAAGTTGGTGAACCAATTGAACGAATAATTTAACTGATGACCATTTGAAATTCGGGTTTAAGTTTGAGAACCATTTAAGTAAATAACTCATCAAATTGTACTGGAGTTAGTTGGGAATGGTCCATCATCATGACACCGGTATGTGGAGCCCTTAAGCCGATAATGTGGAGGCAAATTTATGGTTTCTTCTCATATGCAGATAATAATAATAATAAAATAATAATAATAAAATATTATTATTATTATTATGAGTTGGTATGGTTGGAAAACTTGGAAGTGTGTAGAGGTCTTCAAGCGTGGATGGATGGAACAAGTGATGGAGTTTTGATTTCGATTTCGCCAGGCTGTCTAGCAACTATTGTGTCCCCAATAATACGAGGGAGATGCCTTTGGTTCCCCTTCATGAGCGTTCCTCCTATTAGGATCAGCCACGTTTGGCATCAAAGAATCTTATATGTTATAAGAACCAATCACATTCATCTACTTTAACTTTAATCTGCATTACCAAGAAATAAAACAGTTAAGATGATACGTTTTCTTTTTTCTTTTTTCTTTTTTTGGGTATGAGGTTATGCGGGGGCATACATTATACATACCACTTAAAACTCTATAAAGACAATTATAAAATCAACAACGCAATGATACAACTTGAATCAAATACAAAATTAGTAGGCTTGAATTTATCATTAATGATATGATTGAGAATATTGGATTGGATTAGCGTCAACCGCGCATAACTTATTTTCTCTCCATTTCTTAGTATGTATTTATATTCTCTATTTATAGGCGTAATTGCAACAATTCTCTATTTATAAGTTCAATTAAAAATTTGACATAGTGGCCAATGGAGTCTAATCCAATGAAAAAGGGTCATGACTTGAATACCGAAAGTCCCATATTCAAATCCTCACGACATTATAATTGTGTGTTTGTGAGAAATTTCATGCGGACGAAATTAACTAAGAGTATAATATGTGACAAAACTAAGGGACAAAATATCATTCGAACTATAATTTAAGTAACATTACTATATTTAAGTTTAAAATTATGATATTAAGAGGACCATTAAATGAAAAGAGTCAAATCAATACTGCGTGAACCACAGATTATAGTCCCCAAAAAAAAAAAAAAAAAAAAAAGAACCACAGATTATAGCCAATCAACCCATTCATCCTGAATTCAACTAGATGGATTATTCGACGTCTACTGATTGTACGGCTTCCAGGTCATAATCCCATAAATCCTTACGACGTGTTGCTATCATGCTGCCCACGTGGCAAGAGGGAAATGGTCCAAATGGTCCTCTACTCTTCACCCACAGTTACCAATTTCTCCAACCAAGCGATTTCAACCGTCCGATTTCAGCCAACAGTTATAAAAACATCACCAAAACCACTGCCTATCAATCTCAAATCTTCATTTGCAATGAAACAGTTCCCAGTGGGACCACACGCTTCTGTCAGATCTACAGTAACACCAAATCAGCCTCGTCGCTCCATCATTTTTAAATATTATCTTCTGATACTTATTAGATTCCCAAGTACAAGCATCGAGCCGTTGATCTATCCGTGGGTCCCACACCGACCAACGGCCTCGATTTTCCACTCTCTCTCCTGGGTGACTGGCGTTAACGATAACTTGGTTCATCGTTATAATTATTGGCGCTTTTTACAGTTGGACCCCCGGTAAAAGATTCGCTGGAGTTGAGAAGCTTCCTGGTGTCGACACGTTCCCCCCTTTATCGTCGGTGACCTTATCGCTGTCCATGGGGGGCTACTTGTAGAGTGTTTTCTTTTATTATATTAAACCAGATCTTCTTATCTGCTGCTTCACTTCACTCAAAAAAAAAGCTCTCAGTAGCCCTGAAATCCCCAATTTGAATTTCCAGAATTTTCAATTGGATTCTAGGGTTTCTGAATCGGCTCCCAAAATCCACCATAATTGATCCCACTCTCCTCCGCCATGTAATGTAGGGTTTCAATTTCAGCAAATATGGATTGGGTCTGGTACGATACGAAGCCAGCAAAAGTTTCAAAGAGGGTGTGGTTAGTAATTCAAAAAACGATGGGGCTCCTCGTGGGTGGGAATCACACCTCCTCCAGGTTTTGCACTCGCTAATCTACTCTCTCATTCTGTGTTTGGCTTTTTCCCCTCTCAAAGTTTTCTTGTAGAATTCTTTACCAATTAAACAAAGTTCCCAACTTTACTCTTTTTGATAAAAGAACTGATCTTTGATCGAGAAACCCCATTTGCTTGCGTTACGATTTGGGCCTTATGTTTCAGAGCCGAATTTTCAAAACGAAGAGAATCATGGATTTGAAGGTTCTGAAATCGCAGATCCTTCATGGGTCTTTGGCCAGGCGTGTGTTTTTCCGCGCTTTCTTTATCGCCTCGGCCATGTCCATTATACCCTTGATTCACATTTTGTCAGGACCCTATATAACAATGTTCACTTTTGTGCATCCGGGTGACTGCGCCTCCGAATTGGGCCATACCCATGTCGACTTGGCCCCGGGAAAGTTCAACTTTCAGAGTCGTTACCTGAATCCCTTTTGGGGCTCTTTCGATTCGGACCGGTGCAAGCAAGATATGAACTTGACTGTCAGTGTGGTCAGAGAGCTTATGGGCAAGCAGCTATTGAATTATGGTACAAAAGCTCTCTGTGTTGGAGAAGGCTCCGCCTCAACCGTGTTGGCGTTGCAAGATTTGGGTTTCCCCAATGCTCGTGGTGTTTATGAACGCCGGTTCTTCTCACTGAAGCGCAAACAGTTCGTGTACGAAATTGACTATGAGGACAAATCTTTTGATTTTGTGCTCTCCAGGGATCTAGATAAGGTTTCTGTCCCTGCGCTTCTTGTGCTTGAGATCGAGCGTGTACTTAGCCCTGGTGGGATTGGGGCAATACTTGTGGGTAGCAGCATTTCCGCCCCAAATAGCTTGATTAGGTCTGCCACCCCAATTTCTTCGTTACTGAAAAGTTCCAGCGTTGTGCATGTTAACCACATCGGTAACTTCACGTTGGTTGTGTTCAAGAAAAGTTATGAAAATGCTGGGCTTTTTGAGAAGTATCGCCTTCCAGCTGACTGCCAATCTCTCACAAACAATCGACCTTTCATTGGGAAAATGGAGCCTCTTGTGAAGGAAAAGCCAGTTGATTATGGAAAGAAGTTTAATTATTTGCCTAATTTTGTTGATCTTTCCTCAAAGAAGCGCTTGGTCTATGTTGATATTGGGGCAGCGGAGCACCTGAACTCAAATGCTACAAATTGGTTCCTGCCCTCATATCCTGTCGAACGCAAAGCTTTCCATACTTATTTTGTTGACCACAACACTTCTGTTCTATTGTCCTATGTCAAAAAGCCAGGAATCACCTTTGTTTATCATCCAGGGCTGGCTGGAATTAAGGCTCAAGTCAATGTTACAACTGATGGAGAAACAGAGCCATATGTGGGAGATGAAGGGTTTGATTTCCATGCCTGGTTTAAGGAAACAGTGCAGTTTGCAGATTTCGTGGTCCTGAAGATGAATGCAGGGAATGTAGAACTGAAGTTCCTCACGGAGCTGTTTGAAAGTGGAGCCATATGCTTTGTAGACGAGCTGTTTCTTCATTGCTCCGGCAGTGTTGATGCAGGAGGTGCAATGCCGGTGGACTGCATGGACATCTTTGGAAGCCTCCGTAGCAGTGGTGTCTTTGTCCATCAGTGGTGGGGAGACGGCAACCCTGTTGATGTTCTGTGATCTGTTCGGTTTGATCATGTTTCAACCGTGCTGTTGTGTTATGTTGTTGAACTCGGTAAGTTACCATGTAGGATGTGGGGGACATCTATAGTCCCTACATCAAAAGTTGCTTTAATGGTTGGGCACTTAGGTTAAAATAAACAACCATTGTTATCTTGTGTGGTGTGTACTGTTTAAGTACTCTGTGTAGGATGAAAAACATCCAAGTTGTTGCTTCATGATTGGTTGGCCATTTGAGCTTTCCAACTTGGTAACTTATTAATCGTATGTTCTATGTGTGTTTTATATGGTTTGCCTTTGATTCTTGTTCTTGGAAACTCGTTTAGAAATGCTTTCTAGGCCCCGCCACCAAAGAACTTGATATACTTAAAGTGGTGGAAGGAAACTTAACCCTTAATCTGATTCAATCTCCTGTTTAGCTTCTTATAATTATTTGTTTATGCCGTAAGCACAGCGTGGTGATGGACTTTGTTATGAGCTTCATGTTTTTACCCCACAAATGAATGCAAAGTTTCTTTGCTTTATTTTGTCGCCCTCGCCTCTGTGCTCACCCTGGCTTTAGTATGACCACTTTGTTGGCATTATTTCAGGGTTCACAACTGCTCGAGGATTGAAGCAATCAGCGACTTCACTGGCTACAATCAACACTAGAATGTGATACACCCATTTTATCGTTAGAAAGAAGTAGACTAACATAAACTGTACATAAAATGTAGAATCAGAACTGTACAGATTACAGAAGCTTGATTATAGTTTCAAGTGAAGTTTCACTTTGGTCCATATAGTTTCAATTGTCGTGATTTAACCTCTGTAATTTACTGATTGTTGCAATGTGAGCAAAATGGCTTAACTCAGCCACTATTTCAACGGAATTAGCATGTGTGTGGGTGGCGTTTTTATACTTCCAAAAAGGCCAATCTACCCTCTCCTATTTCACAGGCAAGCTAATTATGTTGGAAGAAATGGACAAAATTGAGTCATTTATTGGAAAATTAATTGAAACCACAAGGATCAAAATGAAACCTAGCGAAAACTAGGAGACCAAAATCATACCTCTTGAAAGCCAATCACAATCTACTTGAAAATGCACACTTGGAGACGACCTTTGAAAAAAAATGGACCATGGCAGCTTCAAGAGACTTGACACATTCATGTTTGCTAATATTAAATAATGAAAGTGATAGGCGATCTACCGCACTAAATTGTTATTAGTAGCAATTATTTAGCGCCATTAAGTTCACTGATTCATATATGGCCACAAAAAGTTGATAATGAAACCTCTCTTCGACTTCTGCTAAATTGTGGGTGATTAAGCTCTTTTGCCGTCAGTGGCAAGTGCCTGATTTAGTAATTTTACCTTACCTTAAAGCATAGAAGCCTCAAGTTACCTGCTCACCTGTGGAAACTAGAAAAGTGTGATAAGACAAACTCTCCTCAGAAACCACAACACCCCCCCCCCCTCCCCAAAAAAAAGTAAAATGGACAAGAAAAAAACTAGGTCTTACACTTCTCTTTGCCCAGTTGGAACTGGAAAATTTGTGCCAAATACTGCAAATGATTATCTACATTAACCTTTCTTGAAAGAAATAATTACAACAGTAGAAGCAAACCAAATGTAGAACATGTATATTTATGAAGCATTGCCACTTGACACTTCATACAGCATATAACTTGCCTTTTTGATTCTTGAAAAACAAATGAGGAGGAAGAAAGGAGGGGGTGGGGAAGGAGGGTGCCATTAACCATACAGAATGCTAGTGGCAGAACACATCCTCTCATTCCTCCGGACCATTGTTGACCTTTATCTCCAAAAGCCTCTCAACTGGTTGTCGGCAAATTGGGCAACGGTTTGTCTGGAATCTCAAAACCTTGGCACACCCACTGCACATGCACTGCAGCAAGAAAGAAAATCCAACCAAGAATCAGCCAAGAAGAATTTTTTATTCATGTTGAGTGAATTTCATTAGTTTGTCAAGATGATAACTCGATGGAAGCAAGTTAATGTAATCCTTTAAAACCTACAAAAGATCCTCAGCTCATTCCATTTGCAATTGTGACAAACTTTGAAAAGAAAAACAGGGAAGTATGATTACCATGTGTCTGCATGGAAGAACAGTTGTGTCCCGTGGTTCAGACAGGCAAATGACACATTCTTTTCCTGGGTCATTCCCGTCCAAGTCACCCTCAACTGAATTACCAATGCCATATATCTCCTGTAGTTCATACCTCATCCCATTCACCCAAAGAATCTGCTTGACAACCCTCACCTGGAATTCACCTTTCTCCCTCTCAAATATGGCCTGAGTTATCTGGGAGTTCGTTGTTACAGATACAGGGTTTCCCTCTGATCCATCCTGGTTAGGTGGGGATGCCTCTGCCTTTACAGCTATAGGATAGATATCCAAGTCCGTTACTTTCAGTAATTCTGTCTCCTCAAACATTGAGAAATTAATTCCAGTTCCAGAGGGCTGTCTGAACTTCTGGCCGAGACCTTGTTGAAAATGTACCGTCACAGGTGGAAGGTTAGACTTTGTTGGTGTTAGGTTGCAGTCCTCACTTTCTTTCGCAAAGAAGATAATGGTGATGCTGTTTCACAGAGCCATATATTAAGATTAAAAATAACCAGATGATCAGATAATGTTAAAGAACATAAAAATGTAAGGATCTTAGTGCACTACAATCTTAATAAAGCCTTGTCCTCCAACAGTTATGCATGTAAATCAAATGAGTTATCAACACCTTGGCCAAAAATATACCATTACTATAATTCCACATGGAAATGTCATCACAGCATGGTATTTGAGTATGATCTGTGATGCATAAAGTATCATTCCTTGTGTACCTCAAACAAGGGAAATATACTAGGCTGTGGAATTTAAGTACCACAAGAATATACCGAGCTGAAAGATTAGATGGCCACATATATGAGAATTTCTTATATCTCAACACCACCAAAACCATATAGAAACCTAAAGTCCTCACATCATCATCTTATATTTCCTAATCGACATTTCCGAGGTAAACACCCTCATTAATCCCTATTCATTGTCACCAATCACGCTCTTATCCCATATGAATTGTCTAGACACTTATGCCCTTTCGCTTCAGTAAGGTTCCTCAAGGCAATTTTACCTATTTTATATACTATAATCACCACTGAGATCATAGATGATCGAAGGTCACTTGATACATATTGTTGGTTTGCCACAGTTCCAAAAACCTTGGTAAACCAACAAGATTTATCTTAGTATCAGAGAATATGATTCAAATCCTGAAAACTGAAAGATAAGAATTTATGCTAAAATTCATCCATTTGGATCTTTAGGGGTAGGAAAAGGTCCACATGTTAGGGAGAGTATTAGAATATTTAAAAAAAATTGGCTCGCATCCTAACAGCTTAAGCTTTTGGAAACAATTAGAACTGAAAAACCAACAAAATCAATCATTGGTACACACCACCAAGTCACCTATCCATCCTGTTAACCTATCCATCTACGAATGGATCAAGCTAGAATGGCAATCACTTCAGAATGGTGATGAAAGTCATGTGCTTTTCAATAACACTTGGATTCTCATCAAAATTGTCTTCCAAACTTCCATAACTAGTAATCTACTATCCAATTGAATACCAATTTCCCTCAAAACTGCTACTTTTCCAAACTGTCTCAATCCTACAAATTCAATATCCACATTCCACCAGTCCAAGCTAACACAACAAAATAAAAACAACCAAACCAATAACAATAAAGGCCAATTACGCTAATCCCACATAAAACCAAATATCAGCCTCCAATTAGGCATGTAATGCAGAAACAAAACAAAGTTAGTGAAAAAGCAAACTTCAAGTTCAAGACAAAAGCTTTAAGCTTCATATGATACCTCCCAGCAACCGTGGCATCAAAAGTAAAAGAGACAAGGAAGCTTCCAGGGTTTTCCTCATCGGGCTCGACCTTGAGAGATTCCTTCTTCAGATTCACATCGTTCCTTATAGTAACCGCCTTCTGATGCTCGACATACGGGGTCGGAGCCTGCATTACAGGACCGCACCGGTACCGGCCGCCGGCCCAATTTGGATGGGCCGGGTCCATATGCGGGTGGGGCACACGGTGGTGATGATCGTACGGAGCAGGCAAAGGCATCGGCATAGGCGGCGGCGGGTAGTAGGCCGGGTACTGGTAGTACTGTGGCGGGTTCGAGTTCGGGTTCGGGTTCGGATTATGGTTCTGGTACTGAGACGGGTACGGGGTTGCCGCGGCGAATACGTATCGGTTTGGAGAGATTTCGGGCTGAGGCGGCGCGGGAGGCGGCGGAGACGGATGGTTTTGGCGGGCCCCTTGTCGCCGCCGGCCGGCGTTGCTTCTACTGCCGCTGTTTCCCATGTTGGGTTGGGTGGTGTTGAAATTGTTCTCGGGAAGCAAACAAATTCAGACTGAAAACCTTTGGTTGTGTTATCAGACAGATTTAGAAGATGTGAAAGATTTTTTATTTTTTATTGCTCAGAGAAGATGTGAAAGATTGGAACTTTGTTTTTGTTTTTCTCTTCGTGTGCTGTTCCAAGTGAAAGAGAAATTTGGATACTAACAGAGACGTATAAAAATGAAAAAACAATAAAAACTAATAATAATATATAGGAAAGGGACTTAAAATAAAAATAAATAAATAAGAGAGAGAGAGAGAGAGAGAGAGGAGTAGTTATGTAATAATAATGGGTGGGTGGAGATTGGGTGGAATGGGTTGCGTAAAGCTCCACCCAAAACACCATCCATATGAGATGATGGAATTGAGACTAGAAAGAGTTTATGCTCCACAGCTAAAGCTAACAGCTTTTTCCTTTTTCTAATCTGTATATGTCAACTTTATTAGGTTACACATGAATTCATCAGACCAAGAAGAAAGAAGATAAGATTAAGTACATGAAAGAGGTTGTAATTGCCAGAATAAATTCTACCCGCAAGCTTAGCATGGTATCAGTCAGAGCACGCTCAGTACATGTGAAAGTCGAATTTGTATCTGTTCTCATGCATGGAGAGGGAGTGTCCTGTGACTCCAACCTTAACGCTCCAGGCCAGTGTTCGCATAGTTCTTCGGAGTGTACTTGACATATATGTTAAATATGCGCATGTTGAAGCTAGCATCATATTCTGATATTCATACCATGCATGCATGCATGCATGTTATTGGCTTGAGGCAGAAGAATACAAGTTGGCTTGCTTGGGCATGTGACTCATGAATCATGATATGCCTGATTTTGGTTGCCAAGTTGCTATTCATATCGAGGCAGTGAATGATGATGTCAATTTGTTTGCATTGGAGATGGGCATAAAATGAAAATTACTATCATATTGATATTCAATGACATCTTTTTCTCTTGATAAGAATTGAAAATTTCACAGATAATCATGTCTTTATAAATAAATTAGGAGAAATGATGCATTTGTGGCCCAAAAGAAACTTGTATGTGTCACGAGGATGACACTATTTTGCTATCCCAATTTAATCATGTTTTGTCATGTGAAATCATTATCACGCATAATGAAACGTGATTAGTTAGGAAAAACAAAACAATGTTATTCCTGTCACATACAAATTTTTATCTTTTTTAGACAAAAGGGAATGTGGTTCCCACTTTACAAGCAACTGGGCAATCCAAGTGTGTTGAACCCCCCACCCCACAAGAGATATTTTGAGTGATGCATGCCCCTTATCTCCCCATGTCATGAATTATGTATTAATATGCATACATAATCTTTATGTGATATTCTCTGTTCATCCGTTGAAATTTTGAAAATTTTATAACATATTTCAATACATACAAAATCATAAAAAAAATAACTCCCATGAATATCATTGTCGTCAACCAAGTTAAAGTTTCACATCAAAATAATAAAATCCATTTTTTACTATTACTTTCTGATCTTTATTACCTTTACCATCTTCTTTTTCCTGATAGCAACCATTAAAGTATAAATTACTGAGATAGGTAATATGCAGAACTTATTTCACCATCTCTGGTTAAACTCTACCTTGTTGAAAGTCAAAACCAGTCTCCATCACCATCTTTACAAGTCCGGGCAAAAAAAACTTACCTAAAGGCTGTTTGTGCCTAATATTATTTTGCACTTGTGGTATGAATATTAAAGGATATGTTACATGCACTATCCATTTTTATTCAGGATACCTAATCCCATTACATGGCTTACTCGTTTCCTTGCAAAACAAGCAACCTAACATTGGACTTGACAATAAACCTACTTGTGTAATTTGAAGACGATGGCATATCCAATCCCTCATCTATCTCACAAAATTACCAAACTAGCCATGAACAACAATTTTTTTTTTTTTTGTCTCCTAAATATAAATATAGTTGGACAAAAGTCAAGAAAACCAATTTAATTGAAGGGAGTTTATATATGATATGCTTGATTTTGAGTGTCGATTTTGATGGCTATCTTCTGTAATGTATCATGTGTATAGGTCTGTTTCAACAAAAGAGGCAAGGAAATCCAATTAAGGTCCAAGGATAAGGAAAACGTGACAACGAAAGAGGGGAATTTCAACTGCTTGTAATTAAAGCCATCCAAGCTAATAATCCAAATGCTAAGTTGGTGTGTGAGAATAGAATCTTAAAGTGTGTTAAATGCCTTGTTGATCATGAATTCATATATAGAAGATTATTGTCTCCCTTGATAAGAGTGACCATAATATAATGAATTCATGAGAGCTTTTACGATGAGGGAGATTTTGGCGAGAGAGTACTTAGGGGCATTTGGTAATGTTTTCCAAGCCCGTTTTCTGTTTTCTAAATCCAAAATTCATTAGATACACCTTTGGTCGGTAGGTTTTTTTTCATTTTAAACATGTGATACTATTTTAAGGAAATAAGATAAAAATACTGTGTAAAACTAAGAACACATTAAACATGTTTTCCTGTGTTTTCAACGAATACACACATAGCTCCTTTTTCTCAATAAGCACACTATTAGTGGGCCAATTAACAAGGGTAATGAGCTTACAAATTCAACAATTTACTTAACACATCTGACTCAAAACCAAGAGGATTTTGGGCTAAAGAAAGGTGATTCGTAATGGATTTGAATGGCGTGGAAATTTGGTCTAGCCAATTTTGTCATTTGTCACAAGAGATGGAATTGATCAAATCAAAATTTTGTCATAGCTTCTAATTCTAGAAAGGTCTTACTCTTGCACATTCATATACCAAATTGGCATTACTTTGGCGGATATTGACTCCTTTGACTTCAAACTAAATAAAACATTTCGATGCGATTATTTATAAAAAAATCAATTCCACCGTGCAGGGTAGGACTTGTACTGTCCAACAACAGACCACAACGCGTATGATAGATATTAGATATGGTGTCGTAGAGACCATAGACCATAGACTAGACCTCCTAGTTTACTAGACCGGTCCCAACTTCCAAATATAAATATTTTGGATATGCGAACCATCGACGAGAGACTGTTGACAACACTCCATCCTCCTTTCAAACTTTGATTCATTCAAATGTGTGAACAAGAATACCTTATAACACACAGGCCAGGTTTGTTAATGATTATGTATTTTGTTCATTGGATTGACAAGGGTGTTTTTGTCATATGAAGTTGACAGACTTGCCACATGACACCATGACTGTGCCTTGACTTGGCACGATGATGACTGCCGTGTGAGTAATGCTAGAGAAACCTCATTTTTTAGTGACATCTAATTTCACTAATTAATCATATGATGTAAAGTTAATAACGCACTAATGTGTAGAAAATTATGTAAAGTTAATAAATGCGCGTTATGTAATCGTTTGAAACATGTGAGAAAATTACGATCTCTTCAATATATTATAATGTTGTCAATGGAATTTCATAATCTTGGGGAAGGAGTTGTTAATTAGGAGAGAAAAACAGGGTAAAAGGGTATGGCTGATTCAATCCTTCCGTATTAGTTTCCAAAGACCTTCCTAAGAATCAGTATTAAGTATTAACAGTTGGTCTCCAAACGTCTTTGCACGTTTTGGTAATATGACTTGCTTCTCCTTTTTAGGCGTGTTGATGTTAGGCTGTTAGACGTTTAACTTTCTAAACCAATGAATTGTGGTTTTGTTTATTTTATATTTTAATACAAGTGATATTATACTTTAAACTAATCTAAACTATGAGGAGGAGGAGGATTTGAATTCCGATACAGAATGGGGAGCATATCCGCTCTAGGCAACTTGGCTAAGCCCATGTCTGCATGAAATCTATTTTTATCTAAACTTAATAAAAATTGAAGTAATATTTCTCGATGGATTAGTTGATATGGCATCCATAAGATATTGTTTTGTTTTGAATATTTCACCATTCTTTACTTTTGCTTTATATATATAAATTAAAAGGCCAAATTCCATTTAATGAAACTAATAATAGAAGTTGGTTACTAACTAAACCATGATAAATGCAAATAATTTTACTTCAACCAAATATGAGGGTGAGGCCAAATTACGTACAGTGACAGACAGACAGAGACCCCTTCCCAACAAGAAATATAAAAATTCTGATGGAAAACTGAGTTCAAACTATGAGAAAGTCTGAAGTCAAAAGCCGCGGGCAATATAATAATTATAATTCTGCGTCTCCATTTCTGTTTTTACCAGAGCTTATTGTTTCTTGGGTTACTCTCTATAAACCATAATCCATTTTAATTAGGCCAAAGTTTCAAGATTTTAGCTTTCAAGTACATACCTTGGGCGAAATAAAAAGCTGCAACATGAAGTTCCCAATTCCCTGCACAGGTTGCTTCTTCTCCTCACCTCAAAATGTCATGGAAGAAGGGATGCAAGGTATTGATGAGATGTCTGCCTGTGTGTTTTGTGTGTTTTTCTTGGGTTTTGTTGTGATTTTACTCTGTTCTTGATTGCTTTTTTGTACTGGGTAAATACCCAGATGGAGAAAATCAAGAAAGCTTCAGAATTTTCTCTTCCAAGGAATTGAAGTCTGCCACTAATGGCTTCCATTCCTCAAAAAAGCTTGGAGAAGGTGGCTTTGGCGCTGTCTATAAGGTTTTTTTCTTGGCCTGCAACAGAAATTCTGCAAATTTGGTTGAGTTTAGCTTGTGTGTGTAATTTAGCTGTGTTTTGCTGATATGGGATAAATTTTGGTTGAGTTTTAAAGGGTCGGCTTAGAGATGGCAGCCTTGTGGCTATAAAAGTGCTTTCCACTGAAATTGAATCTATGAGAGGAGAGAGGGAGTTCATTGCAGAATTGTCTGCTCTGTCTGTAATCAGACATGAAAACCTTGTTAGGCTTCGAGGGTGTTGTGTTGATGGAGCTGGCAGATATTTGGTCTACGATTACATGGACAACAATAGCCTCACACACACTTTACTTGGTAAACCTATGCTTCTAATTTCTAAATTTGATAGCTATTGGTATTTTAATTGGTTGATTTTAGGAGATTTTGTTATTTTTCTGAAGCAAATTATTGACAGCTACAATGAATGCAAATGAAAGAATATGATTTGAGGAGACTTTAGTTTCTCATATTGGTACATTAATTTGTTTATTTTAGGAGATTTTTTTGATGTACCTGAAGAAAATATTCACAGCTACAATGAATGCAAATGAAAGACTATGATTTTTTAGGCAAATTATGTAATAATGTATGTTGATTAACAGGTGGAGAGCAAAACAGAATGAGATTTAGTTGGGATGCAAGGAGGCATATTTCATTAGGGATAGCTCGAGGACTTGCCTATCTGCACGACGAGGTTGAACCTCACATTCTGCACAGAGACATTAAAGCCAGTAACATACTTCTTGATGAGAATTTCACACCAAAAGTTGGTGATTTCGGCTTATCAAAGCTGTTAAGAGACAACCATTCTCACATTAGCACTCGTGTAGCCGGGACAATGTAAGCTGTTAAATTGCTAATTCTTCTTGCTTCATGCTTCTCTGCCTTTGGATTATTATCTGAAATGCTATTGCATGCTAATGGGGTGTCTCACAATAATCCAAAAGAGGTTATCTTGCTCCAGAATATGCAATTAGCGGGCGTTTGACGCGAAAATCAGATGTTTATAGCTTCGGAGTACTGCTGTTAGAAATTGTCAGCGGCCGTGCAGTTGTGGATTTCGACTTGGAACATGGGGAGCATCACCTGGTTCAGAAGGTAAGCAAATTAGAGCAATTTATCACTAACTGCTTTGGCCATGCATTTTTATTCTGTCATATGGCAGAACTGAAGCCACGTTGTTTGTGAATTTGCAGGCATGGGAAGCATTCAAGGCCGGTAATCTTGTACAATTAGTTGATCCTACACTTCAAATGAACTTTCCTGAAGATGAAGCCATCCGGTTCTTAAAGTTAGGCCTTCTTTGTGTGCAAGAGATGGCCAAGCTCCGGCCGCCAATGTCAAGGGCTGTTAAGATTTTGTCTGGTGAGGTAGACATAAAAGATTCTCAGATTTCAGAACCGGGACTTGTTTCTGATATCATGGAAATCAAAATGGGGCAACAGCAGTCATGTGATCAGAGCACTTTCTCCAAAGCCTCCACAGCCAGTAGCACGCAAAACCAGAGTAGATCTGAGGACTTTGTGATGTCCTTATAACCATCCTGCAAGGCTTATTTTTCTCAACTTTTCCCAGGAAGATCATGTGAGCCTACAGAAGATTCATTGTTTTTTGTTGGATGTCTTTGTGTATATATATAATCTGCACGCCAACTCCAATTGGACAAGTCATGTAGATATATAACTCAAGACAACCAATTTTGTTTTTTGTTTTTGTTTTTTGTTGGGGGGGCTTTAAATTGGCTAATTATTTGTGGGATGTGGAGGTATTTTTACTTTGTTTCTTGCTGTTGTTGATAGTACTTTGCAGAACAGATGTGTACAAAATTACCTCCAATAAATTAATGTGGCCACCTGCTCAGGTGTTTAACTTTCTCGAGCTGTTTCTGTTATTTACTATGCCTAAAGTTCATAAACTGCGGCAGAGACGTTAGTAGTTGAGGAAACATGTTTAAATATGAACCAAAATGAATCATAACAGTAAAGATAACAACAAAAAAGCAAAATTTAATGAAATATACAGAAGGGTTAACTTTAACAAAATGATATTATAATGTTATGCTCCATTATCTACCCAAGTAAATGACACATGACATGCATGGCTCCATGTATGCCATTCATTTTGCCCGTCGGTTTTCTGGTGGGCTTGGCAGATGGCATACAGGGAACCATGCATGCCATTATATGCATGCAAATAGATATGTGATGCAAGACAATTGGATCTAACCCAATGGAAAAAAGCCTTAACTTGCAGATCAGTGATCTCAGATTCGAACCTCATAGCACCTTGATAACGTGTATGTGAGAAATTATCTCTTTCTTGTAGTTTAGACTATCTCTTGTATTCAAAACAAAAACATGTAATACAGAACACAAAGCTATTGAGTATGATGAATGTGAAGCAGTACTTAAATAGTAGTGGAGGTGTCGAGAGTAGGTACCACAAGTGGTGGCCTCCCCCTCCTCCTGCTTGACATTTGGGTTAGAAATCCCCTTGGGGTTTCTGTCCTCCCAATGTAACCACAAAAAAAAAAAAAAAAATAGTAGTGCGTGTCATTTTCTATAGCTGAAATCAGGCTAATAAAGTAAGCTTATAAAAGGGACTAAATACGCCTCATATACCTCCTTTTAACTTTTTCCCCACTATTTCCTCAGGGTTCATATACCAATCAACTACCTTTTGAGTTGGCAACTTGCATAAAGCAAACAGAGCTCAACAAACCACTCCATCTGAACGACCGGTACTTCCTTTTCTATCTGTCTTCAACTTGGTTAAGGTTGCACGAGTAATGTGGGGCTACGAGAGAGAGACAGAAGCTGAAATGGAAAAGGGACGGATGAGGTTGAAAATCTTTCAGAGGCTACCATAAAGTTTCTGGGATCTTTCATTCTTTTGTGCATCATAACTTTCTCTTCTGAAACCCATTTGTCTTAGAGTGCTTGGATGAGTTGGATTCCCATTTCTCAAATGGGGACTGCTAGACACAGATTGGTCTTTCAATCTATTCAATTCAGAATACACTGTAGTTTTCACATTTCTTAATTCTACAAGGTGTTTTGTTTAAAATTGCTAGCAAAATATTCAACGATAGGAAAGATGCGGTTTAAAGTAGAACCTTTTTGGGGGTAGCATGGAGCATTAGCTTCTACATCTGGTTTAATTAGTAATGTGTGTAGTCTCTGTGTTCATGTGCCTACAAGAAACATGCGTCGAACGAATGAGAGCACCGAAATGTTGCACCACTTCCATGTCAGTTACCAGAAATTATATCCAACTCACAACATATATTTGACAAGTAATTCAACTACTGATTAATTAAGCATTTCCCTCTTGTGCAATAAATGCATTTTTGCAGTAAAAACATCTAAGAAGTATGATGGTGATTGTTGACAAATCTAAATCAGAACATTGTTACCTTCTTAGCAAAGCACTCAAAAGGCAATGAGGTCTCAGAGGCTTGAAATCATTGTAACAAAATGATGGAATCTCAGGGCATGGTCAAGCATTAAATTTTTTTATCTCCAATGCTTTACATGAGAAGGAAAGTTATTAAATAAAGCTTCATGTGGAAACTAATGTAGAATGGTACAAAAATAGTGTTCCCTTCACTTTGTGAGGATTAAGGGAAAATCAGAAACAAAGAAAAAAGAGTAAAGAGGGAGTAAACCAACTTCATTTACAAGAAGCTCGTAAGATGTACAGTTGCAGAGGAGCAGTACTTACGGGAACAGTTGTAACACAAATTGTTCAATTCATCTTTGATGAATATCCGGCGACCTGGTTCAGAAATTAGAAGGTCAAACCATCTTTCACAATGTGCTCCAACCAAGATGCAATATCCGACATTGCAGGACGCTCGGCAGGACTTTCCTTTACAGCCAGTCCTGCTATATCAGCAAGCTTAAGCAATGGCTCAACATTTCTTGGAAGAGCTACGTAACGATCAATTATGGCAGCTGCCTTGTTCTGTTTAATTAAAGGTACTGCCCACTCGACTATGCTAGGAGGAGTGTAATCTCTGTCGAATGCTTTCCTTCCGCTGAGCATCTCAAGCAATACTATTCCAAAGTTGTAAACATCACTTTCTAAATCTCCACTATGATCCTTGTCATTAGATGTAAGGAGCCCAAAATCTGCAATTCGTGCATTCCATTCAGAATCCAAAAGAATGTTTGAGGACTTGACATCCCGATGAACGATGGGAGGCACAAATTCCTTGTGAAGGTACTCAAGCCCCTTAGCAGCCTGCATTGAAATTTTCAACCTGAGGACCCAGTTCAGGGCAGAAAGCCCACCATGGAGATGGTCATGAAGTGTCCCATGGGGCATATACTCATATACAAGCAGCCTCTCCCCCATCTCTGAGCAGTAACCCAACAAGTTCACAATATTACAGTGGCGGATTTTGCAAAGGACCTCTAATTCCATTTCGAAGTCCCGACTGTTCGTGTGAATTATAGTGGCAGCATTTGCTCTCTTGACTGCAACTTGCTGTCCATCTGCTAGCACAGCTTTGTAAACAAAGCCATAGCTTCCCCTGCCAAGCTCATTGAACTCCTTGAATCCGTTGGTGGCATCTTTTAGTTCTGAGAGTCGGAAAACTCGAGCCATTCCAGGACAGGAAACTACAGATGGAAGAGGGTGTGAATCCTCATTATTGTCAGCTTCCAACTCTGCTTTCCCAATGCAAGATTTAAACTGCTTTTTGTTCCCTTCTTCTTTTCGAGAAGTTGTTAATCGGGGAAGAAGACACCAACTAACTAATATCAACAAAAAACCCAAACCAGAAGACCCAAATATGATCACCAACCTGCGCACATGATGCCAAAGCTTCTTCTTCATTTCTGGAGGTGTTCGAAGCCCACAAATATCCCAACAAGAGCTGTTTTGGCAAAGAGAGCAAGCTGTGCACACTCTGTCAGCATGTTCAGTGCATGAGCTGGACAAGAAGAATCCTTCAGAACAATTTGACCCACAAGGTGAACAAATGGTTAGATCTTTCCTAAAACACAAGCTTGTCAAATCAGCCTCATTAAGGATGCTGGCATTGAAAGCAAACTTCCCTTCCCCACAAGAATCAGGAGTACAAAGACCTGGACTGCACAATTCCAATGGAGGATCATAATCAGGTGGTGAGGAAGAGGCATTAGCGGCCCAGCAATCAATCACCAAATCGTCTTCCCTGATCCCACAAGTAGTAAAATCAGATGAAGCAATCGCCACGAATCCGGAAGCCTTTGGAATCAAAGAAGAGTTAAAGATCCCCCAACACTCAATTCCATGATTGTCTTCTCGAATCCCACAAAAATGGTGCTCACCAGCTGCCAAAGACACATACTGGGTTCCGTTTGGATGACCAGCTAACAAATCAGTATCACCCCAACATTTCAACTCACCAAAATCTGAAATCCCACAAAGTGAGGCCCTCCCTGAAGCTAAAGCTGTGAAATTATCTACTGGACCTGAAACCCCTAGATAAGAAGAATTGGGTCCCCAGCAAATAAGCCCTCCATCTCTAACCCCACCACAGCTAAATCCTTCACCAGAAACAACCTTTTTGAACACAAGATTGCTAATAGAGTGGTCAGAAAACAGAGTGCTCTGTTTGGAACTCAAACTTTTGTTCCAAGTTTCAAAAATTTCCCAACAATCCACTGTACCAAACTCATGATCAGAGTAATATGACCCTCTAATGGCACACACATGGTTCTTCCCAGCAGCAATATGAGAATAAGCAGTGGTCTTGAATATGGGAGGTACGAGATCTATACCTGGGGCAATGGAGCTCCAACAATATGCCAGCGACGTGTTCGCTAAAATGCCACAAAGAAAGCTTTCACCGCCCGAGACGGCAGCCATCGCTGGAATGTTGCTGAGAAAGGCCGAAGCCGAGGAAGACGCCGAAGATGGAGTCGATGAAGAGCTGTTCTTTCCCCAGCAAACCACGTCCTGCTTGCCACTAGCGTCTATGGCACAAAAAAAGCCATCTTTGCCAAAAGAAGCAGAGATGGGGCCCATTGATCCGAACCCAGATGCGGTTGTGGAGCATAAGAGCAGGAGAAGAAGCAGAGGAGGTGCAGAGCGAGAGAACCCAGAAAGGGCTTGGTGGGTTTGCATGGTTTTCCTGGGTTTGGATCAGCGAAAGCATGGACTGGTTTGATGGTGAGCTTGCATGGTGCGGTTGGTGTTTGTGATGGTGTTGTTAGTTTTGCTGAAGTTGAGTCAGAGCTGTGAGTGTGAGGATGGTGACGGTGAAAGAACGTGGGTGTCGCAGCCATTTTTACAGTGTTTTTGTGGACCGTTAGAACGTCAAGTACTGAAAGTAGTTACTGCGCCCGACTATATTTTAATGCTATTTGCCTCCATCTTTCTCTTAGTTTACTTCAAAAGCTTGAAGATTGGGTTTTCTATCAGTCTGTGTTCTTACTGTGTTAGCGTTAAACTAGGATTAGTCTGCCACTCTGTCGGGTACATGCATAAACAAGTGGGGGGAGGTGCGATTTGACTATCGAAGTCACTTGACTTCTTTATATAAATTGGGCTAGCTGTTTAATTGGTGATCTATGAAGCAATTGCTACACCCTTTCGAAATGCGTGTTATTAACACGTCTTCAGAGTTGTCATGTTCGTATCGAATACATATCATCAACAATAATTTAGAATCGAAACTTTCATATTCGTGTCGAATACCGGCTATGATATCGACATTGCCCAACGTTTTCCTTGAAACTTTTTTGATACTTGATATTGACATAGTTGAGGTCAAATTTCATGATTTTCATTTATTCATTTTCACTCTGTTCTTTTTCGGTGCTTCATTTTCTCTCTTCCCACTATGGCCTATATCAAATGCTTCTAGTATTCTATAAAATATACCATCACTTTTATAAAATAATTAGGCCACCAACATGGGTGGCATCTAATATGAAGCACAAGTTGACTAAATTATTTAGATAGATAACTTGATACTTCACTTCACCATCAGTCAGATAGCAAAGCACATTGCACAAAACCGCACAATCCTGTTTCATTTGCTGTGTTTCTACTTTGTAAGTGGTAAGATAACCTTGTTTAAGAATATCTTGTTCAAGCCCTTATACACATAAGATTACACTTAGAAACAATTTTTAAGACATCATGAAATAAGATAATATGCAAAAATGAAGAAAATGGAGGATCTAATAGACATGTGCAAATCGTGTTTGATCTGCATTTGATGTATTGAATCAGACCATATTGAAAAGCTGCTATTAAAAATCATAACTAGTACCAATGAGTAAGAAAGTGGGTTTGGTTGAAAGAAATTTAAATGGTAAAATACCAAATTTGTAATGGAGAAAGTGGCCCACTTGACAAATATATTATATTAATCCAATTACTTTGCACTTTTTCATTGAACCCAATTACCTGACCAAGATAAATAAATAAAAAGGGTGTTAAGCCAATTGTCTAGTACGGTGGAAAAGGGTCTTGATTTGCAGATTAATGATCTAAAGTTCGAACGGTTATAATATTTTGGCAATGTGTGAGAAAAATCTTATTTTCCCAATATCACTTGTATTAAATAAATAAATAAAGAAAAAGAAAAAAAGAGTGTTTAATGAACTTATCCTAGTGAGAGTTCAAAATTTGGACAGAAAATTTGGAGCTTTTTGTATGCGTAATTTGTGCTGGTACATTTGGTGCCAAAGAAGATGTCCTAGAAATTATCAACTGTGATCTTATATCACGTGATTGCTAGGTCAGATATGTCTGGCCTCTATTTGGAATTCCCCAGCCCTAATGTCTCTGGTCAAAAACACTTGCTTCAAGTCCCTACATTATTTGCGTCCTCTTGCCTTTTCAGTTAAAACAATCCCAATGGGTTTGTCTCCAAATCCTGTTGTTACAAAATCACTTATTCTTGTTGGTACAGTAAGCAGTAAGGTGGGGACTTTGAAACGATCTGCTGCTCTAGCCAAAAATCCAATTCGATAGTTGCGACAGTTACTCACGTGCACATAAATAACTATAAATTATTTATATATTATAGATTTTAATTATATTCATGATTGATAGTTACTCATGTGTGTATATATACGACTGTTATTAGCATCATATATGAATTCAAATAAAAAGTTTTATGGATGTCTTTTAACACAATTGAAATTAGAGTTTTACTATATTGTACGTAAGCGAAGCAACTATACCTAATATCACTCATGTATTCAAATTTAAATTTATTGTCCACCTATATCATAACACATGTAAACTACAAAAGACTCGCGGTGCTGTTACGATTTGAGACTGAAAATAACATCTTTCTTCGTAGGGTTGAAATGGTAGGTCCAATGATGCCACCATGTTAACTGTGCAATTGTCTCCATCCCCATTCTAGGCCAGGACCCATTTTGTGACAGTCTTCTAGCAGCAAGATCCATAATAAAATACAAAAAATAATCAAAGCATGGAGAATGGGGGCAGCTTACTTGGTGAACATGAATGGGACCTAGTTGCTTCTTTGGCACCCATCCATTCCATGTGATCTGCCGTGGAAGATGATGCCCCTGAACCTTATCTTAGATTTTCTTTGTCTGCATTTTGCAGTATGTTAAGATTGTATCTCTGTATGGTCTACATGGGTTGTTCTTTATTAAGATTTAAGTGTACTCTAACACAATGCCAAGATTTCATTCAGAGTATTAAATTAATAATCAACTATGTGCTTCTAATGCAGTACAAGAAAGAAAAAGGTGACTATATTCCCAGCACCTAACTACTGCATCTCTTAAAAAAACTCAAAGAGGAGTGTTATCGTCAGTCGCAATGTGTGATGATTTTCAGTTATTAATCATTGTGGGTTCTATAATGAGACTCATATTTATTAATAGCTGAAAATGCTCCACTCCTCCTTGCAAAACTGACTCTAGCATTTTCAAAATCCAAAAATCTAGTCACACTGAGTCCTCAGCGTCTTTCTCTTTTGCAAATGGAAGAGAAGATTGGGGTGGGGAGAAAAGTTTTTTTTGCTCTCAAAGTCATAGAAAATTTACTTCACTAGCTCAATAGTTTTAGCCAGGTGATTGGATAATCAAATATTCTTTATCTACAAAGAATTATGAAGCATTACTTTATTGGTATTCCTTTTCTGGTGCAATAATTCAGAGTAGTTAGATTTTGAGTTGGGATAGTGGGTTGGATTCGACATATCATTCTTCAATGGCATTTTAGCCATAACGTCTTGATTGGATGGATCTGTTTTGAACCTCTCGTAATGATACCAAAACACAGGCCAGCTGAAGGTTAATATAGCAAACCCTTCCATTCAAAAACTGGGGCTCAAACAAGTTCTGAATTTATTGATGAAAAGTACAACTTTGGTGAAATTATTCAAGGAAAGAAAAAGTTACGTGAGTTATTATGTGAAATAAAATTTCATAACAACAAATGACCCACTAGTGTAGTGGTTTGGAATCCTGAATTCAAGTCTAAGCATTCGTGTAGTGCAGTGGCCGTTCCAGGATTCGAAAGCCGACCGGGCAAAACTTATCTACTAAACTCGACGGTACGAGTGAATTTCATTAATAAACATAAAAAGATGCACATAGTAAGAGGGGACGTAATGTGCCTTACCCTCAAATGCATTTATATCTACAAATACAAAAACTAAAATAAAAACAAAAAATAAATGCAATACAAAACAACATTATTTAAATCTAAAATTTAACCCTACGAGGCTTAGAACTCTTAAATTCCTCAATTATGGATGCATTGTCAATAGTATTGGCAAACTTTATTTCAATGTGGAGGATCATACAATTAGCAAGAAATTCATCACTTATGGTGCTTCAAAGTCGATTCTTAATAATTCTTATACATGAGAGAGCTCGTTTCATTGTTGTTGTAGAAACAGGAAAAGTCAACATCAACTGAATCAACCTGTCAATCAAATAGTAGTTTTCCCCCAAAATTGTTCTTAGCAACTGAATACTCAAGCCAATAGAATTGGCAAAACCACTTTTTATTAAATTGACGTAAGATTTTCCCTTCTAAGTGGCTTGGATAATCTTCTAATTTGGGTTGACATGATCCTAAAAGAATATATTCTCTTCGCACATTATCTTGTCCATTCACCAAATATTTGCATATTAGACGACGTAATACTGGATCACGTTCAAGATAATTGATATTCAAATCTTAATCATCATTGACTCTTTGACTCTCAATTCTTTTAACTTGAGGCTCAACAATGGGAGACTTTGGAAGATTTTGCTCATCATAAATTAGAGTAGATAAAGAAGTGCTAGGCATTGTGTTAGATGATGACCCATCATTCTTTTTCTTTAAAAAAGACAACAAATTTTTTATTTTCTTGGGGTTCCGATTGTGAGACAGAGAGAAGTTGAAGTTGTGTTGATATTTTGCAGAGGAGAAAATTTCTATTTTGCTGAACTGAGGTTGCACTGCACGGGATCCCTTTGATTCTTGGCTGGCTCCATATGTTGTTTAAGTGGAGAATTGAAATGGGCTAGGCTAGTTGCATTTTAATTTTTTTGCCAAAATTTTGGGCTGGGCATGATTGAGATAAACCGTAGGCTGCATTATTATAATTTTTTTTGCAAAAAATTTTTTGGGCTGGGCCTGATTGAGATAAACACTAGGCTTTTTTTTTGCCAAAATTTTGGGTCGGGCATGAGCCCAGCCAGCCCATAGCTGGAAACGCCCCTAGTATAGTGTATGCAAGTCTAGTATACTATAACCCCTATCAATAATAAAGGTTCTAAAAAAAAAAAATAAATAAATCCAGAACAAGTTCAAACCGGTGGAACATGCATCTAGAAGTCACTAATCGAAATAATAACATAAAATTCCATAAACAATTGTAAACATTGTATTTCACTCCTAGAGGCCCAACAATTTCTGCAACATTATTGTTTTCTGAACATGATACATATTATAAGCTTATTTGCTGAACAAAGTGATCCACAACATACTAAAATAACCAATCCCCGGATAGCAACAACCACAACGCCACAAGTCTAAAGACCAGGATGAATCAGGAAAAAAGAATACAATACTTGCAAGAGTCTGGAATTACACTTGTGCGATCAATGAGATTAATTCTTCACCGTCGTCACCTGCTTCAGAAGCATTTGCACAACATCACTTGAAATCCTTGCGGCCTCTGTCGAGAGATGCTTGATCTTCTGCTCCGTTTCAAGTTCCAGACGCTTCACATTAGCCCCTGAATCTCCACTGCTCTGCTTGGTGGCCGTGTGAAAACACAGGAGCAAAAGGGCAGAATTAGCACAGATGTATCCGCAACAAAAGTCTAGGGACAGCTCAAGGTATTAAAAAGACTATGGGGGAGAAATTTATAATTGGTATGTTCAATTACTAGAAATTGCAAGGCACATATGAAAATGACATGGCCAAGCCTTTGGAAAACTTAGAATGCCAGACCTAATGAACATTCAATGCATAGCCTTCACCAAAATACACATACCGCTGCAACTTTCTTCTGGAACTCAAGCTCCATTTGGGCACGGTATTCAGCAATCTCCTTTGCAGCCTCATCTTTAGCTTGTTTCAATCTAGCCATTTTTGCTAGCAACAGAAAACAGAAAACCAACCACCAAAGAAATTAGGAAGCAACTCAAACTGCTAAATTTTGGCGTACAATCTAATAATCCTTAAAAAAAACGTATTAGGACTGCAAATTCATACATGATTTTGCCCAAATAAAGTTTTTGATTCATATTTTGACAACACCATGCGCGATACACAACATCATGGACAACAATAAATATCTTCCAACAGGGAAGTTGGAAGCATAAAACTTCTCCGATTAAAATCAAGAATTCATCCTTCCACACACCTCATAAACAATGCAACAAATAGAAAGTCCCTTCTGTTTGCAAAATGCAAACCCAGAAATTCATGCATCAAGTTCGTGAATAAAATGCAGAAACAAACTGATAACAGAAAAAGTAAATCTAAGAGGAAAAACATACCACTTCTGGCAGCATTGACAATGTGTTGAGCTTCTTGTTCTGCAGCCAACAGTTGCTGAATTCCACCTTGACCCCTGTTGGATGCCATACTTTCTGGAACATACAACAGTTGATTATAACACAAAACCAAATGCAATAAGCAAAAATCTTACTGAAACAACAACATAAATTCCAGCCATGAATGGCACACCAAAACAGGTGCTTGCATTGAAACAATTGTACTCAGAAAAATCTTATCTTTTTTAGCATCTGATTTACCCAATTCATGCATAGAACTAAATAGATCTCCTATTTGGATACAGAGATAAACTGAAAAATCAATGAACACAAAGAATCTTGCAACCGATTTAAACACTCAGACCAGTAACGTGAATTGGGTGATTCGTTTCAAGTAACCACAAACAGATCGGAGTTTCTCAGATTCCTCAAAGTAATTCAAGGGATTTTCATGCATAATCATAATAATTACAAACAAATTGAAGACAATTGGGTCAAAATAATTCACACAAAACAAAAGCACAGACAGAGCAACATAAAGTCAGTACCTTTGGAGAGTAGAGAGAGAGAGAGAGAGTTTGAGCCGGTTTGAGAAGTTGAAGTGAAAGATTCAGAAAAAAGCGGGGGCACAGATGCGAGAGATTTTTCGTGTATGTATAAACGGAGATGACCGTACCAGACCAGGCCAAGACTCAGGTCGGTAAACGGTGTCGTTTGGACATACCCTTCTCGGTTTTTAGGTCTTTTTACCCCCAATTCCCAATAGAATTGAGCTTCTGAACTTATCTACATTATACACGTGTTCATCATCTAATCTCCATGTCCAAGCTCATGCGAATTAAAAAGTTCAAATTTTTGGTGTCACGCACAAATTTATTATTATTTTTTTTTATCTAAAGAACAGAACCAAACCTATTGTGACTAAGAATTAATTTGTGGTAAGATAGATCTGTTCTTGCTAGCAAAAAATTATAAAATTGTCTAATTTGACGGTATTACTCTTAACTTTGACGAAAAAATTAGGCACAGTTTGACCTCTGGAATGACATTGATGTGCGGAATAGAAGATGAGAATGATAGTGGTGGAATTTGAAAAATGATAATTGATATGAAGTGTTTGGAATAGTATATGATATATATATAAAAAAAAACCTTCGATTTAGATTAAAAACTAAATTATGTAACAATTGATAATAATACATGCAAATACAAGTAGTTGAGGAGGTGTTCAATTACAAAACTTGATGATCAACTATAGACTATATAATTTAAGCCTCTATGGAAGTTGCATGTAGCTAAGTGCATAGGAGACCAAGCTAGCCAGAAGCTCAAGCATCCTCTCTCTTAGTCAATTCATACTCATACTCTACTTTTGCCTTACTGTACTTCTTATCCTTCTTCTTGTACACAAGACCTGCCAACCCAACCAAGCAAACAGCCCCAAGAACAAAACCCACCATTGTTCCTCTGTTCTTACTCTCATCTGAATCATTAAAATCTTGTGCATCAAACTCACTCTCGTAGTCAGCTTTGTAGTTGACGGGCAACGCATTAGAGCCCGGCTTTGAAGAGTGTGCAGGTGCTGGAGATTGAACTGGACTGTAAGTCTCATAGTAACCTTCAGGAGCTTCAACTTCAATGTATGGAGGAGGAGGAGGAGAAGGGTAGTCTGTGATTTGATCAGAAGCAGCCAAGTATTCTTGGAGGGAAGGTGCAGGGGAGGGAGAGTAGTCTGGAGGGAGAAGCTGGTCATCTTCAGTTTCAGGGGACAAGGCTTCAATGTAAGGTTCTTGTGGTGGTGGTGGTGGAGGATTATATGAATCTGGTTCTGGTGAAGAGACCACATAGCCTCCGCTTTCGGGAGCCTGGTTTTCAGGGTAAGGGGATGGAGATGGAGATGGAGATGAAGCGGCTAGGGAAATTAGCTGCTCATCTGTAGGCATGACATCGTTTGTGATTGTGGGTTGGGATTGCGTTTGTGAAGACATAGCATGCATTGCCAAAGAGAGCAATGTGACAATGCAGATGCATAGCTTGGAGAGCTCAGCTGATGCCATGGTTAAGGATTTTTTGTTTTGTAAGATTCAGAATGTGAAATTCTGCAGCTGAATGGTGTGGATTCCGGAGGAGGGCTCTTTGTTTATATATAGAGGTGATCAAAGAAGAGATTCAGGTTGCAATTATGACAAGTTAATTGCATTAATTGTTGGCAAATCATGGGTTCAATTTTCTCTTCAATCTGAATAATTTGAAAGAAACCGAAAAAGAAAATATTCCTTTTCCAGTTTTTAATACTTAATTTGGATAATTAATGCAATGTGAAGGCTAATTAAGGCATGGCATTAACCCATTAAGAGAAATTTCCAGGAAAGAGAAGTTGAAATGATGTGCATGAATTGATATGAACCTTTTAATCGTGACAAAAAATGAAAGCAGTACAATACAACACAAGGAAATAATAGTACAAGAAGCATAAATCGCCCTCATCATTTTTAACCATCTCTTAGAACCTCAACAAACAACTGTTTGCCACATATGTTGATTCCGCTTGCTGTTGCATGACCTCTAATTTTCCATCTGGCAAATCAGATGCAAGGTACTATGAGACCGAAATACGCTTTACGGTTAACAAAAGTTTAGGGTTTAAGATTTAGCGCTCGAGTGAGGGTTTCATAATTTTGTTTCTTACTTATGGAACAAGTACTAAAGTTTTCCATCACAATTCACAACAAAGTAATTGCTCATGATTAAAACTTCTTGATGACATCATGACACAATAACCAAACTGAAATTTTGTAAAACCAGAGCAGAAAGCAACATTGAGGCACATTTAAAATGAGTGCCTTGTACACACAGATTTACAAAATCCAAGCTTCCATTCAGAAAACACAACCAATCCTCTGAGAAATTATATGTTGGAGGAGCTCCTGAAAGAGCCAAGAGCTTTAACAGCTCCTGCTCTCAATATGTATTGGTGATAGAAGGCAGCGATGGCAGCACCAATGAATGGCCCAACCCAAAAGATCCACTAGATTAAACAAAAAATTGTATGTTAGTTTCCTGGTCAGGCAAGTTTCTTTATATGTGAAATTGAAAGGGTAAAAAGGTCAAAGGTGCATACTTGGTCATCCCAAGCCTTGTCATTGTCGTAGATCACTGCAGCTCCAAGGCTTCTTGCTGGGTTTATTCCAGTGCCAGTGATTGGGATTGTGGCAAGGTGCACAATAAACACAGCAAACCCAATTGGCAGTGGTGCCAAAACCTTTAATTAACCAAACATAAACAGAGATTAAGAAATTAAAATTCAATTTTCTTCAACTAAAATAGGATTTAGATTTTCTTAAAAGTATTTATGGTACTTACTGGGACATGTGAATCCCTTGCATTTCTCTTGGGGTCAGTGGCAGAGAAGACAGTGTAGACAAGAACGAAGGTGCCAATAATCTCAGCAGCCAAACCAGTGCCTTGGCTATACCCATCAGCAAGCCCATTGGCCCCTCCACCATACTTGGTAAAGTAAGCGTTTTGGAAAGCTTTCACAAGCCCAACACCACATATGGCTCCCAAGGACTGAGCCACCATGTACAATATGGCTCTGACCAGTGACACCTTCCTAGCCAAAAACAGCCCAAATGTGACAGCAGGGTTTATGTGCCCTCCTGCATACATAAATGCTCACATTAGTAAACCATATGCTAAATGCCAATTTGGAGAAATTTTTGCATGTGACTGACCCGGTGTTACTAATCTACTCAAATTATAACACATAGTTTATGGTATTAAGAAATTTACACTTGTTATAATCTAAGTGAATTGGTAACCTACGTCAATATATGAAAACTCACCAGAGATGCCAGCGGTGCAGTAAACAAGGACAAAGATCATGCCACCAAAGGCCCAAGCAATGCCAAGAATGCCAACACCACCACATTGGTCTCCATCAGATTGGCTCTTGTATCCAATCACTGTGAGCACAGTGATGTACAAGAACAAGAGGGTAGCTATGAACTCAGCTATGATGGCTCTGTAAAAAGACCACTGGCCAAGCTCCTCTGCATCAATCAATGGTGCTGGAGGAGGGTCGTGGTAGTCTTTTCCTGAGAATCTATTCTGCCCTCCACCAACTTCAATGTCTTTGGCCATGGCTAATTGGGTAGCTAGCTAGCTCTTAGCTTAGGTAGAGAGAGAGAGAGAGAGATGAAAATGAAGTGAGTTTGGTGATGTTTGGTGTTTGTGATGGGGAAGAGTGGATGGGTTTGGGGGTTTATATGGAGAGTTGAATGAGAGTGGAAGTGGTATTATTAAACTTTAGGTTGGCCGTCCAAAGAGCTCACAAGTTTTCTTTTCTCTTCTTTTAGGTGACCCTACATTTTTTTTCTTCTGATTCGAGTTGTCTATAAAGACAATTCCAGTAAGCTCTATAATGCTCCATTATGATCGATAAACTTCAAAGATAAGCTAAACTACTGTTTAGGAGATTTAGAGTCCTAGCAATGACTATACCAAATTGTTAATAGCATGTTTTTATACTCGAGTATTCATATAAGGTTGTGTAAAACTATGACAAATCGCTCGCCGTCGATGGTATAGAGCGAATATGAGACAATATATATACTCAAACATTCTAATTTTTAACTTTTAACACTAATATGCAAGTTATCTTAAGACCTTATACTCGATAAAAGAGTAAGTCTTCTGAAAGTGTATATGTTTGTTAGTAAAAATCCTAAGTTCAAATTTTTGCAAGTACATAAATACACTCAAAAAAAAATTCAAATACGTATGAATTACATGTAATTACACATATTCGAGATTTACTATAAACTCGATACTCAAACAAAATTATGGCACCCATATACAGATTATACTAATTAAGCTGGATGATGATGTGGATAATTAGCTGATTAATCAGCAATCGCCTCAGACTTTGAACCGTTGATGGAGTGACACGTGTCCCATGATCTTTGCAGCCGCCGGAATGGAAGAGGAGGAGAGGTCAATATCACATGATTATTGTGAGTATGGTGAGAAAATGGACTTAGCGTGACTCGTGAGTGAGCGAACCGACCATTCACCACCGCCCCATCCAAAGCACCCACCTCACCTTTGATGCTATCAACCACTCACGTCCTGCCACGTTTCGCTGCAACGGCCCATCAGCCGTCATTGTTTCGGATGAACCGGTTCAGTGGAATTTTAATTTTGTTATAATCAACATTATCCCAATACAAATAAATAACCGAAAGACAAATTAGAGACATTAAAATGCCTACCCAAAACTATCAGCAAAATTATATGGCTCTTATTAGGCCGCGTGCAACAACAGGAAGGGCATTGTCCAGAACCTTTGTCTTGTTGCTGTGGTGGTGACGTCTGTTCTGTACCCGGTGGACGGTAGCAAGAAGCTTCGCGAAGACCACAGTTTAAGGGAAAAGAAAAGCGAACAAACTTTAGGCATTAGGGATTGAACCTTCAAGTTTCTAAATTTTGGGGTACATAAAATTTAAATTATTGTGTTGAGTTTATTTAGGCTTCACCATAAAGGATGTTGGTTTTTAGACTTAGAATTTTTCACTCTTGAGTCTCATAGAGTGGGATTTTAAAGATGGCGGCGATTGGAGAAAGAAGAATGCTTTGGGCCTTGGAAAGACTTTCACCAAGCCTACACACATGGACTAAATAACGGAAGGAGCCAAGCTCTTCGAAACAAAGAGAAAGTTTGCCTCACCGTGAGAGCAAACGAAAAAGAAAGAAGCTTGCTTACTTGATGCTTGTGCCTTCAGAGAAACAAGCTTGACCTTAAAAAGAAATTGTCTGCTATTTCAAACTGAGGAGTTGTTTGCCTCACCGAGAGAGCAAACATTGAAGTTGAGAACGTTATGGTCATGGAAATAATTGCCTCACCAAGAGTGCAAAATTCAGAGGTCGAGCCGAGGATCACCTTTTCTACTGCCGGAATTGGCTAATCACAAGCAATAACGTAGGATAAAATCTATGAAAGGTGATTGGATGGGTGTCAAAGCACAGTCAAGATTATTTGCCTAAACCGAAAGGATGCAAAAGCTGTAAATAGAAGCAAAATCGATGAAACAAACAAATCAAGCCCAATAGATGCTAATCTTTTATCATGTAGTTCATGGTTTTTAATACTTTCCCTTAGAAATTAGTGTAAATATTGTTTACAAAAACTCAGTTACCGTTGTGAGTTATTGAGCATTCCCCATTTCAATCGTCCATTTTATATATCAACAAGAGTCTCTTTGTTTGCCATTTATAGAGTGAATTCTTAAGCACCACCCAACCCATTCAGATTTCTTGAGATACTCATATTTCTTAAGATATATGAACTTGCTGAGCTACCAAGCCTAGTGCCACCACCAAGCTACCGAGCTCGGTGCACTGTCCATCCATCATCTCATTCTAAAAGCCTTGTGGTTGAGCCTAGAACCTTATGGCCGAGAATTTGTTCCTATCTCAGTCACATTGGTTCGAAAAGAAGTAAAGACCATAGCGCAGAGCACCATTTATGTGCTCATTCATACCCAAATCCACTTGCGACCTTGGTATAGCACGCCACGCACACACACTAAGCAATGATGTCTTTGTTACCAAGTGCACTCGGCCTGCTCGATTAATTTATAGGAGAGAGATGTAAGAAGTGACGTCTTTAAGTATAGGTGTAATATCGATACAAAAAATATGAACTGGAATTTGTTGAATTGGTTGGGTTTCGATTCAAAGCAAGTTTTTTAATTTTTAATTTTGGTTTTTCAGATTGAAAGGCGACCAATGTATTGGAGTATTTTCTATAAATTGTGACTTCAAAAATGACATGCTACTTAGTTATATCTCTAATATTATTCACCAAACTGCAAATGATTTTATGGAGGTTGAGTGCCCTGAAGAATATTAAACTTTTGACCTGTTACCTTCTGCCATCCTTTACACGTCTCTTATTTTAGCAGAATTGCAGAAAGCAACTTCTTGATATCCTTCCAATTCCAAAGATCTAGCCATAAAATTTCATCAACAAGAGAAATAAATTATTTAGTTTAACTCCTTCCAAGTTCCAAACGTAGCAAATAAGATTGAAGTCATTGAACTACAAAATTCTGTTCATTTGTTTCGATACAAATTCACACAAAAAAAACCCCAAAAATAAATAAACAAAACTACATAATCAGCACAGAAGAATTCAGTAATATTTCAATCTGTTTGGCCTCTTGATCATACTCCTCTAACTCCAGCTCCCACTCTTCAGCTATTGTCTCCAATTCAGGACAAGTTGAAGTCTTGTTGGGAGATATCAGAAGGGCAGGAGCAACCTCAACCCAAGAACCCAACAATCCCATCTCCTTTGCCATTGAAATCAAACAAAACAAAAACCCTTCTTTCTTCTTTCCTGCTCTGATCAGCTGCTTCCAAGCTTGGAGATGAACAAGAAGTTGCTCTCAAAACAAACAAAAAGGGCTCCTGTTGCAGATTCTTGATTTGGGTTTTGTTTCTAGAAACAGTTTGAGTCTCTGAGAATGATTTGGGTTGAAGAGAAAGTAGAAGTAGGTGGCCTTTTATAGGGAGTTGAAGAATCATATGATATTGGTGAGAAAAATGAGTGAAGGAAACTACACCAGCAGCTGCACCACAAAATTACAAGGCATGTGAGGAACATGGAAAATGCGGATAAATAATCGTGACACGTTTGATAGCTATGATGGCAAATTTTTCCAGCAACGCCAAGTGTTCGATCTACGTTGAATCTTATTAATGTCCAAGGCTCCCATCCAATCTATGGTGACTGCCCACCAAATTGCTTTAATTCTGCCATACACTACAAGAAAGTACCAAAAATCCCACTTCTAGTTTTCACAAAAACGTAAATTTTCAACATCCTCCTCACCGACACCTTTAAAGCCAATTAATCCACACCTACCCTTCTAAAAAAGAGTCCACAACCATTTCTAGGTTTCGACCAAAAAAAAACCATTTCTAGGTTACAGTAATTCGTTTATTATGCATGTATGTACATATTATTTTTTTTTAAATATTAACATTTTATATATATTTTTTAAATATATATAACAATAAATGTTTTTTAACGCAAAAATATTATTCATGCACATATGTATTATTTACTGATATTTTACAATAATACACATATTATTCGCATATTTTATATGTATTTTTCATATATTGTTGAAAAAGAAAACTATAATAAACAAAAATTGAATAAATAAGTTTAAATTTTATATAATGATTGAACTTTTCACCATATGTTCTTATGAATTGTCGAATAATATACATACGTATTATACTTGTCTCATATTTTACTAACTATACTACGGAGATATTGCTCTTGGAAAAAAAATTCGGTTAAATCAAAAGTTATTTAATTATATAATTTTGATGAAATAAATAGATTAGCACAATATTTCTAATATTCCTTATATTTACCTAATCTAATTTAATTAGCACTCAATTGTCTTGTTGCTAACTTGCAAATCATCACCATCCTCCTAAGGGCTGCAACTGCAAGCTACAGTTTCGTAAGCAATACACATACTTCCCAATAGTCTGACACGCATAATTATTTTGGTACTTTTTATTAGGAAACTATATTTACATACAACAAGATGGAAACTAATTGCATATTTACAATACAGGGTTCATTAGACAATGTTCAGAGAGGAAGAACTCCCACTGCATTGGTCAGGAGGACAGAATTTAAGCCAGTCATTATCTAAACCATTGCAGTTGCTTCCCTGATCCATTTCTGATCTTTCAGATGGCTAGATCATAGCTCTGATCAAAGCATTCCATCAAACCAATGCCGAGGCGTAGCGATACACATCCAAAGCAAAGCATTTTCAAATATGTGATCATAGGTCTGCATCAAGGATCCATAACCAAAGAATCAAGATGAGCTTAAAAAGTTATGAATCGTCATCAGATTCTTCGATGCTCTCTTCGAAAATTGTCTCCAAACCAGGTGAATTCGAAGGCTTTTGTGGGTAAATGATGGGGGCTGGAAGAACCTCCATCCATCCACTCAAATTCTTCGTCTCCTTAGCCATTTATGCTTGGACTTGGAGAAGAAAAGGGGGCTTCTGTTCAATGGATTCTAATTACAAATGACTAGCAAAAAGATGGCCTCTCTTCCCCCTTATGTCAAGAAAGAAGAGAGAATTAATTTCCTTGAGATCTATCAAAGAAGAGATTTTGTCTATACAAGAAGAGCAAAAGAACTTGGGAAGGGTATGAATGAGCAGGCCCTTATATAGCAGGAAATCTGCCGTGATAATCAGTAAGGGTCCCATTTTGATTGATGGTAATCCGCAGTCGTAGCGAGAACCTAAAAAACATGAGGTTAAGCCTACTTATGGCATTGACCAAACCCAACATTTACCGAGTTTCTTGGCAAACGATTTAAACCGAAGAATTAAAGAAACGTGCAAGTAATGTAATGAGAAGGAGAACCTAGCAAAACACTCTCCACCATAATTGTACAATTGAATTCACCGCATTTTCTATCCCTTCCCATTTCTGTGCCAACAAACCATGATCTCCATGCGTTACACAGGAAACTTCTCATTAACGTAACTTACATCTGCCTTTTCCTTGAAAACTAAAACTACCACCGAAGATACTTGTAGCTCAAGTGGTTATTCGGTCCCAAAAACTACTCATCTAATCTAACTGTAAGCGGAAGAACAAGGAGCCCGCTGGACATCTGGCCCTATGGCGGTTAACATTTTCTTCGAACCAAATTATCAAATGGGTGGCTGATATAAACATCTCAATTATTTGGGCTAGAATCAAACAGCATTTTCATGAAGCATGTTACCGAGTTACAATTTCCTTAATATCCCTGTGGATATAGACCTAAACAATAGGGGTAATGCAAATCAGCAAATGGAAGAGCTATCCTTCCAGAAACGTTTGAAAGGTTAATTCAACAATCATAGGATTCATTTCACAAACTGCACTAGGACTGACACTAGATAAATTCGGAGCTTCAAGCCCCGATTCGAAGACATGATCTAAAAACTAAAATCTGTGAGACTTAAAATAGTATTAGCATAGAAATGCCAATTTCAAATCATGCTACGATAACAGAAACTACCTAGTGTGTCCTGCTTTATAGGATCCCCCTTATTACCTCACATCTGATCTTCATATGACATTCAGCCCTTTCCTCACCATGAAACTAAAACAAGTTTGCTCACAATGGTGTTTAGGTCTTTCAAGAAACCTAAACGGTACTATTGATTTGTGGAACCACCTAATAACACCATGGCCTAACCAAGTATGTTTTCACAAATGGCTTACATCGAAACCATAGAATTCAACACGAAATTCCTTAATCTACTCAAGAAGCACAGATAGAACAACTTTCAACCAGTGAGTGATACTTTATAGTCATACAAAACTTAAAACCTGCACAATTCGTTCAATTTTCACTTCAAAGCACCATTTCTAAGCACAATTATACCACATTTCCAAATCAGAAACCCACAACATACCAATGAACATCAACCACCACCACACAACTACTCTATTGCATAAAAGCAATGCATTTCAACATTAAAGCACTAAACTTTTTACGTCCAGAAATTATCAGAGGAAAAAAAGACATTTAACACTAAAAAGCATTACATCTCCGCATTTTGATAAAAACCATTCGTTGCATTATCAATCCATAACTGGGAGAAATTATAAAACAAAACCCAAAAATATGAAAATCATTCTATTTGAAAAAAAAACTGACTAAATATGTGAAGAAACCCAAAACAGAGAGAGCTCAGTCCAAGGGAATCTCAACATCTCCATCAGCAATCTCCTGCTGCAGATCCTTGGGGTCTTTACCATCCACAGTACACCCAACAGAAACGCAAGTGCCCAAAATCTCCTTCACCGTCCCAGCCAACTCCTTGGCCATGGACCGGTGCTTCATGATCTTAGCAATCTCAATCACATCATCCAATGAAATGTTACCGCTGTGCTTGATATTCTTCGTCTTCTTGCGATCTCTCTCTGGCTCCTTCAGGGCCTTGATGACCAGAGCCGCAGCTGAAGGCACCACAGAGACCTTCGCCTGACGATTCTGAACCGTGAGCTTGACAGTGACTCTCAGACCCTTCCAGTCCTTGGCTGTCTCTTTAGCAATGTCTTCTCCGATCTTCTTTGGGGAGAGACCCAGAGGACCGATCTTGGGAGCGAGGGAACTGGCAGCGCCGACCTCGCCTCCGGTTACGCGGACGTAGACATCGACCACCTGCGATGGGTCGAACTTTGGAGGCATGGCTTCTTTGGCGGCGCTCTGGGTTTGGAGGGGTTAGGGTTTTGGAGGGAGGAGGCAGCTTGGGAGTGAATGTGTGGTTTTTGTAGGGGGCTTCATATAACGCTAGGGTTTTGTGGATTGAGAGATTGCGAAATGGAAATGACAATGATCTCCTTGGCTCTTGTTGGGCTTTCGCAAAATTTTGCTCCTAGTAATCGCATTGAAACCCAAAAATATTTTGCCTCTCCACACCCAAAATTTAGTCGCCACACATTTAGCCCAAGTTGACCCGTATCTTTTGAGTCATTGACGGCCATTGATCCACGGACCACAGATCTATTGGACTTTAGCCCCACTCAATCCAAACTTGCTGGTGGGTCGGTCCATTCGACCATCCTAAGAGCATCCACAATGATGCTCTCTATTTCTTAGCTAAAATTTGGCTAAAAATATAAAAAAGCTATTTTAGGAGCTCTCTAAAAAATTTCAACTCCAATCATACTCCCTAATTTGGAGAGTCATAAATGCTATAACTCTTTTTTGATTGGTCCATCACTATTAAAAAATAAAATAAAAAATGGTTAACATTAAATATAGGTTTGAAATACTCATTAAATAAAACAGCATTAAATTATAGGGAGCCACTAGGAGTCCTTTCTCTTTCCTCAGATTTAGGAGCTCCTAGAAGACTCCCTATTTTAGGAGGTGGATAGGGAGCGTGGTTGGAGTTGCATTTTTACCATTCCTCCCTAAAATTTGTCTAAGGAGGTGGTTTAGGGAGCCCATTATGGATGCTCTAATATGGTGATTGTGTTCAAGCCTAATTCCTCTTGGTCCAAGTCTCCATATATTTGATGAGTCAACTATAGTGACGGGTTATAATGAGACGGTTGTTAATAGTCATCCGATGTGCATAATTATTAATAGTTATCTGATCGAGTGCTGAGTTATTGAATCCCTCAACATAGCCTCTCATTATAGAATCTCTTGTCACCAATGATTCTTGGGCTTAACCAGCGACCCACAACTTCCCAATTTTCTACACTCTCTCTTATATTATAGGGGAATACTAACAACCTTCTCTCTAACCTCTTCTTTTGGACATTCTCCCTTTTTCGCTCAACATGTGTCATTCTCCTTACACTTAAAACAATGCCATTAATATATTATACAAGTTAACTTTTGATTTCCAAGTTTTCCCTTATTAAATGTATTCTATTTATCCAAAAAAAAAATTCACAATTTTCTTACCGTCTTATTAATTTTTTTTTAAAGCCAATTATTTCTTTAAAGAAAATGTCTGCTTTTTTAAAAAAAGAGGAAATGTCCCTTCTTTAAAAAACACAAAGGACTATTTTTATTTTTATTTTCTATCTAAACCTTTTGTGTTATAAAATTTTTTTTAAAAAAAAAACTATACATTTCCTCTTAAAAGCATATATTTTCTTTTAAAAAAAAATAATTGACGTTATAAAAAAATTAAATAAGAAGATAAGAAAGTTGTGAAATTTTTTTGGATAAATTGAATACATTTAATAAAGGTAAACTTGGAAAGCAAAAGTTAGCTTGTATAATATATTAATGACATTGTTTTAAGTGTAAGAAGAATGACACATATAAAGCAAAAAAGGGAGAAGATCCAAAGGAGAAGGTTAGAGAGAATGTTGCTATCATTTCTCTATATTATATTGTTAGAAGTATATAATATCAGTATCAAATAACTTTTGGTTTAGTGGTACTAGGCCTAGCCTATAACCTGTGTGGGTTGGGCGATGGCACAGTGGCCCCAAATATTTGGGGCCTCCAATTTTTTTTCCAACCCACTTCTAAAAGAAACCTAAAAAGCACTTTATTTATCTAGACTTCAATTTTTGAAGGGTACTAAAATTGTATATTCTCACACTTCTTTTGTTCACTTATATCTCTTTTATCTTGTAATAAAAAATATTAAAAAACAAAAAAGAGTAGATGGATAAAAGGATCACCACCTTTTTTTAAAATAAACCCTTTATGCCTTTTGACAATCATACCAAAGAAAGGATTAAAAAAAAAAAGGAGCCCTTTGACTAAAGAAAACGGGCCCCTGTTTTCAATTTCCTAACCCAACAATTTTTTTTACCTATTTGTTTTTAATGTGTTTCAGATTTTTTTCTCTGGGTTTGTTCTTCCTTTTCTGGTTCTCTCTTTCTCTCTCTCTCTCTCTCTCTCTCCGTTTTTAACGTGTTTCAGAATATTTTTTTTCTGGTTTGTTCTTCTTTCTTCTGGTTTTTTTTTTCTCTCTCTCTCCAGAATCTGTCTTTTGAACTTTTATTCTTCAAATCAACCAAAACGTCTTTTGAACCTTTAATATTCAAATGAAACAAAACTTTGTGATTCAATTCGACCAAAGCTCTCTAAGTTGGATGTTTTATGCAAACTTTGAAATTTGAAGGCATGATTATAAGAAACTTATAAAATCAGGTGAATCCCTAATTTTTTAACTTTTTATCTAATGCCAATGAATTTCGTACTTTAGATCATGATTTTCAGTTTCAACCCTTAAGCTGTTTCCTTAAAAATTCACCATGAATGAGAAAATAATGTTGTTTTGTTCATAACTTTGTCATTAACGTTTTTTTCTTCTCTGAGAATATCATAACTTGATATATATATATATATATCATAATATTTTTTTTACTTGTATATATAGGGCCTCAATATCACTCTTTATACAAGGCTTTCAAAATCAATGGACGCCCTGAGTGGTACTTTTCAATTCAAATATTAAGCTCTTAAATTCGCAGTTCCCAATCAGGAGAGGCTACAATGAGGAGTTTAAAGTGATGAGGCCAATCTCACTATCAAAACATTTAAAATTTCTAAGTCCCATAATTTCTTTACATTTATTGATGGTGAGATTGACCTCCTCAAACATTCTCCTCACTTTTAACTCTAAATTATAGCCTCCTGATCCCCACCCTAGTTGATAAAAGTGTGTTATCTCAAGTAGTTAATTATCGGACATGCAATGGATTTGGTCTAGCCCTGAATTGTTTGTGGCTAGGACTGGATATTTAGAATTGCGTCCAATCTTGGATAAGAAACTTTGTTGTCTCAAATATGTTAAAATGTTATCTAATTTTATTATTATTGGGTCACGTTTAGTGAGTCCACTTGGACATCACATATAAATTTTGAGTCCTGTCCGTGGAGTCTCGAGGCACTAGAATGATCTGAATCTCAAAAGAATTCAATATATAACGATGATGCAATTAAAAAATTAATCAAGGATAAAGTTGTTTTGGGTAGAGTAAAGAGTTGGTGAACCCTTCTTTACATGCTTGCTAGATGCTACACTTCACCAACAACGACAGTCAGTTACACAAGTCGTGATTCACGAGAGATAGACTTCACCCATGCGATATGCTTTTTCCACCGCACATTTACAACCCTACATGCAATGACGTAAACTAGTGTGATTTGTTTTTTTACAACTTACTTTTCATTAAAATAAATTGATAAAATAAATGGCTCGTTATTCTCAAAACAAAATTATAATATTTTATTATTGTTGTGAGCTTCATTATTTGGCCAAAGCAAAGATATTCAAAACAAAGAAAACTTTTGCTCGTGCCACAGTGTATTTATATTATTGATCACAACAATCAGTCTGCTAATCATCCAGAGTCCATAGACCAAATCTCTTCTCAAGGGATATGGTAGTTTAAAAAGATCTCAAACACTACGATTATTGGACTTAACGAACTATTATTTACCTTAAGACCTTATCCTCATAACGATCGTTAAAAAATTTCTCGTCGGGCAAGAAAATAATATATCGAGTCCTATGTAGCACGGACACTCCATTAAGCCGAAGTGTCGGACATGCCTTGGACACGGGTCAGCGGTCAAGACATTTTTGGACACGGTTAACAGAAGTCAAGACACAACAAGGACCATTTTGAAAATTATAAACAAAAACTAGGGTCAAAAAATAATTATTGAAAACTATGAAAAAGTGGGCAAAACATGTAAACAATTTTTTAAATATGTTTTTTTCTTTGTTCCTTCATATTAATTTGTGTCGTTAAAATTAAAAGGGAAAACATAGAATTAAAATTTATTAAGTACAGACTTTCAAAAGGGAGACATTTTCTCTTCATTTCAGATCCTTATATGTTTCTTCTTGATACTCATGTATGTAAAACTTCCACTAGTTCAGCAAAGTCTCTATTTTTCTTCTTTAGTACGTTTATATGTAGGTTTGATTGTTTGAGGAGCTTATGCAATTCATCAACTTCAACCTTCAAGGATGCGATTTAAGCAGTCAATGAAGCACACTCTTAGTTCCACTACAGTCTTGTCAAACCTTCTTGCCATTACCACAGTTGTTGAGATTTCATTGTGCATATTTGCAGCTTGCACAAAGGTAGAACCTATGGAAATTGGAGTGTGGAAACATAACATTTTCATGTGTTGTTTATTGGGTTGAAGGAGGAGCAATAGATAAATTCAAATCGGTGGAGCCTTGAGGTGGAGTGTGGAAACACAACATTTTCATGTGTTGTTTCTTGGGTTGAAGGAGGAGCAAGAGATAAATTCAAATCGGTGGAGCCTTGAGGAATCGAAGGGAATCCCATATTTTATGTTTGGTAGTGTTTGTTTCAGATTAAAGGGCGTCCTTGTTTAAATGGTAATGAAAGGGGTGCTGAGTCGACAATTTCACGGATTTTGCAACGGCCACTTGGGGTTTGTGAGAGACACATCTCCGGGTTTTGCGAGGGCCGCTTAGGGTTAATGATCATAAATTTTAATTTAATTAGAAAAAAAATACTATTTTATTTTTCATTTTTACTAGGATAGTTTTTTCAAATGATGTAGAAACGTTATAAATATCAAATGATGTAGCATACAATCACAAAGTTGTGTGTAGCATGGTAGATAAGATGTTGGAGATGAATGAAAGTGGTAAGGATTCTAAACCCCTTATTATTATTTTAATTGCCGTGTTCTAACTGTGTTCGTGTCCTAAATTTTTAAAAATTTCAAGTCATTGTGTTGCTGTGTCGCCATGTCGCGTTTCCGTGTCCGTGCAATAAAGGCTGCATCTTTGAAAAAGAAAATCAAATTAATTAGTATTTGACGATAAGACGTTTACTAGAAGATGGTGACTTTACTATATATTGCATTAAACGGGGGGTGAAGTTGTTGGGAAGAGACCAATGCTTTCTCATTTTCATATATACAAAACATCATCCATGTCATGATCGATCAATTTTCTTGAGAGGCATCAGTTTCCAACAAGTTTCAAACTCATGGCCAAAGGCACTTGTGTCTTATCTTACTCCCCATCATCACATTGTGGAAAAATGCTCATGCTTCCAATTTTCATGTTTTTATCTGAAGTGGTTTATACGTTCCCTGCCGCTATATGACAATTAGAAAGATTATCAATCTATGTTAGTTATTGTAAAGATATCCAACTCAGTTTTTTCTGTACTAACTATTAAATCTGCGTATGTAAGAAATATAAACAAACACGCCAAAACTAACCAACTGCGGAGAATAATGGCAATTCATTGATGTTGTCACCAAGTAACACTAAAGATTAAGAAAAAACTGTCAGAAATGTTGATTTTCTTGCATCATTCTAATTTGCACAAATCAACGATTGATTGATCTGACTTAAAAAAAATGCTTAATCAACGAAAAATCACAAAACAATTATCACTCATAAGATTTGAACTCATGACATCCGCGAAATAATACATCACTTAAATTTTCTCTATTACTACAAACTTCTTCTTTGAAATTTAATTTAATAATTAAAAAATATTTATTGTACATAATAAATTACCCCAAAAATAAAGTTCTTATCCAAATACAACATGCATCCCAAAAATCTCAACAGCTCTCGTAGCTGTCAATCACGGAAATGCCAGGCTGATCATTTTGATTACAGAGCTCACAGTCACAGCAGATTGGCCCTCTCCTTCTACAGGTGGTAGCTTCCCGTGTCGCGACAAAAGGCCGAATTTTTTTACCCCAAAAATGAAAGAAATTGCGTAAGTGACGTGGCACGATTTGGACATTCCGATCCTTTTATAGACGTCGAATGGGCTGCGGGGCCCGCGCTCTTGACCTACAGCGTGGTTAAAGACTATACGGAAACCGTGTCATGGGCTCACTGGTTCAATCATAGTCCCAATGAATTTCGAGTCGTTGAAAACGAAACGCTGGTTGGTCCACGTGTCGTTTACTTGCGTGTGGATAAATTCGTCCATATCTCATCTTGCTCAATCGAATTTTTTTTTTTGGGGGAAATTATGTACGGATAATTAATCGATAATTGTCTAGAATGACGTGTCACTTTGTTGCCTGCCTAATCTGTAATTAACTTATAATTAAGTTGACACATATTGTCCTACGTGTCATTGTGCTGTAATTGAGGAATTTTTTAACAAGGGGAAAACATCATAATGCTAGTAGAAGGTGGTGTTTAGCATTTTGTTCGACAAATAACCTAACATGTTCTAAATTGTTAAAAAAAAAGTATGGCTCTATGTAGGATAAGAACATAATAAATATATTATTAAAATGAAAACTAAAAAATGGTTGAGCAATCCAACTAAATTGAGCTCTTAAATTGTGGATATGGTCCTATATTATGGATAAAATCCTAAAATTTGGATACCAATTATTGTTACATTGTTTTATTTGGTTATTGTTAGTTTCACAACTAAAATTTTGTCGTATCATTTATTACATCGATCGAAATTGGATTTGAGAAAATATATGATACATTCAAATAATTCAAACTTTGAGTTAAATGATTTTAAAAGATTATTATATCGTATGTCGACATATCAAAGATTAATAACCACTCACACGAACATAAACAACTTGTGTACTATAAGGGTCTTTTTTTAATTCACTTGCTTACGTATTGACTTAATCGTTATCATATATTTTGATGTGCATCACTAATCATCTTGTGGCATAAAAAAGGTTAAAAAAAAGAAGCAATTAGGGCATGAACATGATGTAGCATCTCGTCTCCATACCAAACATATGAGGAGGCCCACATTCTAGCATTTACCATTTTTGTCGTTTAGCATGACAAATGTAACTTTGTACGAAGAGCGAAATGGGGAGCTTATCCATTACGCTCGCCATTATAAAACGCAGAGCAATCAACGTTTTTGGTCATAAAATTTTCTTACCAAAAAATAAGCAAAGAAAAATAGTCCAAACTGAGAACAGAGCAGAGCCAAGGCTTCAAAACTCGGTTCTTCATTCATCAATGGCGTCGAGGAAGACCATCTTCCCCACCTCGTCGATCGGCGACAACCCAATTGGCTCAGACGGGCTCTTCGAGTTCGACGAGGCCGATATATGGAGCTCGTCGAACCCAGTTGCAGAGCAGAAGAAGAGCGCCATACCCAGTTACAGAGAGCTGAAGAAAATGGGGAGGAAGACGACGATGCTGATGAGCATGGCTGATCAGAAAAATAGTGCCAAGGTGGCGTCAGCGTCGTTGCCGGTGAACATTCCAGACTGGTCCAATATTCTGAAAGAGGCGTACAAAGACCAGAGGCAGAGAGACAGCGATGAAGACCGCGGAGAAGAAGATTTTGACGGTGGCGATGATGATGATGATGGCGGAGATGGAAGGGTCCCACCTCACGAGTACTTGGCGAGGACGAGAGGGGCTTCGTTTTCTGTTCATGAAGGGATTGGGAGGACCTTGAAAGGCAGAGACTTGAGGCGAGTGAGAAATGCGATTTGGAAAAAGGTTGGGTTCGAAGATTGATAGCAAATTTTAGAACTAAAGGCCAAAAAAAAAAAAAACAGAGACTTACTGGAAATTTTGGTAGGGCAAGCAAAGAAAAATTTGAAGTCAACGATTACTGGTTTCTAATTTAATTTATATCTATGATCTCCGTTAAACTGGTTTGATATTTTAAAAGGGACTTGGCGACGGATCTTGATCTTATTTTGATTATTAACAACGTTTATGCTTCTTTTTTTCTTTCTTTTTTTTTCTGGTGCTGGTTTGATCTTTCTGGGTTTGTTTTGCTTTGGGGGCCTGAGTTTTATGAGAGGACCTGAGTTTTGCAGAGCCCAAAGTCTCTTAATGGTGTTTTGGTTTTGAGATCAGATGATGATGGCATTTTCTGTTTCTTCTTCTTCTCCAGGTTGTCATATTGATGATGACAATGAATGGAAATATTAATGATAATATATATATTTTTTAAATATTTTTGTTATTTATTATTTGGTGTTATTGTTATTATGGGGTTAATGGATTGAAACAGAGTAATTGCATAGGAAATTAAAAAAATTGAAGGTTTGGTTGGTAAGGGTGGTAGGTATAAAAGATACAGAGCAGCTAGAAGAAGCCTTGAAGTGAAATTTATGCTCCCTTGGGATGACAAATGACCCATAGCTACTTTGGCATTCATTTTCCGTATAAAAAAGAAAAATAAAAGAAAGACGAAGAAGAAGAAGAAACATTGGTTTTCATAGTCGGTCGTTGTTTGTACTTGGTATTTGCATGCTTAAAACAGTCGTAAAAAGTGTCTATCAACTTTTGCTAGGCAGATAGACTCTTGGGAGTTGATGTCACCATAATGTCAACATGTATATCCAAATGGCCCAATAAAAAAAAAGAAAAAAGAAAAAAAAAACTTATTAAGTTAGAAGAGAAGTGTGTTATAAAGTTAACTTACGATGACATAGATTTACTATTCATTGGGGATTGGACGAGGTTGGAAAACTAGATTCAAGAGGTTTTGAGGTTGATTTGCACCAATTTTGGATTTGAACGATGACTTTATAAATTCAAAACCAATTTTGGGTTTACGGTTTAAGATTCATATATGGTGTTCTTTGAATTTTGGTGGATATGTGTTGATATGGTTTTCTTTGACAAATCTATTTGTCTTTGCATTGAATATGAGCTGGTTTTGAACGTGCCCTTATATTGTGGGGCTACTCTTTGAGGTGTTGACACTTGATTATGATAGATGTATTGTTGATTGGCGCGTTGGGGCCACGGAGTGATTAGTTGGCGCTCTCTATGTCATGTTCTTGAGGAAGATTAGTGACATTTGTTATTCCTTTTGTCGGCATTGTTTTAGATTTGTAGTCTTGGTTTTTTTGGTCCATAAACTCTATGGGTTTTATGTGTTTTTTTTTTCTCTCATAATTCCATAAACTTAGTTGAGTTTGTTGAGTGTTTTAGTCTCTTTAGAAGATTCATGTCGGTTAGTGGCCAGTTTTATCATTGATGTCATTGGACTAGATTTGCGGAAAATTATGATGATAGAGAGTCATAGAAAATTTTTTTTGAGAGTGATTCTCTCTATAAGATCATTTTAGTTTTATTGTTCGCTCAAGTTACTGAGGAAGTTTTTAACCATGTCTATCATATTGCTATTGGGATGTCTCTCTTTATAGTATGCATCTTTTTTCCTATTGATCTAATAAGAATCTATCGCCTTTTTATAAAATAAAAAACAATGACTTTATATTGGTTGAAAGAAGTTAACCATAAAAGCAATAAAATGTATTTTAGAGAGTTGGAATTAATTTCATCATGACTTTAAAAGACTAAGTTCAATGAATCAATTGGAATCATTATATTCCTTCACATTATTCTCCCTCACACAACTTTATATATATTTTTATATATTTATGAAAGGACCGGAAGGGAGATTTGAATTCGGAAATTTTTTCGTTATTAAGAACCTAAACATGAACTAAAATTCAATTGAAATCCCACAATCCAAAATGGAGCCATTTATGTCATGTGCAATGAAAATTTTAAATTTTCCTTTAACCTATTCATTTCCACGAATCACCAAAAGCCAAAATCCTCAGCAGTCAGCAGCAGCAATAAGTTTACTATTATGTCAACCTCTCTAGAAGGCCCTATAAACAATATGCTAATTATCGCCACAGTTAATAACTGAAAATATAAATTGAAAAACGACAAGCAGCAGCATGTCAAAGTTAATCCTTGACCAGCTGGGCATCTCCACACCAGGAGACGAAAAAAAAACTATAAAAAACAGAGCTTTTCTCTCTTGAGCCCAAAATAAAATGCAATAATAAAAATTTATTAAACTTTGACATCATCAAATGGTTATATCCAATCGAATCCAACGAACTGCAATTAATAAATAGTGGTGTACTACATATAGGTAGAGTAATAAACCCACGAAACCAGGGGCGCTGCTTGATTTGTTTTCACACCCTCTGTTTCCAATTTCCATTTGTTTCTTCCTCACCGATCGTTGTGGTTGAGTGAAAAGGTTATAGACAACAATAACAAGTAAAATGCCTCACGTTTATTTTAGCTTTCACTTTTCATGATGGGTTATTGGAACTGCCAAAACCATTTGGGGTGAGTGAACAATGAAAGCAGCTTTTGGGTTGGGTAGGTTGGAAGAACTTTTGAGCTTAGTAGATGATTGTAAACCGTTGATGCGTTACGAGATATGCATGTATTAACGGTTTATAGTTACTCATGAACGTGAATGTAGATGAATGTAAGTAATATACGCATTGTAAGACTTGTGTGTATCAACGGCTCACTATCACCGTGTGTGTCGACAACTGATGATAAGAAACCTCCAATATAAACCTCCAAAATTTATGTATTTTTAACCTTGAAAGATGCGACAAGCAATGGATGAAAGGAATCTGTGGGATGTGGTGGGATGATGAGATTTGACACAAAACTCAGTGATGTGCTGGTATTTTTACAGATATGTGGGCCTGTGTATATTGGTTGTTTCTGTGAGCTTAGTAGATGATTGTAAGCCGTTGATACATTACAAGACATATATGTATTAACGGTTTATAATTACTCATGAACGTGAATGTGGATGAATGTAAGTTATATATGCATTGTAAGAGACGTGTGTATCAACGGCTCACTATCACGGTGTGCGTGGGCAACTGATGATAAGAAACCTCAATAATTTATGTATCTTTAAACTTGAAAGATGCGATAAGCAATAGAGGAAGATGAAAGGAAATTGTGGGATGCAGGATGATGAGATTTGACACAAAACTCAGTGATGTGCTGGTATTTTAGCAGATATGTGGGCCTGAGTGTAATGGGTTTTCAAATTATTGGGCCCCCAGAATAATGCTTAAAAAATGGAATTAGATGCTCAAGTTGCTATAAGTACAACAGTGAGCTTGTTATTCCCCTTATCACGAACTTGTCCCGACCATAAGGGTCTAAAACTTAATATTTGCACATGCAAATCCTAAACGATTTCTTTTTATTTTTTCGAAGTTAGCATAGCTATCCACTTTAGATAGAACAAGTTTTGGAAACAAAGTGGCTTCTAAAAAATGGTTTTTACGATTAGAGTTTGAGGCTTGTGAATGGTTTTGGAATAAGTTTAGATGAGTTCGAAAATTATGATTTTTGGTTCAGGACTTGGATTTATGGAAAATCAATTTTTAGAATACTAAAATAATTTTCTAGGATTTTTTTAAAAAATTAAACTATTTTTTTAAAAAATTTAAATTCCACAAAATTATTTAAGATAATTAAATACTAGTTATTAATTAATTTATGAAATTAATTAAAATATTTAAATACTAATTCTTCACTAAATAAATAATAATTAAAACACAATATATTTAAAGAGTACGGCCGCGCGGCTATACTTTTTAAATACGCGAATTTATTAAACAGTATAGCCGCGCGGCTATACTCTTATTATTCACTAAATAAAAAAATAAAAGCATAATTACCTATTAAAGTAATTAAACAAGGAAAATATATTAGTATAATTACAAATATTAATTAATTTTCTAATTTTATATTTAAATACAAGGGATTCTTTGGGTTTAGCGATAACGGTTTTCAAAAGAGGATTTGAAGGTTCTTGGTTCGATTGTATGAAAGGGTGCATCAAGGATGGTGATGCGGATGGACTTGTTTCGCGTGTTCGTTTTCTTCACCTTGATTATGGAGTGGAGGAGACTGAGTATCGGTATGGTTATAAAATTCCAACTCATTATTGTTGTCGAAAATAAATAAATTTCTCTGGATAGAAATGATGTCTTTTGATCTCTGAAGATTTTCAATTCCCACGGCAGTTTTCACCTTACCTTTATTTGTGTTAAGGGGTTTGCTGGGTATTTTATTTTTCTATGCTAGCTAGTAATGAATCATTGCCCTCACATGAAAAAGGCAAAAAAACATTGACTCAGTGCTTTTCCTGCACATGTACGTGGTATGCTCTCGATTCAGCTCTTCTTGCGGTTGGAGTGACGGAAAGGATTATGACTGGTGAAAGAGAAACTCTTCATCAAGTTGCATTTGACCATTTGAAAGATCTACAGAACCATTTGGTTTGGAGTCTGTCGATGACAGAAAGTCTTCATCAAGTTGCATTTTCTCGTGTTTATGCTTGATAAGTTCAACTTGCAATTACACGTCGAACATGTTTCCTCGGGAAAATCTGTTGCATGTTGTCTTTGAAAAATGCATGGAAAACAAATTATTTATCATTCATGTGTCTGATGCAAGAGAATTATTTATCACATTACACATGTGCTTTAGAGCAAACTGATGTAACACGCGAAGAGGGAAACAAATTAGTTGTATCTTTCACAGGGAAACTACTTGATATATTACATCACTGTCTTTCTTTCCTTCAACTATAACTGAACTAGATCACGATCTAAGTGAAGAGTGGAAATGGCGGTTTGTCAATTTTGCGGCGTCTTCTTCCGTTATCTGAACTCCAGTGGCGGTGGAAGGAGGCATTAACTGTATAGATCACAGGTCTGCAAAGATGTCCCAGCAGCTTTTGGATCAGGCAATGCTCAAATAAACTTGCGGATGAAGATAATTCTATCTTATCTTCATATAATTTCCAGAAGATATTTAAAGCGTATAGCCGATCGGCTATCCTGCTATAGGTTTTAATATATTTAAGGCGACTAGCCGAGCGGCTATACCTTTTAAATTCGAATATATTTAAACAGTGTGGCCGCTCGGCTATACTGTTTAATATTTAATACATTTACAGAATATAGCCGTGCGGCTATACTGTTAATATTTTAATTCATTTAAGGGGTATAGCCGGTCGGCTATACGTTTTAATATTTTAATATATTTATAGAGTAGCTGCTGGCTATACCGTTTAATATTTTAATATATTTATAGCATATCGCCGCACGGCTATACCGTTTAATATTTTAATATATTTAAAGAGTATTACTGGGCCGCTATACTATTTACTATTTTAATACATTTGAAGAGTTTAGCCGCGTGGCTATACTGTTTAAATTCTAATATATTTAACGACTACAACCTCGCGACTATACGTTTTAATATTTTAATATATTTAAATATTATAGCCGCACGGCTATACTATTTAATATTTTGAAATATTTAAAAGGCATAGCCGCACAGCTATATGCCTTAAATTCGAATATATTTAGGCTCCGTTTGGTTCACGGAATGGATTTGAGAGGAAAACATTTCCCATGTCATTTCCCAAAGAATGGGAATGAAAGATTCATTTCCCATGTTTGGTAATGTCGGGAAAGTAACCGGGAGATTTCACTTTGTTTCCTTTTTGTTTCCTTTCCCATGTTTGTTTTGAGTAGGAATGGAAAACAAAGTTTGTATAATTTTCCAATTATACCCATATTAAATCAAATAAAAAAAGAATGCATTTAATGATACGTTGTAATTATAAATTGTTCATAGGAACAAAATAGTCATGAGAATTGTGCATTGAATGTTGACTCATTTTCCCAAACTTTCCCATGAGGAGGAAAAACAAAACCCAAGTTAAGAGGAGGGATTCATTTTCCCCCATACTTTCCCATATACCAGGAAACCATTTCCCATGCTTGGACTTACCAAATATGGGAAAGCAATTAAATTCCCATTCCCAAGCCTCCTTTTCCATGAACCAAACGGGGCCTTAAAGTTTATAGCTGCCCCGGCGATACTGTTTAATATTTTAATATATTTAAAAAGGATAGCCGCGCGGCTATGCTGGCTATACTCTTTAAATACTTATTTAATCAAACGCTAGTAAAATCAGACCCAAAAAAAAAACGCTAGTAATTAATATGGAGAATGAAGGGAATCATTTACCAGAAACTGAAGAATGAAGGGAATGTAAGCATTTATCAAGATCTGAACTTCCCTGAAAAGCAAGAATATGAATGATAAATCATGATTCACCCAGTCAGCTTTATAATACAAGCTAAATCAAGACCTTAAAAGAATTTGATTCACAAAAATACATCCATACAATGATCTGCGATCACCAAATTCCAAGTAAACCTACAGACAGGAGGTGAAATTGAAAGCTCAACGAAAAACTGACAAGAAATCTGTGCAAAGGGTATGATCACAGGTAAGAGGCTCATTTCCTTTCATTTGTTTGCTTTCTTTTGAATTCCTTCAACTTTTATTTCTTTTGGAATTTGACAAGTGTCAAAATCCCATTTGTTATGAGGAGAAGCCCCTCCTTAGTTTCAAGGAACCAATCAATATATCCACTTCTTCATCACTTTCTTCCTCATGATCATCATGGCCGTTGAGAAAGAGGTAAATTAGGGTTAGAAAGGGAGAGATGGTGTCACGGTGGGTGAGGTTCGATAGCTTTGTGTTGTGTGGGTAGGTATCCTGAGAAATTGGAAAGGGTTTTCAAAAGCCAAAAAGTTATTTCTGGCGACTGTACATAAGGGTATAATTGTCATTTTAAAATAGAAGAACCTCGGGGATGTCCAAAGACCCTTTCGAGTGCAAAATAGAATCACTCAACAAAAAGCAAAAAGTATAGGGTCATGGGCTATTGCCCAGTTTAGGCCCAATTTACGAGTAGTTGAAGCCAGGTTCTTCCCCGCGTGTTTGTCTTCGGTTTGGTCGCAGAACAGAAGTGAGAGTGAGAGAAGCAAAAAATGGGGGGTGGTGGTGGGAGCAAGAAAATATTGGTGGGTTTGGTGGTGCTGATGCTTTTTGGGGTTGCCGTGTACTTGAAGCTTTGGACCATCGACTATACCGTTTCTTCCGATGAAGCTGAGCTCCTGAGGTTTTCTTTGCTTTAATTCCCATCTCATCTCTCTGTCAACCTCAAATTTGTTTTTAAGGGTTCATGTTTTTGTGGATTTTGTGAATGAATCAATGAAAAAATGATTGCCCTTTGTATATAAGATAAATTTAAGCCCAAGTTCTTGCATTACTTCCCATTATAGTGATTCTGATGGCATAGTTGAATATCAGTTGTGAGAAAAGACAGAAACTTTCTTTTGATTCTTGAGCTAATTGATCATAAATCCTAAGTTGACTTTCTGGGTTGGCTCCTATGTTTATATTTTGTAGTATATGATTTTACATGTACCCTTTCGTTTCTAGAGTTTCATATGTCAAAAAATTAGTAGTGTTTGCTATAAAATGAAATGGGATTTTCAGTGTTGATTTGGGTTTATAGGGTCGAGTTTCTTTGTTATTTCTATTATGATTTAAAGATTTTTTTTAGTCAACTACATATATTTTTTCTCTCAAAATATGGTAGGCGGCAGTTCGACCTTGCTAATAGGGAAGCAATGGATGAATCTGCTGAGTGGAGGCTGAAATACGATGTAGAAGCAGAAAGGGCTACCCAGTGTATGAACGAACTCAAACAGGTCCACACCTGATTTTGCCAATTCTTTTTAATTATTTTTCATGATTTGTTGTACAACTAGAGCTTCATATCTGTGTGTAGAAGACAGTATGTTATCGCTGTTTTTCACAAATCTCATTGGAGCATACTTAGTGTGGCAAATTAATTTTCATATACACTTTGGAGGGTGACTTTGCATGCTGAGAATTGTAAGGATGCCAAAGCAAGATGTAGTCTTTGAAAATGATCTCTACATTGACCCAAAAGATAATTAAAAGCACTTTTGAAACTATAGTATGGTTTTTATCACTTTTTTTTTAGTATTCATGAGGTTTTGGCCAAAAATTGTAGAAGAGGGTTTGGGTCCAATCTTTGGAAGGGCATCCTGGAGTTGAATGACTTGTTAAACAATGCTTCAGTCTAACAACATGATCTTGTCAAGTAAATAATAAACTTTTTTCCTATATTTTTATTTTATTGTTTTGATGTGTTAAAACTGCTGGTCCAGATCAGGTGTTGTAATTGGCTTTCGTTTAGTATTCACTTGCACTGCTCCTCTCCGACCTCTCACCTACCAATGATAATAATAATTCTAAAGCACATTTCTGGACTGGCCACCAGTCAAATTATTGCTTCAAACATATCTTCTTGAATTTTGCACTGAACGGTGATAGAGCAAATCCCTTCATAACCATCGTATGCCCTCAACTAAATTACTAGAGGTCTTTAGCTGTTAAGAGTAGTTGAGGCCCATATATCTGTTTTGGCATTTGATAAGCGGATCTGTTCTTATTAGCAATAGTATGTATGCACAGAATTGGGAGTCTTTGTCTTTCCCTCCACCCCAGGGTAATATTAGAGTCTCTGTGCCTATGATAATCATCTCTTTGTGGACCGATGAATTATTCATCGTTCTCGCAGATAAAGGGGTCTTTTGAGGAGGATGATGGAAATGCTGCTAGCCTCAACCGGAAATTGGTGAATCTACAAAAGGTGACCCTTTTTTCCAGTACAAAATTTAATACAAAAATGATCATGATGTCTCATAACAAGTCCTATAACCAAGCAGTCAAAAGAGGGTAAGAACAAAAAGCTGTAAGATCCAATGCAATCTTTCTCTTTTTCATTCATCCACTTTTATGCAGCCCTTGGCAAACCTGGTTTAAGGAGCTAAGTAAAAACAATGCTGAGAATGGTTTGCTCATATTATCAGACTTTAAAATTCAACTTATGTTATGCACCCAAGTCTTATGCATAAACTGCATGTTTTGATGTTAAATGAAAATCTGGTTTTTTTTCCTTTTCTTCTCCCTTGCTGGCTCTGATAGACAATGATATGTTAGTGTGTTTAAAAGTTCCCTTAGGTTTGAATCTTGTTCCTCTTCTTACAAGCCCTGAAATGCCCAGGAAAATATGGCCTTGGTTGAACGGATGGAAACCATGAAACAAGAGCTTGAGGCTGAGAAGCTGAAGTGCAGCTTGCAATAGGTTTTCTCATCATCAAGGGTCAAAAGCTTCAGTATAACCAAATTTACCTCATTTTTCATTATTGTCCAATCCATATGCTCTCCACCAAGAAACTAATTTCATGAGCTCAGTCTCCATTTTGCAAATTTCAATGGTAAGCACGAGATGCACGTGGCCCCTTACAACTCTTAACTTGTGCTGCTTTCTAGAAAACTGAGAGGTGTTTGATAAAATGACTCTGCTTTTCTACAATGAATATACAATGAATTTTTTCCGCCTTTATTTTCTTGCTTAGGAACCAATGTAAGTTGTTCAATCTTCAATTTATGTTTTTCTTTTCCTGGAATGATTCCTTCTTGTAATAGATCTCCAGGAATTTCGGACCCTGTAATTGATTTAATTGAAAGATGTGAAATTTTGGATGTCCAATTGTGTGTCTTGTACGCTTTTATTCAAAAGACTGCGTGTGTCGTACATGGTTTTCTTTGTTAAGTCAATTTCTTTCTTTTTCTTAAATAAAAATGTGCTTAGGCCAGTCGGCTAGGGCAATATACACACTCCTAACTTCCGAATCCTCTCTGTAGATTAGAGAAGGATTTTGTAGTTTAGAGAAGTTTAAATTATCGCATTGACAAAAAGGAAAAACATTTACTGTAGAGAGGTTCGCCTGGAACACCTGTCATGCACTTTCAAGAGATGAATATCATTACATTTTAAACCATGCTAAGATAGCTAGTCAAGCATTCACTTAAATTGTAATTATTAGCCACTAACCACCACTAAATACAATTACTAGTTAAGATGGCAATTAGATCATAATAATCTTTACAAGCAATCTTTTCCCCACAGGAAGATAACTAATTTCCATCTCCGGGGGCTGTGGAGCAGTCAGGTTCTGCAGGGTTGGTTCTCAAGTCCTGGAGAAATCTTGTTATTCTCTGTGCAAACACTTCATTGTCCTCATGTTGACTTGCTGGGGCAGGGGCAGCAGTTGTAGAATTCTGTGAATTGCATGCACATACGTGAGATTTAAAGATGAAGATGGAATTATATAAGAGATGTTACCGGAAGATACCTTTCGTCGCTTCGGCAGTCTGCTCTGGGTGTTCATCATCTCAATCAGCTCATCAAACTGAAGAACAGAAATCAAACCCAAGTTTCCTAATCAATTTGTGTATAAGTTGGAACAAAATGTCATTCCAAAAAGAGAGAAAAAAAGAAACAATGTTCTAACTAAGGGGTTGGGATGCATTATGATTTCCAGGCTAACTTATCTCAGTAATTTTGATTTTCAAACATGGTTAAATTTAAATTAGGGAAAGGTAAATCCAGTTGGTAAAAGTAAACATACTACATTCCACTCTACCTGTTTTACAATTTTTTCATACTTCCTTGCACACTGATATAGCCTTCTTTCCTCCTCAACTTCCTTATTAGACATACTTCTCCAATCTTCAACTTCAAGCCCTCTAAACCCTTCTCTCTTTGGGACAAATTGTTCAAAGATAACAGTAAAGGTTGAAACATATATATAGATGGTCAAGTTGCTCAAAGAGCAGGTTAATAGCACGGAAAGCCATCTTTGCTTAAATCTTTTATGGCCGTTACCAACTGTCTTGACTGTTCTTCTAGGCAGAGAATTGAAAAGGGATGAGAGACCGTTATCTTGCTTGCCATTTCTTTTCCCTTACGCTTTCGATTAAACACTAATCTTGTGTTGATGAGAGATGTGTCAAGATTTAGCATAATCCTCAGTTAATCACTTACTCAGAAAAGGAGATTAGAATCTAACAGAAGTGTTAGAGACTTACCAAAAGAAGAGACTTCTTAATAAAACTGTAACTACTTCCCATATATAACCAACCACTAACAAAGAAAGTGTAAAAGAAAAAGTAGTATTCTTAGAAAGTTGAACTTCTTCAGTTACAATTATATTAACCACTGCACAACCTAATGTAAGTTGTGACATCTAAATATGTTTTTTTTTCCCCTTCTCCTTTCGGAAAGGCAGTATTTGGTAACTGATTTCACCGTTAATACATCTACGTCCCATAACAGGTTATGTGCTTGCCAATTAACCAAAAATGGGGGTGCTCGAATGCTACTCCTAACCGGCTAGGCGCTCGCCAATCAACTGAAAAGACTAGCGTGTCATGTTAGGTGATGTTGCATACCTACTCTTGAGGGACCTCATTCTTCCGGACGTGGGATTCTTGACCATGACATCGGGTTATGTCATTTGATCAAATCCACATGGGTTTAAGTCTTCTTCATTTCAAGAAAGCAGAATGATATGGTACTTGACCTAAGAAATGCTTCCATGAACTATGGAATTTTATTTTACGCTTTTCAGGTCAAGCCATACATAGAGAGCAGCAAAGCAGAAGAACATGCAATTCGTGAATTATGATTATCATTTCAAACAAAAGCAACTTCTTGTATTTTGCCGACTTGTTGCCTTTTGTCATTTTCCAAGACTAATAATCATAGAAGCTTTAACGGAACGCATAATCATCTTCATTAACCTTTCACTAAAGCAGAGCTGCAGAATAAACTCAGGCATCTCCACTTGGCACCTATAAGCTTTTAGCCTGCAGAATTTCCAATGCTGCTTTCGGTGCATATAGACCCTAAGAAGTTTCAAAGCAAACCAATAGGAAAACGCTTTTGGAAGAACAACAAAAACTATCACATGACACCCACAATGAGGAAAAAGATTCAAAATCCAAAATTATACATATCTCCATGCTAAAGGTTATTATTCTCTCAACAAACTCTGCCAGAATATTTCTATGTACAGAATAAGGGCAATCAAACAAATACCCTGCACAGCCATTAAAAGAGGCCAATTTTTTTTTTAGAATATAAGAAGACTCGGCTCACTGATGAATTTCCCCCCTGCCGTGTTTCACCGGGAAGCCAGTGACCAGAAGTTTAAAAGAAAGGATGGTGACACAGCAAACCAACTGATAAAAGCCATAGCTGTGGCAGTCTCAAACCTTTTGCAATGGTTCACATCACATTTGTTAAGATCATTGGCAATGAGGACAGTAATTCCAGCAGAAGCACATGCGGCAGCAAATGTAAGCGTGGATGTGATCTGCATGAAAAGAACACCCACATATCTGTAAGCTGCGGATGTACTAGGTCTGGACAATGTACTCCTCATGCACAAATTTTCACTTTCCAACTTCCAAACAAATGGACATTTGCACAAGTATATATTAACAAAGCATATTGTTACAAAATGAATGAAGGACTGATGTTAAGTTATCTTCCATAAAAAGAAGGCCACGCATCAAATTTGACAAAATCCACAGAAGGGATATCTATTAGTATCACATATGGAAACGGATGAGATGGCTATTGAGTAAGACTTGACTTAACATTTTCCTAAAACAACACATCATATCAGTAAGCTGAGGATAGACTGATATATCCAGTTACTTATGCTAGCCATTTGAGTTGGATGCAGCTGCTCATCTGAACGAATAAAGCAAAAAAAATAACAAAGTACAGTTGGCAGAACTGACTTTGATCATTATTATATAGAGAGCTCAGCTCTCATTATCCCTGTAGCAGAGCATGAGTGAAAGTGAGGTGTCAGGTGTAAGTAAGAGTGTCTATTTAAATGAGTGTGCCTGCACAAGTGTCTTTGTTTGTGTGTGTATTATAGTTGTGCATTCGTAGTATGCAAGTTATTCAAATTCTGTTGGCTTCCCACATGTTTTGTTCAAGATTCGAGTATCAGAGCAAGGCAGTTAGGGATCTAGTTATCGTGCCCAAGCTGAGACTCTGAAACTTGTCTGCGATTAAGCTTGGCACTGAGAGAAACTAGGTTGGGTCATCATAAGCAGCCTACAAATGGTAGGTGGTATCAAGAGGTTCCACAACCAGAATTAAAACATGTGGTTGACATGCATGGGGTCATATCTCTAAGGTCAAGAGTATGCTTACCACTTTGAAGAAATAAAATGAAAGATAGGCAAGGTAATGTTCACAATCAAGACAACGATAGAACAAAAGACGATTGAGCACATTAGAGGCTCGTAGACACACCTAAGCAACATGAGACAAATATGTAACACTTTTCAAGAAGAGAAACAAGGCGAAACTGCAACTTCAGAAGAACGAGTTGTAACATGTCATGTCGCAGAGATTTTACCTTGTTATAATATTGGTTGTTAAATATCTGAATTAGATCCACGACTGGTATTTTCAAATGTACATGAGAATAATAATCATCCACAGGTGGAGACCTGAATATAAAGGTTTTATTACTCTTGTATAGTTTGTCAAAATGCAACCTTATTTCATTGTACAAGGGTAAAGAGGGCAAGCTAGTTGGGAACTGTGCTGCTGATTATTCCGAAGATCAGAAGATGGGCCAATCAACTAACAGAAACATTTTAGTCAGTCTTAGATGTAGTAGTGTCTTGGTGTACTAAGAGACAATTGATGGTAACACTAACTGCAGCATAATCTAGAACAGCAACTATGTCTATGGACCCCCGGAGTAGCAAATTCCACTTCGAAGCAATGGTATATGGATATATTTGGGTAAGCAGATATGAACAAGGCAGCTAACAAATGGATGCAAAGAACCCTATGCTATTTCCCAAATAGCAATTAGATAAAACATTAGACCAGAAATCAGATTTAAAAAATTACAAAACATATCCACATGAAGCTTCTGACATAGAGCACCGTTATCAAGTTTGGGGAAATCTATCAATGCCACATTTGGTAAGGGTTGGGTGGCAAACAGGCAATAGAGAGGAGGTAGCTTCAGATTCTGCCAATAGAGAAGGAAAAACTCATATACTTCTAGCTGGTTTAGCAGGCTTGGGCTAAATTTCACATGGAACCTAAATAGTTAATTCAACAAGAATACCAGCATTGCTTTGCTGCAGTTATGCAACAAGACTTAATGAGTTTGAATCTTATCTTACCCCATCTCCAATGGTGAAGAAACCCACAACCTTGCAGTTGCGCAAGCTCCGCCTCACTGAAAGAGCATACACATCAACAATCGCCAGTGACAAGCTCCACACACATTGCACACTAACAGCAGCAACAAGGTAGCTGACCCAGTAAAAAGCAAACACAATAATCATCAAAGACTTGACTTTAACCAAAACCCATGTCTATAATCAAGTAAAAATCGTGAAATCATGAACACAACAAAACAAGCATTACCAAAAAGCAGTGACAGAGGGAAAATCGGAGGTGGTGGCCATGACTGAGAGAGAAATGGCTGCAAAGCCGAGCTGGCAAAGACGCAACACGAGCCCACCTGTGGTGCCAGGCATGCCTTGAACGTCCTTCATCCTCACTCTGAGAGCATTCTGGGCTGCCAAGTCAGTCAAGGGCGGGGCCTCCACGGGGTGAACCGACGGGCGGCTCACGTTCATCGCTCCAATCTCTCCCCTGACTCCCTGCACGCTCTACAGAAAGACAAGAGATCTTGATGAAACCATGTTCAACAACAACAAGAATCAACAAAGATTGGTCCTTTTTCAGCTTAAGATTGCTCCTTTTCAGCTCGATGGGTGTTGGGTTTTTGATTGTTAATTGTTTCAATAGGAAGGAATTGAAGGAATTGAAAAGGGTAAGAAGAAGTTACAGTTCGGAGTGTCGGAGGTAGACGAAGGTGAAGCAGAAATGGTTGGAATTGGAATTGATGGGATTTGTCAGCTTCTCTCGTCAGACATGACTGATGACAGTCATCAGTGGCGTGCTGCTGCCTCGTAGCGTGACCCAACACTTATCTATGTTTGTATATGTGTTCTTGGTACACCCATTGCAATTGGCATATGCTTCTTTTTTTTCATTCTCTTTCAATTTTTTTGATCGGGCAATACGCATCTTTTTTAGGAATTCGCCTTGATGGGATTTATGATAAAGTTGAAACCTTTTTTCTTTCTTTTTTAGTGGCAAAAGTTGTGACCTTCACTCTTTCAGTCATCTTATCTTCATGTGGTGTGGGCAATGTTTCCCATAAAAAATAGCAAGCTATATTATTTTAATTTAATTCTCCATTAATATTGCAAGACCTCTTAAGCGTTTTTAACAAAAGTACTTAGGCTCATAAGCGCTTTTAACAAAAGCACTTTTATTATATAAATCTTGAATTTTCATTATAAAAATAAAAATTCCAAGTACTTTTTCAAGTGCCTCATGAAAAAACACATAGCATGTGTTTCTCTAAAAAACGCTTTTATGACCCAAAAGAGCTTCTAAACTTTTCTGTCAAACGCTGTTAAAAGCGTTTTTAGTTGTCAGAAAGCGATTTTAGCTTTTCCAAAAACACTCCCAAATAGGCCATTCAGACTTAGATCATATCATTTCTTTGTTTTGGCTCTTTGGCTTTTAAAATAAGATTGTCAATTAAAAATTCAAAAGTCATAAATTATATTTTAAACTAAGCTGTATTTTCCTTTGGCTAAATTTGATTGAGAGAAAAAGTTATAATTTGTATAACTAAAAGGGGTAAATATCATCTGTCAACCCAAGCTCAACCTAAATCCATGTTCTATACTATGGTATGTTTACTTACTTAGAATCTATATATATATATATATATATATTTTCGATTTATGAATATTCATACTTTTACTAACACACATGAAATAAAAAAGTACATTGGTCTCACATTACAATCCGTTATTCAATGCTTGAAAAATCAAGAATAGAGATGGTTGATCTCATACCAATCCCTTAACGCATGCTTGAAAATATATGTCATCTATTTGTTTAAATAATTCAACATGTTGATTCAAAGCGACATGAGCTTAGTTGAACTTAATAAATCATTTAGAATGAGCTATTCATTTAATTTTAAATATAGTTGAGTTTTTTTTTTTTTTTTTTATACAAGCGATATTAGAGTATTGGAAGAATCGAATCTAGGAGCTCATACTCATAAATAAATATTGTTAAGTACTTGAGATACAAAACCCTTGCTTAATACGATCGGATTAGTTTTGTAAACAATTTCAGATTTTGTAAAAAGAATCATTATAATCAAAATAATAAAAAAGTTTCACGCGTAATTAGAACAATTATTTAACAGTATTTTATTTTGAATGAGTGCAATTGTGAGAAGGAATAGGAGACCAAGAAGAGGTGGGAAAGTAGACTTGTAGACCTTCGTAGGGCGGCGGGAAATCTAAAAGACCATAAAGCCCCTGGAAAGTTGTATATTAAACTCGTTTCTTTGTTTTGTGGTGTAAAATTGGGTCTCTCAATCTCTCAGTTGGCGAATTAGGGTTTTAGGCTGTCTGATTGATTGGTGATTGTATCGAAGATGATTGAGGTGGTGCTGAACGATCGTCTCGGGAAGAAGGTGAAGGTGAAGTGCAACGAGGATGACACCATAGGCGACCTCAAGAAGCTCGTGGCTGCTCAGACGGGTACCCGATCCGACAAGATTCGGATCCAGAAGTGGTACAACGTCTACAAGGACCACATCACCCTCAAGGACTATGAAATCCATGACGGCATGGGCCTCGAGCTCTACTACAACTAAAGGTCCGGATGAATTCTCTGCAATTACATCTATTCTCGTGCTAAAGTTTGTATCTTTACTCAATTTGGGGCAGCTCAATTGACTTTTTAGGGTTTTTAATTTTTTTGGGCTCATGAAACTTTTAGGGGTTTCTTGTATTAGTTAATTTCCTTGTCAAATTTCAGTGATTACTAGTTTCTATGGCTGTGACAATGTGAAGTATTGCATGCTAAAGTTCTTATCGCATTTTCTTGATTTGTTGGGGTAATGAGATTTTTAGGGTTTCCTGTATTAGTTGATTTTCTCGACAAATTTCAGTAATTATTAGATTCTATGTCTGCGACACGGTGAATTAATTCTGAGTAATGCATGCTTCTGATAAACTCTAAGCTAATTGAGCGAAGGCTGGAACTTTGATGTGTATACTTTTGGTCCCCGTAGACATTAGTAGCCTGCAAATCCAGTCCTTCCTCATAATAATAAAACAAACAAACAGACAGACCGAACAACACCAAGCAGAGAGGCTTGGTGGTGGTTTATTGGGGATTTTGCTGTGTTCAGTTAATTAAAGAGAAAACTATAAGAGGCTTGATTGATAGCTTGGTTAGGAGTGTAAGTGTTTCTTTCAAATGTTGTTCATTCAGGTTGCTAGGGTTATTCTGGAATTTGGGAAATCAACCAACCCTATATGAATATCGGCATGCTGAACATGTATTACATACCATACAAGTCTTGTTTTGCCCAACATGAGCCGGTTTTGGCCAACAATTGTGCCATCTCCTTTAATTGGAAAATAGAGAAGCCTCAAGTGGTTTTTTACTTGATACCAACTGAATAAAAACACCAAAATATTGCATTAGCAGCATTCTTTTTCTTTTCAGTTAATAAATGAACAGAACTTTAGTTGTTGCTTACATGCATCACTCAATGGTTACTATGGAAATACGTATGCTAATTAGTAGATAATTTGTCGTGATATCTAATGTGGCTTCTGCCTAATTGTTTTGCCCAAGTTCTCTTCTCCTTGTTTTTGAAGTTTCAGAATATTAACATAGAAATTTCTGTGTTTTCAGGTGTTACGTGCATATAAGTCGGTAAGAAGTGGTTGCATGTATTGCAAAGCCATAGGATGGTGCAGATTATGTAATCCAAAAACTCTTTTGAAGCGTTTGGACTACTTATATATATCTGAGTGTTAACTGTATACATTTGTGTAATTGTGTTGGATGAATTGAATTTCCTTGGCGATCGTAAAAATGATCTTCTGCTGCTGTGATATGCAGAATCATTATTTAGATATATAATGTGTCTTTGTATGTGGCTATACACTTGATTTAAATCAGGCTATGAGATTTATTATGTTTCCGCTTCCACTGAATTTGAGAATTTAAATGCTATGCAACTTTTGGTCGAGGCCTGCCGCCGGACAGTTGCCCCAAGCTTAATAGCCGTGCGCTCCTCTAATCTTAGTTTTCTCCCGTGTCCAAGTCCAATTAAAAAGACGTAAGTATCACCAAATGGAGAAAATCTTAGTAGCATGAGGATAACACTATTTTGTTATTCCTAATGCCCTATCACGTGCACGTTTGTTATAGTGTTATTGGCCAGAAATAGTAAAATAGTGCTATTTTCGTTTCATTGAAGTCTTCCGGCTATACTACAATACTTCTTTTATAAAAAAAGTAATATAGCCGGGCGGTTATACTGTTTTTATACGTAAGTTTCCCTCTATATATATGTATGTATGTATTAAATAGTATAGTCGCTTGGCTGCAATCTGGGGCATTTTTCAAAACATTACTTACAATAGTTTAGCAGAGCGGCTATACGGGTTTTGAAATAAGCGCTCTTCACCCCCGCCTCCAAATAAATAGTATAGCCACATGGCTATACGGGAGTGTTTTTATTTTAAAAGGTATAGCCGCACGGCTATACTTGGTTTCACACACGGCTGCCTAGGCGCTAGCCACTTTTCATATTGTTTCTAAATATTATAGCCGCGGGGCCATATTTGGGTTTTTTTTTTTCCAAAATAGTATAGCCGCGCGGCATTACTCTTTGTTTAATTATAATTTTTTTAAATAAATAGTATAGCCATATAATGGGATTTTTTTTATTTTTTTTCAATTCTCCCCAATTTTCTTTATTCGATAAGAGTAGTTTAGAGCATTATCCGAGTCTCTATTGTCCCATTTCATTATTTTTTACTTTGCCAGAGTCAAGGTCTAAAATATCGAGAGTTTCGGAAATATCGGTGGTCCAAAAACACGGATATATCGATGGAAATATCGTGAAAATATCAATATCGATAAAAATTGAATAAAAATCACGGAAATTGTGAGAAAAACTTGGAAATTTTTATTGAAACTTTAGATGATGTTTATTTAGTCAATTGTCTATTATTTTATCACAAAAAATTGGAATAAAATGCACGGCATGGTGAGTTAGAGTGATTTAAGTTGATTATGCAGCGACCTAACAAACACCATGTCTTTAGAAAATATGTAGTAATTAGTAAAAGAAAATTAACGCACTATAATTTTTTTAGTTATAATAATTTACTACAATATATTGCATATGATAAGATATACGAGCTTGAAAAAAAAAACAAAAATAAAATATATGAGTAACTTAGTACCATATAAAAAAAAAAAAAAAACAAAATATATCTATATTTAAAATATCAAATTTTTTAGGCCCAAACCCAACTATTTCATTATACCAACAAAAAGCCCAAATTTCCCAAGTCCATTGCCCAAGTCCAACAAGCAATTTTTTAATATCCCTAATCCTATCCTATCAAATCCCACTTCTCACTTCACTCTCTTTCTCTCACGCTCGTGGTTCTTTAACTTCTTTTTTCTTCTTTCTTTCTTCTATCTTTTGCCTCCTTTCCTCTCCGTTCTTTTTTCTTCTTTCTCTCTTATTATTTATTTCTTCTCTCTTTTTCTTTCTCCTCTCATTTCGTCTTTATTTTCTTTCTTCTTCCTCTCTTTCTCTGATTGTCTATTACTCTAATTTTTTTTTCTTGGTTTTATGTTTCTCTCTCTCCCTCTATATCTCTTTCTTTGCAACTCTTTTTTTTTTTCTCTCTTCATGTTTTGTTTCTCTATACATATATGTGTTCATCTTGTAGATCTAGGTGAAGTTCTTGAAGATCTGGGTTAAGTTCTTGTAGATCCGGGTAAAGAGCTTGTAGATCTGATATGATATTTAATATTTTCTATGATTTTGGGCTGATGATGGTACTGATAATATCGATAATAAAATACTTGATAATATCGTGCCATTTCTCAACCAATTTCATTTATTTTTCAGTTTCAATCGCGATATTATCGATAATATCGCGATATATTGCCCAAATAAAGCAAGAACAAGTACGAAATTATCGCCTCTGACATTATCGCAATAATATCACCGAAAATATCGATATATTGACGATAATTAAGTGGATATGGCCTAAAATATCGCTCATTCAAAAAAACGATATTATCGGCGAAATATCGCCGATAATTTCAATATTTAAGACTGTGGCTAGAGTTATTACCCATATAAAGAATTTAGCATTTTCATTTTTAATACTCATATTATTCACGTACGTATGTATTTTCAATAATCCATCTGTTTTATGTATACATTTTGGGCTATGTGATTTAAATTAAACCCGATTAGTTAATTATTTAGTTATTTATTTGAATTATTTTTAAAATTCAAATATCATGTAATGTTTTTGTCTGATTGAGTTTGTCATGATCTGATACTAGTTGGAACATGTATCAGTCACTCTATTTAAACACAAGCCCTGGGTCTCTACAATTACATCCAATTCGCAGAGAACATTCATATCATCATTCTTGTATAGCTTCAGAGATAAACACACAAATTTCGTCAGAAATCAAAGCCCTAGTGCCAAGACTTTGATTTAGATAGTTGTATCCTGGTAGAGCAAATATCTGCAGAACTACAAGCACTGAATAAGGGTGAAATTCTGTTTCAAAGACATTGCAAATCTGCAAGCCTTTATCTGCAAGAACATTCAGTTTTTAATTTATAGCCATATTTAATTTCATTATTTTATTTGTTGTTTAATTAAATTATTAGAATAATATTGATTGTTGTTTCTCCAACAAGTTTCACTTGAGAGAACGAGTTAGTATAGCCGAACGGCTTTACTACGGTAATGGTTTTTAAAAAAATAGTATAGTCGCGCAGCTATACGAGTTTTGACACCTGGGCACCTAAGCTAGGCGGTGCCTTTTTTTTTCTTCCTATAAATAGCATAGTCGCGGCTATACTCATATATTTTATAAAATAGTATAGCCGCATGACTACCCTATGATTTTTTTAAAATTAAAAAAAAAGTATCGCCGCGTGGCTATGCTTGTTTTCTTTACCCGTATTGGGTACACCTAAGAATTTCTCCTCATGTCGTTGCCTTGCCCTTCATGCTGCATGTCCAAATCCAATCATATCGAAGTCTTTAGACCAAATTTGGCAGGCCTTTGTTTCAAATAGTGGAGCTTTCCTAGTGTGGTCTTTAAAAGAGTTGGCAGCTCCTCATAGTTTGGGCCTTTAAACCATTTGAACTATCAAGCATTAGTATTTGTACTTACTCTTTTTTTATGTACATATTTTTTATTTATAATTATATTTCTGCCTTGTTGCAACAATTATTAAAATGGACTTAATTTATCAAAAATAAGAAAATAAAATATTAATATGTATATATATTTTCGAATTATATATATAAAAAAATTAAATTATTTTCAGTGTGGATACATTTTGAAATTGGGCTCACTCCAAATATTAGCCCAAAGGCAAAAGATTCAAAGGCCTCAATTCCCAATTGGTAACATAACATAACATGCCAAATTTAGACGACACGTCGCCATCACAACGCAGGGCATAGTGGGCAGGATTGTGGGGACCACAGCAGCACGGGGGCGTGGTTAGTATGCCACGTCATCAGAATCTCTGTCGTTTTTGGAAGAGACTTTGGCGTTAACTTGTAAGAGTACGACACGGACATGACCAAGACAAACCACACCCGAAAACTCCAGAAGGGGAAGGGAGTGGAGGAGAGAGAGAGAGAGAGAGGAACAAAAAATTCAGGTGATGGCGGGCCCATTACTTGTATCATAAGCCTCCATCATCCATATTCAATTCATTTCTGACTCTCCCGCTGATGGCTTCTTCTTCTGTAAATTAAATTTTAACTCAGGTGGTAAATCTAAAATCAACTGCGACAAGACAATTTAGATTATCATAAAATTAGAAAATCCTCTAACTCTTTTTCTTCTTCTTCTTCTTAGGTTCTTCAAAAAATAATGGACTTATCAATATTCACTCACGTCCATGTTTGAAAAGATAATTCATTTATAAGGATTTAATTATAATGATAGAGCAGTTTCCTCTCACATCAGTGACGACAATGAACTCGATCTTTCCTAAGATTCGAATAATTATAAAAGAATATAACTTTAGATAAGCGTCGAAATAATTGAGAAATATATAGAGAAAAAAATGGGTAAGATAACAATTTGTCAAAGCAAGCAAGGAACAAAGGAAAAATAATTCCCGCATGGTGCATTTTTAATTGAGAATGTGTTGCAAGCGTAGGGTTTTTCTCATGAGGCAACACCAAACCTGCAGTAGCCCCCACTCATAGACAAAAAATAGATACGAAGAATTTCAAACCCAAATTGATTGATCTCTTGAATGAAAACAACACGAGCAATAGCAAGTTTTGTTTGTCAGTGGTGGAATATTGAATACTTCTTTCTACTTATATGCGTATAAATGTGGGATGCTTTGTTATCGTGGTGTGAATTCCACTTCATTTCATTTATATTATTCACTCATGAGAAGCTTCCTAATTTATAAAAAAAAATAAAAATAAAAAATTGATGAGATATTTAGTTATATACTCATTCTTAACACTAGTGATATAGATAAACCCTACACGATTTCATTTTTATAAATAAACACACACAAAAAACCACAAAAAGTGACAAACTGACCCTATTGAATTTAATTTTGATTATTAAATTACTTTGATACCTTATTGAGTGTTTTGGTTTTTTTTAATGAGGTTTTGGGGTTGAGCTTGTTTTAAGAAATTGATGACAGTTTTGTAATTTATAAATTTTATATTAAGTTCGAAGCCTCTTTGTTATGTTGTAAATGGTTTGGGTGTGTTTCGAAAGTCCATTTCATGTATGATTTTTTTTAAATAAAATTTGGCCTATATATTGGGTATAATAGTGAATCTCCCAAAAATAATTTGAAACTACGAAAATAAATTTCATAAGAAAAGTACTAAGTACTTACAAAGGATTTTTTTTTACTATTCGTTACAATCCTTACGTATACGGAAAAGAACATGGACGGAGTTGATAGGAAAAATCAATAACTTTAAAATTTTCCGAGTAACAATCATTTATGCATGTGTCGGAGACTCTCAACCCTTAATGCAGTTGTCAATACAGGTCTATAACTAAAAGCTATTGCACGCGTGTTAGCGGCTGTCCTTCATTCCGCAGTGGAATTGAAGTGGGACATTGAGAAAGAACATGGTGTGGTAGTGGCAAGGGGCAACAAACCCTAATGGGAGGGGGTAGGAGGTGGAATATTATAAAGAGAGAGCAAGGACATGGAGACAAGTTTTAGCCAATACTCATTGAATGTTGATGACGTATTTGTCCCTTAAACAATGCCCTATTTCCCGTTCCTTGGATCTCTCAATTCTCAAAAGAAAACCCACTTCCAAGTGAACCCTTCTCTTCCTCCTTCCCTTGGGCATCTTTCTGTGCACCAAAACCTGACACTTCCTTAACGTAATTCTAAAGTCAAGTAATCCCTAGGACGAGATTGTCTCTCATCTCTCATCTCATCTCATCTCATCTTATGGAACAAATGAATGTGTTTTGTTTAATTTTCTAGGTCGAAACCATGCCATGTATGGTGGTGGAAAGTGGGTTCTGAAAACAAAGTGAGTTAACACAGAAAATAAAACAAACAATGCTTTGGCCTTGGGAAAGGTATTTGTCTCCTTTTTCTCTCTGTTTCTGCTTTGACCACCGTTTATTTGACTATTTGTTTTGGGCCATTGGGGTGTCAAATTAAATGCCCACTTGCAAGAGTTCAATGAGGTCAAGGTAAGGTAACCTCTTGCCTTGTGATTTTTCTAAATTTTGGCTACGCTCGGTGTCTCTGATTAGCCCGAATTATTTTAATTAAATTAAATACGTATTGAGATTGAAATTATTAAATCAGACAAAAATCTAACATATTGTGTTTTACAATTATTATTTAAGAAAATGAGATTCAACTCAAATTAAGTTCAAACCGAGCCAACACGTTAAAAAGCCATTTGTAATAAGTTTTGATTTGATATTTGTTGCCCAACTTGGCTTTCAAAACCTCTAGCTACCCAACCCGTGAGCGTGATGTGTTTAGTTTGTGAATTTCAATTCAAGTTATGACATGGGGTGAGGTGAAATGATGGATAGATCCGAAATTTGATTCCTTCATCCTTATCAAAGACAGAGGTAATGTTGGGTTGGGCCTACCAAAGACTTGTCTATCTGGAATTACCTGTGTTTTGGTTCTCCCTATTAATTAAAACGAAAACGACTGAGTTTGATGATTGTCTCCATAATATATAAAATAACTCAATTCAATTTCTACATTATTGAATACAAGATAATCCCAGTCAGTCACATGATGTGACTCTCATCATTTCCAAATTGAAGTAACTTTACCAAACACCTACCGGATTATTTGCAAAGGGGTCCGACCCAAAAAGTCGGTGATTTAGGCGACTACGGTTGGTGGTTAGTTCATGAAAGCTCAAACTCACTACAAACTTTCTTATATGCGACGATAACATATCGTGTCACGTTTATACAATGATGCAAATTCACTTAAATTGCAATTTGAATAAACTTCATTTCATATCGATATGTTACGTGAAGAAGTTGTCGTACCGACACATGTTATGTTACGTGATATTACCGTCTCGTCTCTCACCTATTAAGTAATTCAGGAAGTAAAAATGTGAAAAAGGAAAACAAAAATTGAGAAAACAAAGGAAAACAGCGCGGTCAACGAAACGGCGCAACACAAGCAAAAAGTCTCTCTTCTTTTCCGAGCTGACGTTGCCCACACGTGAACCCCATTACTAAATTAAATTAAATTAAATGGACGCCGCGTGGGACCCGCGGAGTTCTCACGTGCGGCTGATTAAGTTAAACAGACAGAATGTGTTTTGTGTTTGTTCGGTTCTGCTTTCCAGCTCCTTGGCTGCTTCTTTTGTTTTTCCCCACGTATTAGTTATTGACTTTGTCTTTCACAATTTTTTTGTTTTACAATCCCCATAAATAATTTTAAAAAAAAACAATATTTATTTATTTATTTTAATGAGTAATTAATTCCTATAAGTATCCCACACTTTGTGGCGTTAAGATTGGGACAATTAATTAAATAATTAATTTTACTTTTGAATGCTTCGGTTTGGTTTACAACTTTCAGCTGAGAGAAACACAAACTTCGGTTGTCTTCAACTCCACGTGGCAGTCTTGGTAGTTGTTGGGTGTTCTTGATTAAAATCCCTGAAAATCTGCTGTCGTGTAAAACATCTGATTCTATTTAACAAACCATGAGATTAAGAGGAGGATTAAGTCAACTTATCTTGAAAACTTTGATGGTGAAAACTGATTAGACCTTTAACCAACTCTTTTTTCTTGGTCATGCACGGAACTAATTTAATCCTTGTGCCTTTTGTTGTTGGAGAAGAAAGTTTGGGATCCTTTTCTCATTGGTTGAATGGCATCAAGTTTCAAAAACTCATGCAAGAAAGAAACAAAGACACACAAAGAAAAAGAGGCAGCATCTTGAATTTTGATTCACAATAAAGGAAGATAACAGATTTTAAGAATACTTAATTAGCCTAGTTTTTCTGACAACTGTTAACGTTAGCGAGAAATACTTCCTTGATGGTGTTCTAACTACTTGGAGTATTAAGTCATTTTTTAGTGAAGATTTACTTGGAGGGTGTAAGCCTCTAGCTATTGTTTAGTTTTTCTGTTGGACGTTAGCCCTGCTTCTTCTTCAAAAAAAAAAAAAAAGATAGTGTTCTAACTACATATAGAAAACAACAAATAAGCCAAACTCACTCATGGGAGCCTAATGTACATGTTCCACTGAAAAAAAAGGCCTTCTTAGAAGGCTTCAGCCATTATCAAAAGGGTTTTAAGTACATATGCCAACTCCTACAAAACTACTTGTAGGATTTGGCTGCCAAAAAATTACAAAAAAAGGAGAAACCTCAAAGAACAGAAGAAGAAAAAAAAACCTGATCAAATTATGATACTGTTATCAAGTTCTAAAAATGTAAACATTCCTTCTTCGACAAAGATAAAAAAAAAATAATTAGGAAGCCGGAAGGATTTAGATTGGAAGCACAAAAATTGAATCAGGGCGGCTTCTCCCAGAACTTCAGGAAGGGTAAATGGTCAGCATGGAAACAAAGGATTTTATCAACCAGCTGTACAATTGAATCAAGGTTTTATTCTTTCTTTACATTCCTACATTGTTGCTGCCTGAATCCATTAGAATCGTCAATCTCCTTGCTGTTTTCATGAAGTCACTGCAACTTCAACAAGAACTTGATCAACATATTACCTCGAAAACCTTTCATTTGATAAGTACAAGGATAAAAATCTCCATTCTACAGACCCATTACACAATTCAGTAGGAATTGATTCATACCTGAGTGGTTCATCTCCGATGTGTTTGACTGCACCAGTAGCATCTCGATAGAGCACATGGTTCAGCGTCTCAGAATTTTCTATGCCAAACATGTCGGCCAGTTTCCTATACAGTTCATCGTAAGATCCAAACACTGAAAGGTCAAGAGTGCGACCTACATCTTCTGATTCCATGAAGACTTTACAGTGACCAGTTTCCAAACTCGGTTCAGTTTCATGCCGAGTATCCTTATACCATTGGAAACCTTCACAATATGAGCGCTCTTGTAGGCTTTGTTGGTGAAGTGCAGATACAGAATTATCAGAAAGATTAGCGGTTTTCTCTGCATTCCCATCCGATGAACTATTTCCAGTAAGAACTGGTGAGACTGTATCACCAGAGCAGCTCAGAGAAATCTGCTGCTCGGTAAGTATTGGTTGACCAAAGAGTACAAGCTGCGGTGGCTTTACATCATCAGGTTTCTTTGAAGTCTGGGTAGAATGTGCCATCGTCAACAAACAAGAAACATTCTCGCTCATGGTAGGTTTTTGAGTCATTGTGTTATTGGAGAATTTAGTTGCTGTAGCAGCATGATCAAGAGGCGTGAAACCAGCCGGAAAAAGACCTGTCTGCAGTTTATTGAGGTGCATATCTGATAAGGATAGACCATAATGACCATGCCTGGCTCCCTGCATGCCAGCAGGAGTTTTGTCGGGCAGACAACCAAAGGGGCTGCTGGGTCCAAGGAGGTTGCCGGAGAATGTCGGCATAGGAAGTTGGCCTTCAAATGGGAAATCAGGGTGTTGAGGCAGTCTCATCTTCTTCCTTGGTGGTGAGAAGGGTGTCAGATGGATGGCGGGCATATTTGATACCAATTCTACCAACCATGGGCTAACGCGCTTCACATTTTGAAGTAAATCAGGTTCATCCCAGGTAACCTGCAACATATGAATTCAGAGAACCGAAGGAATTGAATTCAATGGCTAAAAATCATGGCTCTTCCTAGATGCAATTGTTCATCTAACTTGAACAACATAATGTGCAAAGTCAAAAATGCACTCTGTGAGGAGGGGCAAAAAACACTTGATTTAGACTAGGTATTTGGTATGGACAAGCACCTAAAATCTAATAAGCTCGTCGAAAAACAGATTAAACTATAACAGAGGAGCCATAAGGCAAAGTGAACTGAAAGGAGTAAGGAAAAGAGAGCGAAATTGGACATTAAATGAAGATTGATGAGCCAATGTTCCACGGCACAGTCTGGGGATCAGTTTTCTCCATTCCGATGGAAAGGAGTTTGTGCTCATTACATTAGATGGAAGAAAATGAGGACAAGTAGTGAAGAAATTGATTATAAAAAAACTAAATTAAAAATGACCACCAGAACTTAGAGAACCGTAATTACAGAGCACATTCTGTTATCAGACAGAGGGAGAGAGAGAGAGAGAGTAGTACCTGGAGAAGCCTCCAAGGTGACTCAGGCCAGCGCAAAGGCTCAGCAACCTGAACAGAGGATATAGTTCCCATGAACCAACTTATCCGGGAAGAATCCTCAGTTTCAAAAGCCATCTTGAATCTCATTCCGGGACACCACCGGATCTGCAATGCTGCTTTTACCAATGAGGCTTTCACACAGAACTCTGGGGTACTTGCTCGAGGGTAGTAAACAACCTCAAAGGGCTGTCCCTTTGAAGCAAGTGCTGCGGCTTCAAAAACTGATTCAGGCCCGACTTTCCCCTTACCCATTAGACTTCCATTCGAATTCGAGCCATTCCCATTGCCATTTCTCATTAGCTTGTTCTCATCCTCCCTCAAAAACGCAGAGTATCCACCATATGGCATGGTACAATTCCCACCCGTTGGATTCCACCCTGAAGATGACTCAGGTCCACCTCCAATTCCCCTCTTTGCTCGACGAATTCCGACACAAAGATCACCATTCTCTGCCCTCAAAAACACAATTGAATCCCCTGCAACAAGCTTCTTATGGTTCACAAAAGTACTCCACCCTGTGGTCAACAGATGCCTCCTAGGGGTCCCCCTGTAAATGTGCCTAAACTTCCAAGTTTCACCATGAACATCCTTAGCCAGGATTGTCTGAACAGGGGGATCTGCGGAGTAATCCAACCGCGGGAAGATGGTTTCTGCACAATATCTCGGGACAGAGAAGCCGCCGCCATTGTTTGCATCGGATTGCGTCAGCGTCTTCGCAAATGAGGCGGGTTTATCCGGTGTTTCAGACCCATTAAGCCCTCCAATTCCATCATCCTCATAACCAGCTTCACTAGCACTCAAAGGAACCAACCTAATTTTTGCATAAACCTCATCAGTCTCAGGATCAGCCATGAACTTAATAGCAGAGACCTTGCAGAAGATGTATGGAGGAACCCTCGGGAAGTTCCTGAAATCAACAGGTCCACAGGCATGCTCAGCATGGCCCTGAGGGAAGTAGAAGACCTTGGCATTCACTGGAGGCATTTGAACCATGCCTCCAGCACAGGCATGCCATAGCTGAGGATCTAAGCACTTCTCCCCCTCCTTCAATTTCTCTTTTGAATCCATAAACGTAATCATATCAATTCTTTTTAAAAGAAGAAAAAAAAAATTGCAAAAATCCCTCTTCTTCTTGCCTCTCAGTAAATGCTGCAAACCACATCAACCAACCCAAATTAGGCAAAATTACTCACAGAATTCAATCAAACCCTAGAAAAATAAAAAACAACCAATCCAATTAATGAAGTGCATTTCATAAATTTCTTACCTTATAAAAGCATACATGAATCAAAAGCAGAGCCGAAAAAGAAAGCTCCTCGCCACGTTTTCACTAGAAAATCTTCACAACCCCCCAGCAGTATCTAATTTTCCCAACAACCAAACTTGAACTTGAAAGTTCAAATCCATGTTTTGTTTTCCCAATTCAGAGGGTCAATTGCCCTGCCACGCCAACCCTAAGAAATACACAGAATTCCAAGCTGCTTCGTCTCCCACCAAACTTTAACAGAAGACTGAATTCACAATCTCCAAACCCTTTCACTGAACCACTCCAAAGCCACCAACTTTTTTATCACAAAAAAAAAAAAAGGATGAAAAAAAAAAACTGAGACTCAAAAACTTAACAAACACTCTGCTCTGTTCGAAATTCCAATCCACTGAGCCCTCAAGCCTCAATCTCTGCGTCTTACTTTGAACAAAACTCAAGATCTACAGCGAGAAAATCAATCTCTGCTATCCACGTAATTGGAAAACGAGAGCTTTCAGCTCCTCCAAAGTCTCCGGCAAATTCACAGCAGAAAAATCTCCGACGGAAGAAAAAAAAAAAAAAAAAGACTAGTCGTCGGCGTTGAATATCTCTCAGAATCTTCGTTGTCTTCTTCGCTTCAAGGACTTCAATCATCAACGACTGTTTGGCCAACACAGAAGAAGATAAAAAGCCATAGACACAGAGAGCAGAGCACCTTTTGGATCATGCAAGAGTCCAAAAGCACACTCAGCAAATAACACCAAAATTAAAATAAATACATTCATATATATATATATAGAGAGAGAGAGAGAGAGAGAGAGAGAGAGAGAGAGAGAGAGAGAGAGATTCAATTTTTACTGCAAATATCAAAGCAGGCAGTGGTAGTCAGTGTCACTGTTTGTGTCAAACGCATTTACCACGATTAGTATTTCGATAAAAAATATTTTGCATATTAAGTTTTAATGAAATATTAGTGGATGTGTCTTGAGGAATAAATATTCTATTACAACGTTATAATATGGGTAGACGATACTACATTTTTGTGTTGATGAATATTCACGTGTAATAACACGATTAAGTTACCGAAAAATTACTTGTTCAAGACAATACTTTGCATGTAGTCGACCTCGAGTAGAATAAGTTTAGTCTTAATGAATATTCACATGTTATAAACACAAGATTAGACCGAAAAATTACTTGGTTTAAACAATTCTCCTTATCCTTATGTAGTCGGTCTTGAGTTTACCATTTATTTAGATATTAATTCACATATTTATCGACACAAAGCCTTTATACTAGCAAGTGAACAATCAGTTAGTAATATTTTATTTATTTAGGAAATTAAATTTTGAACATGAATTTTGATTTCTTAGCTTTTTCTTCGGATCTGAAGAAGGTGTATCTTGAAAAGCCAGCAAAACAACAAAGAAGTTTAAGGAAGCTATACTTTTGTAATTTCCTCTTATTATTCTATGCGCACCAATAAATTATTATTTATTTAATTCTATTCTGAGCAATCAAACAGGGTCTTATTTATATTAGATTAGAAGATGAAGCTTCAAAGTTTCAAACTATTATTATTGATTTCCGTGTCCCGCGAGAAATTGAAAGTCGCCCGAGTGGGGTTAAGTGTTCGCTTTTCAGTTTTGCTCTAAAATCAAGGCGAGGTAGTCGTTAACTGCTAAACCGCGGTTAACGACTAAACTCTACCAGTCAAAGACCCAAGGTTTTCCTTTTATTTTTTTTCTTAAATTTTGTCTTTTTTTAAATACAAATGGCGATAGTATTATTTTGAGGATAATGATTAAAACAAGTACACTAATAAATAAATAAATAAATAAAGAGTCCTGAAGAATTAAGTGTACATCTTTATGCATAAAGGTTTGATCGTCAGACTATTGAGTAGCCTATTATCTCTCAACCGCAAAGTGGGAGAATCAATCTTACCCTTATTTATTTTTTATTTTATAACAATGACCTTTTGTTTTTGGTTAAATTAGAGACCCAAGTGTTAGTGATCCTAACCATTGCTAAATTTGAAACTTTAATCTAAATGGGGACTTAAATCCGTCTTAATGAGGATTCTAAATGTTTGAACTCTTTATGTTATGACTTTTTAGGGGTCATATTGAAAGATTGGGTGTTCAATGAACATCAACCCAAGTTCATGGTGGTGACTAGCGGTGTGTCTATCTATAATCGGGGAGCTTCTCTTTGCTGGTGGTGGCGGTTTGGTGTTCCTCTTTGGTTGTGGCGGCTAGGTTTTATGTATTTTATTTTATGTATTCTATGTTTAATGTGGGCTTTTGGCTAAATGTGGGTGTAATACCTCTTTGTGGGCTAAATGTCTTGTTGTTGGCTTTTGACGTTTTAGGGTCGGCTCAGGAACATGATCTTTATGCTATACTGTACTGGTTTTAGTTAGATCTGTTCCTGTTTATTTTCTAGTTTTCTGGCCGGTGCTTTTGCTTGGCTTTGATTGTACTGTTCTCTACCTCTTTGAGGGTTTGCAATGAATTGCAATTTCGACCCAAAAAAAAAAAAAAAAAATCAAATTCATCTTTCACTACAATATTAATGTTTTATGTACAATAGACACTATTTTTAGTCATTTGTATGGAGGATTGAATGAATTCATAGCGTTAGTGTACAATGAACACTATTTTTAGTCATTTGTATGTACAATCAAACTCATAGACGTGCCCAATTGGACATTTTCACTTTCCCAAGTCCTCACTCTTTTGAAGACACCATAAAATAGTACATTCAAAGTAATTATATGGCATACGTAATCTAATTTCTAACTATATAAAGCTTCGTAAATAAAAAGGCTTTTCTATTTTGGGAAATCCAATATTATGAATCTAAGAGATATTATACGTTATATGAACAAGACGTCCGTTCTTTATTAAAGGACGAATTGTTGACATGATAGGATATTATGTTGATATCATTATCGATGACAAAACCCATCTTTTAACAAGAACCCGACGATGATGCCCAAAGAACTGTTATATTATATGGAGACATACTATTCTATTGAATAACCGATCATTATTGCATCCAAATGGGTTATGGTTTATATGAAACTATGAGGTATCAACTTAGGTATCTGGTCTCGTTACCATTGAGTGGTCATATATCCAGTGGGAGCAGTCCCTTTGATTCACAACCTCCAAGCCGACCCGATTATGACAACACGTACAATTCCCATTACATAATGCTTGCATTTTCTACTTTCCTCTAGGTGATCATTATGTTATAAACTAGGGCCACACCGTGAGAAATGTTGCAAACTCCGTAGATAGAGACCTCCTAACCAAAAACACATGAGCTCCTGCTTCTTTTCGGGACCTACCAATTTAATTAACCAATTAGACAATTGAAAAAAGATAGTGGTTGGGGGCACCAAAACAAAACCAATACCAAAACCACAGCTCACTGGGCCTCTCCACTCTCCCTCTCCCCCACATTCATTCATTCAAATTTGTAACCCTAGCTAGCAATCGTATTTTTTTAATCTCTGACATCAAATTTAGGTGGGTTTTTGTCCCTCAATTTCTCAATGCTTGCACGACCAAGCAAAAAACAACCCGTACCCATCTAACCCACCAGCATAACACAGGCACCGCAAAATGCAAATGATTTGTTCATTTGTTCTAAGATATTGATTCTTTCTTTATTATTACTCATAGCATTTTATTTTCTTCTTCTTTGGTGGTGGTTGCCTTTAATTGTCTCATAATTCTTGCATGCAACCTGTGCCACATGACAATACAAGTTCAAGTCTCCAAGAGGGATTGTCAGCAGTGGTAACGGGACTCGAATCAAAGCATGGATAGCAAATATAACGATGCTTATCAACTCAACCAACTCTCGTTGGCAAATATGTATACTTATGTTGTTGTTAGTATGTAAATACTTGCTTAAAAATGGAAGAAAATGCTTTCAAGTATGATGGAAGTGCTGAAAATCTAATCAACTCCGTTTAAAACCAACTAATTTAATCTAATTTAGTCGTTTTTATGATTTTGACAGATCATAAATTTTTTTTATAAAAATTATATTTTAAGTTTGCATTGGTTGATAGGTTTTACCTGGATCATGAAAATAAAATAATCATATCACACCCAATTTTATTAGAATTTGAAATTATAATTATAAATTTTAATGCCAAAAAAGGAGTTATCTATTCTTCTTATTTTTTTTTCAACGTGGTAACATTATTTTTATATATAACATCAAAAAATAAAATAAAAAGTTATTTGCATATTAATATATTATAACTATACTTTTGGAGCATTCACAATGGACTCCCTAAACTACCACATCCTTAGATAAAAGGGAGAAAGTGAGAAAACCCACCTCAAACCATGCTCCATATCCAACTCCTAAAATAAGGAGACCTCTAGGAGCTTCTACATCTGAGAAGAGAGAAAAGACTCCTAGTGGCTCTCTATAATTAATTGTTGCTTTACTTTAATGCTTTTTTAAGTAATTATTCAAAGCTAACTATTTATTATTATTATTTTATATGAGGACGGAGCATTTATGCTAAACTTAACAAGGAAATAAATAATTTATAATTCCCTAACTAAATAGCATGGTTGGAGTTGAAATATTATAAGGAGCTCCTAAAATAGTTTTCTAGTGTTTTTAGTTAAATTTTAACTAAAATAAGGAGACCTCTTAGAGCATCCATAATAGGCTTCCTAAACCACCTCTTTAGACAAATTTTAGGGAAGAATTGGAAAAATACAACTCCAACCATGCTTCCTATCTACCTCCTAAAATATAGAGACTTCTAAGAGCTCTTAAATCTGAGGAGAGAAAAAGGACCCCTAGTGACTCCCTATAATTTAATGCTGCTTTATTTAATAAGTGTTTCAAACTTTTAATTAATATTAACTATTTTTTAATAGAGATATACAATTAAAAAAGTGTTATAGTATTTATGACTCCTTCAATTAGAGAGCATAATTGAAGTTTAAATTTTATAGAAAACTCCTAAAATAATATATATATTTTTAATTAAAATTTAACTAAAACATTTAAAAAAAAACATGATTGTGAATGCTTTAATATCAAGTATATTACATTTATGAGGGTAAATTTAAATTATGGAGACATTTAGACATACATTTTAGTGACACCACAACCATCGACATGCATTTTAATTAGTGTGTCGTTATGGGGTCCACTCTTAACCCTAATTCCAACGTACGTGGCGAATGATGATTGGCCCGTCACTGACACCGAGGACGGGATTCACCGGAGGCTGGAGAGAGGCGGGCGAGGAGGAAGTGAGATTTGCCACTGGAACACGCTAACTTGACAGCTACAAGACAACAAGAACAGGCAAATGCCCGGGCGTTGACCCGCTGTGTTTCATGGGTGTCTGCCAGAAGAATCTAACACGTGTCAAAATGGTTATCGTCAATGTGACGTCGTTTTTGGTTCCATCACGGAAGAGGAAGATAGGTCGGTTGGCTACGTTGGTTGGGCCCACGCGTTTGTGGTTTTATAAATTTTTTTACTGTGCTGGGATCCCCACCCGTCCTTTGGTATGGACCAACCTAGCACAACGCCAATGCCAAAGCCAAGAAATCAGAGAAGGGAATTATGTAAAAACTGAAAGTAGAAGTAAAAAAGATAATCCATGCACAAACCCTACGTGAAGGTTGGTCCACGTCGAGATTAACCTAAGGCTGGAAACTACTAAAAGAAGTGATGTTGGGGACCGTGCTAATTAATCGTGTTAACAAATCACATGATATAACAGTTAATGTGTACGAGAAATCAGTTTCACAAACTAGTTTAAACTTGATTGAGAATTAGGGTTGTATTATACTGTTAATTTATGAAGTGATTAAGTTCGATTATATATATAGAAGTTGACCTCTGATTAGTCCTCTTTAACTATATATTTTGAAACTTTTTTTTAATTCATTCATCGATCTTTGGAGTATGTGTCGGCTGTACTAAAAGATCATTGTTCGTAAACATTTGGGATTTGGTAAGTGAATTAAAATATATATCACATTGGGATTCATATTGAAGGTTACTATTATATTTGTTAGTGTTTAAGGGTTGTTCTGGTATAGCGAGATGTGGATACTATATTGTATAACAACTAATTAATGTTAAATTTGTAAATAATAATAATGGGTCAACTATCTAAACTGTATTAGTGGGAAAATTAATATAGTTGTACACTACCCTTTTTTCAATTACACGCGCTATGCTCGACTTACATTTTTTTTTTTTTTGCAATTGTATTTTTATTCCGAGTGTGTGAGAGGTTTTATTTATTTAATCACGTGCATTGCACATGACTTGTAAATTTTTTTTTCCTGACATTTAATGTCAGATAAAATAATTTGATTATTATGAGTCAATTACGAACAGTGGGAATTTTTTTATTTTTCATTATTTTTTATGATATTATTGATTGTTCTACAAAGGCTCGAAGTAATTAGACCCATGCAGAGTGCAATATAAATATATGTATTAGAATAGAATAGTATATAGTTATGGATAGCATTGTCGGGTTGGGGACAACATTAAAATCACACACGTGTTGAACAGGTTGGCCGAGGCGATGCCGAGCCACCGGGGCTGCCGATGCCGGCGCCACCACTCGATTAATGTTACTTGATTTGATTTCTAATTTTGATTAATCATCAAAGCTATATATATTAGAACTGCCATTTTTTTCAAGTTGATTAAATTTGAAAACAATGGGCTATAGTAACACCATGGTCCATGAAAATAAATAAATAAATAAAAATAATTAATTCTTTGAATTAGTGGGGGGAGGTCTGGGTCCCCAACCCCAATATAGCAACACATCCCATGCTCAAATCAAATCCATCTTCTTTTGTATCTTTTCCAGCAACTTTGGTCTTGTTCTTCAATTACCAATTTACCACCTACACTAGACATAGCTTAGGTACACTGTCCAACAAAACCTTGTTCCGGAAAATTGTCATTGCCCAAAAACATATTTATGTAAACCAAACATTGAGTAACCTAATTTTCTTGCAGATGCTCTTGCTAATATGGGATATAACAAGCTTTACCCGGCTAACTTTATGGATCTCTTTAATCTATCTTTGTTTGTAATTTAATTTTATATGGTCTTCATTAATGGGAGTGGGAGAGGCGGATGAGAGTCGAATCCTTGTTATGAGTGTGGGAAGGCTTTGGCTACCCTTAGTAATAAGAGTATGTTTGTGATATTTTTAAATATTAAAAACGCTTTCAAATAATTAAAAGCGTTTATGACATCGTTTGATAGTAAAATTTAAAAGTGTTCATGGATTATAACTAGATGCATATGCTTCTTCAATTTGTTTTCCAAAAAGCTATTGAATAAAAATTTGGACATACTTCTAATAAAAGTATTCTCAAACGGGTCCTAAGAACTCCGATTATATGGATAAATCAAGTTTCCATCCAAGCCCAACTCATACTTTTTCTATATATACATGCTCAAAAGTCAGGTCAAGTCGACCCCATCCAAATTTCACCCTTGCATTCATATCATTAAAATATATATGTAACTCATCTACTAAAATGGAAATACCTAATGTTATTATGGCCAGAAAAATATTACAACATTTCCCTTGTATTATGTAGATGTGAGCCTATTCATACTAAAAAAAAAAAATGTAGATGTGAGCCCAAGGTTTTTAGATGTTATGGGCTTTCTAAGCCCTGGTAGACGTGTCGAAAACCCAAATGAAAATGAAGGACAACGCAACAAGACATGAAAGAAAAGCGCAACTCCAGTTGGAGCCACTGTAACGGTTGAACCGCTTCCTTCTCTCCTTCACTTCTTGCTTTAGACTCGCTACTTCTCTCTCTCTCTCTCTCTCTCTCTCTCTCTCTCTCTCTCTCTCTCTCTCTCTCTCTGCACTCTGAAAATATTAGCCAAAATGATAAGTATGCCACATTCACTCTCATTCACATTTTCACCCATGTCTTTATGCTATTTGCATCTCTTTCTTGCTTCATTTAATTTCATGGTTCTAATTTGCCCATTTGAGAAGACCACCACCTCAACAGATGGCTTGCATGAAGCTGGGAGCTAAGTCTGAAGCTTTTCATCGGGAAGGCCAAACTTGGTAAGGCCTTTATACTTTGATCAACAAACAAAATGGATGCAACTGATGAGCTAGAGATAGCCCACATGGTGTTTGTTAATTTACTTAATGAAATCGATTAAAAGCAATGTGGTCTCAGTCTTTACTCTGTTGTTTTTAGTATTTCAGTAATGTAGAAGCAGCGAGAAAGCAGGGCCCTTTGTTTATGCATATGTCTGATAAGTGATAGCTTAGGCCCATTGCAACAAAATGCTTAAATAACCATGATGTCCTGCCTAGGCTACAAGGTTGACAACAGAAATTAGCTAGGGGTTTGTGCTAAAGAGATATGAGGTTTTCTGCAATCTTTTGATGCTATATTAGAAGATTTTAGCTTTTACTTATATGGATCCGATTTGTGTTTTTCTTTCAGGCTTTGCACAACTGGGCTTCCAAGCGATGTTATAATTCAAGTTGGGGAAATGTCTTTCCACCTCCACAAGGTGCATTTTGGTTTGATATGTCTTGACAGTTGAAATACATTGTATTGTATGCATGTGTGCGTGTTTTCTGAGAATAGGGGCATCTTTGTTTTCAATTTAACTCCACATGGTGCATTTTGTTTGAATCATATTGTTTGCATGTGTAAGTGTGTGCGGGCTGAGAATATGTTGTTTTCAATTTCATCTTTGCTTTCGATTTCGGAGTGCTCTATGTACACTTTTTCTAATTTGCTTATTGGTAAAACTCTTATTGGCATTCAAGCTACGCTCTCATTTTCTTGTCCCCTTCTTCGTTATTGCTGTAGTTTCCCTTGCTTTCTAAAAGTGGACTATTAGAGAGGCTTATTGAAGAGTGTTCTGGTGAGGAAGGATCTGCTTGTTCCTTGCAACTTCATGGCATTCCCGGGGGCGCTAAAGCATTTGAGCTTGTGACCAAATTTTGCTATGGTGTTAAAATAGAACTGACTGCTTTGAATGTAGTCATCCTTAGATGTGCAGCAGAATACCTCCAAATGACTGAAGATTATGAACAAGGAAATCTCATTGCACAAGCAGAGGTTTTTCTTTCTGAAGTCTTCAGCAATTGGAGAGACTCCATAGTAGCTCTCGAAACATGTGAAGAAGTTCAACGATATGCTGAAGATCTCCACATTGCTTCAAGATGCATTGATTCCTTGGCCATGAAAGCTTGTGCAGACCCAAAGTTATTCAGTTGGCCTATAGTAGGAGGAAATGACGACATGAAGAACCCAACAGCCACTATCTTATGGAATGGAATAGTTTCTGATGACGCTAAGCCACAATCTCCCTCTGATGATTGGTGGTATGAAGATGCATCCTTACTTAGCTTATCTCTCTATAAACGATTGATTCAAGCGGTTGAATCGAAAGGAATGAGGCCTGAGAGTATTGCTGCTTCTCTCATATTCTATGCTAGAAAGTATCTCCCCTTAATGAATAGGCAATCAAGCTTTAACGACACAAATTATGTAAACTCAGGCACAACCATTTCTAACATTTCTGAGGCAGACCAGAGGGCTCTACTTGAAGAAATTGTGGGGTTACTTCCTCATCAGAAAGGAGTGACATCCTCAAAGTTTCTGCTTAGGCTGCTACGAACTGCTATGATCTTACATGCAAGTCCATCATGTAGAGAAAATTTGGAGAAAAGGGTAGGTGCTCAGTTGGACCAAGCTGTGCTCGTAGATCTTCTCATACCAAATATGGGTTATTCAGTGGAGACTCTTTATGACATAGACTGCATTCAGAGGATTCTTGATCATTTCATCTCAATAAACCAGGCTTCACTTGCATCAACTTCCCCGTGCATAATTGAGGAGGGGCAATTGATGAGTGGCACTGATCCACTGACACCTATTACTATGGTAGCCAATCTGGTGGATGGATATCTTTCTGAGGTAGCGCCAGATGTCAATTTGAAGTTACCAAAATTTCAGGCACTTGCTGCTGTCATCCCTGAATATGCCAGGCCACTGGATGATGGCATATATCATGCAATTGATGTTTTCTTGAAGGTAAACCAAACTTAAGTGCATGGCTTATGAACTTATTATATTCATGATATAATGATATTTAGTTTAACCTTTCTTAATGTGAATGGATTCTTTGTTGCTGAAGTTTGACAGATACTTAGACTAGCATTCTGTCAATAGCATTGTACTCTAAAATTTTACAATTTTTTGGGTCCTAATATGCCCAACTAAGACAGTACTAATAATGTGTTACTAAAACATGCATGCTAATAACATTGCATATTTCACAACTTCAGGCACATCCTTGGCTTACAGATTCTGAAAGGGAGCAACTCTGCCGACTCATGAACTGCCAGAAGCTCTCACTGGAAGCTAGCACCCATGCAGCTCAGAATGAGAGGTTACCTCTTCGAGTAATTGTTCAAGTCCTCTTCTTCGAACAGCTTCGACTCCGTACATCGATTTCTGGATGGTTTTTTGTTGACAATCTTGAGAACTCACAGAACCCCAGTGGAAACCTTGGCCTCCCTGCCAAAAATGATGTCTCTGGTCAAGTAGAACCTGCACAAGACCGGGCCGTAGGTGTTGATCATCATGACATGAGGGAACGTGTTTTAGAGCTTCAAAAGGAGTGTTCAAACATGAAAAAGGAGCTGCAGAAGCTGGTGAAGACCAAGAGAAGTTGGAGCATCCTTCCCAAAAGGCTAGGTTTTAGAAAAAAATGGGAGCCTTGTAGTCCAAAAGAATCAAAGCCCTCTGATAGGATGGCACCAGCACCAGCACCAGCACCATGTTGCAATGGGCAACAAAATCATGAGAACAGCTAGTGAAGTAGCTCATTCAACTTCAAAGCCTCAAAATCTTTGTATTTAGGTTAAATTAATTCTTGGATTCACAGTTTCTAATTCTTTTGCATGTGTGTCAACTACTGGATTAAGTGATGTATTGTCTAGAAGATAGGCTTTAATTCAATTTATTTACACCTTGAGCTCTTATTCCCACCTTAACTCAAAATGCCAGTGATGATCAAAGTGTTTGTTCTCAAAGAATCAACAGAAACTGTCCCTAAATATTAAAAGTAAACTCAGAACACTGGAAAGGGTGGGACTGAGTTGTCCTTTTCATTTGCAGTATACATTTTTGTTGTGGCAGGGTTTTTGTTTTTGTTTGTTTTATTTGTAATAATTAGGAGGGGACATTCGAATTGGGATGTCTTTTAAGGTTGAGAAGATAATTGATGTAGAATAGATGGTTGAGGCGATAGAAGAAGAGTTGGAACGTCACGAGCACAAAGGCAAAACTGGCAAGTTGCAATATGGGCCCCAAGCTCCGATTTGGGACTATGATCCACCGTTTCGAAGGGCATGGCACCCCAAGTAAAACTCATCGTTTTCCCATAATGATGAGCTTTTTCGGGCGTTTGAGATCATTCAGGGGCCCAAACGGGCCTTTTAATATTTTTCAATTTTTAGAAATTTTTGTTAATTTCTCTTTTAATTCCCTTTTTGTTTCCTAGGGTTTCTAGGAGTATTTAAACAAACTATAGTTCATGACTAGGGCATTATGTTATCATTCTGAATTCAATAAACAAGAGGTTTTCTCATATCTAGTGGATTCCAGGCTTGATTCTTTTAGGTTAATCCTAACAATTACTAAACCAATGACTAGTTGATATTTTTACCGCGAAAGTTAAGCTTGGCATATAGAAACATAATAAATCACACATACATACCGTGTCAAGACAACTCGGCACACATGGCATGTCTCACAGCATGACACGATTTGCACCTATATACTTTGCCACACCTTTAGAAATCGAATCTCATGATGCTTTAGTCAAGAATTGGTGTCATAGATGGAATTTCCTTGAGATTTGCCGTACACGTCGACCTAACTTGCTCAGAGAAACTTTCTGAGAGAGTGAACACTTCTTTCCCTCTTTTTCAATAAATTTTTGGACGTTTTAACAAAACAAATCATAGGGTTTTAATCAACAACAGATAGGACTGCCAGGATTTCGTCTTCTTATCTCCAATGTTTCAACATCATTTTGATTAAATTTTTCTTTATAGCTTTCACATTGTGTTAAGTTTGAAACCAGTATCAACCTCAAAAAAAACCTTCAAAATTGACTCATGAAAGCACTTCCAAATTGTACACAGTTAGTGGAATCTACCACAGGCCCCTTAGAAGAAAAACTGGGTCCTAAATGCCCCAAAGGCTTTGGCCTTTTACTTTTCCACGTTCATAACATGTAGCCCTCCATAGGCCATACGTCACATGTCATTGTCCCATTTGTCGGGCAGCAAAGGGCACTCCCTCTTTTCTCAAGATTGGCCCCCTCTCCTCTTCCCATCAACATTACTTGACTCAAAACACCTTTGGTTTGTTGGCCATAGCATAGCTGATAGCGCCTAACCTTAACAGAAAAGCATTACTTGAAAAGATGGGCTTTGTATGTGTCTGCAACAAAACTTGCCCCCCACCCCCCTCTTGTTTTCCTGGTTAAGGACACTTATCTTGTTCTAATGGGACCATTTGGTTCTGTGTTTGCAAGCACATGTCAATGGACTCCATTGTCAAGCTTGCCTTGTTGGGAGGGGGATGGGAAGTGTCATTGGGGTTGGACATTAGATCACTACTATGCCGACAAATGTGATAATAAATGTGATAAAACACAAGAAAGTAAAAACAAAGCATGTGGCAAGAGGCACATATTTGGTTCGGCTACAAAAGGAAAAAAAATAAAAGTATAAATTAGTTAATATAGGAGAAGGTTCACAAGCCTCTAGTGCTTAGTTACTTACAAATTAAGAAGGGGAAGGAAATTTCCACAAAAGGGAATATTGAAACTTCACATAGTGGGGTCAATTGCAATAATTTACACAAAGAAAAAAAAAGAAAAGGAAAAAAAAAATCCCCATATCAGAAATTTAGAGTTCTACAAATTAGCTTCTTCAACTTCCAAAATTCCAACAAGCTTAGTGTGTCTGAATGCTGCAAGCTCATGATCACCTAGAGATATCATATTCTTGTGTGTAGCCAAGCTGTTCCATCTCCCAATTCAACTTTGAAGCAACTCTTTCATGACATGGGACATAATCCTACATCAGCAAAATGAACTAAACATCAGAAGAAGTTTTCAACCAACAAATTAGTTATCAATGAACAAAAGTTGAGGTTGAATGCGCTAATTATGTATTTGACTAAATTACATCAAATCATTAAACAATGCTTTAGATAATTACCTCCAATTTCTTCACCAACTCCCTTGCTGTTGGTGCTGATATAATTATGTGGCGTGCACTGGGGCTAATAAATCCCTCTTCCACAGCTTTATCGATAAATGATAGCAAGGAGTTGTAGTATCCATCAACATTCAGCAATCCCACCTACAGACAAAAAAGAAAAAGAAAATGGTTTAAGCCTAAAAGTTCACGTGCTTACCATCAACATGGATTTTTTTTTTATATATATAAGAGAAATACGATAAATTACATTCATAATGCATAAAAATAAATTACCGGTTTATCATGAATTCCAAGTTGAGCCCATGTTATCACTTCAAGTAACTCTTCCAGAGTTCCATAACCACCTGCCAGAAAAATTAAACTGGTACTTACAACCTAGATTTACGGTCCAAGCAGCTTCATATAAGATAATGCTTATGTACAATATGTTGCACTATTTAAGATGCCTACAAAAGAGAGAGGCAAAACAAGACAACTAGTTCTCGTACCAGACTATAGACAAGGATTATGCGGTTAATAATTATTTCTCTGATCCATTCAAAAGAAGGGTAAAAAGACTGAAGATACTGTCTACTCCATCTGCTCATTTGAACCTTGGTGCAATATACTTTGACCATTTCAACCTTGGTGCAACGCACTTTGACCGCGGACTATGAATAGATCACACTTTTACTATCAGATCCGTTTGATGCTAGTGGTCATGTTACATGCAGCTATGATGATTTACATGACCATGTATTTCCATCAGCTTTTTTTTTATTTTTGGCCAACCCAAGTATGCAATAATAAATTGAATTTAAAATTTCGGGTGCAAATGTAAATGCTCTTAATTACTTAAACTACAAGCTCCTTACCAATAAAACTCTGGATGTTAATGAATGAAGTTTTTGAAAGTGGTAAGCATCATTCCCTGTCAGCTTGGGGTGCTAGTTGGCAAAACCTATTTAGTGAAAGTGTTTCGACCAAAAAAAAAAATTTAGTGAAAGTGTTTTTATGTTATTTTCTCCATAAGGCAAGAAACAATTGATGCAGCAACATTACAGGCTACAGACTATTTTTAGCAGAATGAGATGTTAACCACAGATGCAGGGTTCCTCAGAAGCTCTAATTTTCAGTGTAAGATGTTGATGGGTCATGGACTCTGAGGTTTGAAGGGTTGCTCTCTAATCATGTGTCTTGGGTTTTGGGACACAAGTTTGAGAAAGTTGTGTGTGATGATTTAGAATTCACAATCACAATCACAGCATTATCAAATACTAGTGCATTTAAAGCATGAAAAGACAACAGCTACGAGAGTAAAATATAAAATATAAAGATAGTTTGACTTATTATTGCCAAATCCTTCTTCACTCCCTTTCTGCATTGCCTCCAAGCTTCAATATTTTGTCATTTACTCAGTTCAAGAACGATCAAGAACATCCATCAAGACATCAAATCAAGAATTCTAAGTCTAATTAATAAAAGAATTAGTGGTTAATTAACCATAATGCCCTCTCTTGTGGTTTGTAGTTTTGTTGTGTTATTGACTGCTGTTCCATATATTTCCAAATTAGTTTATTGGGTTTTGGAGTGATTATGGTCTAATACTGGAAGGGGTCACAAGAATCAAAAAGTGGACTTGCAAGCTAAAATTAGTAAAAATTAAAGCCATGAAGGACCATACGTTCTTTGCTTTGTTTAAGAATTCTGGTATAAGTGAAAAGTATGCAGGCAGGCAAAGAGAGAGGGGGGAGAGAGGGGGAGAGAGTTGTTCAGGGCTTATACTAACCGGGTAAGGCAATAAAGGCATCCGAATGCTTAGCCATCTCTGCCTTCCTTTGGTGCATGCCTGCAACTGCCTTCACTTCCCCCACTGTTTCACCAGTTAACTGCAAAATGGTATCAATGCACGGAAAAAAGATTAAAGAAATTGATGTTAAGAGAGACAGAGAGACAGAGAGACAGAGAGATTTGGAGCTTTGTGCAGCAAAGCAATGATGAGTGTTGCCGAAATGATGAGCTTAATAAATAAAAAAATTTGGGAAGAAGTTAATGCAAAATCCGGCTATTCCCTAGCCAGTAAATTTAGTGGTCACCAGATGGCAAAATCAACAAAGTTCGATCAATAGAAAAGGCCAAGGCAGAAAAGCACAAGAAAAAAATTACTTTAAAGCTCAAGTGACCATATAAATCTGATACAAGGAAAAAGAAATCAGAAAAACCAGCAGAGACTCAAAAATTTACAATACTAGTGGGGTAGTTGAAGTACTCAAGTGTACTATGGATAAGTCTCCCCAGCATCCATTGAAGAAACAGAAATGAAGGGAACCAAACAGAGAATAACAGAAGATAAAAATAAAAATAAAAGCAAGAAAACAAAATAAAGAAAGAAAAGCAGCTAAAAGTGCTCACATCATCCCCCCACCAAAAAAAGAAGAGAAAAAGAAAAAGAAAGAAAGAAATTGATGTAGGAAAGAATTGAACATGAATCTAGTAACCAATAAATTCTGATATATATATATATATATATGTATGTATAATATAATAAACCATGTATAAATTTCTATTCTTTACAATTGGAAAAGTTGAAGCACTTTATCTGGCTATAGGAAACATACCTCTCGAGGCATGAGCGTCTTGGGAATAACTCTGTAGAGAGACAATACCATGACAAAATCAGTTGTTTTTGAGAGCAAAACCAACCATAACAATTGTCCCAACTCACTTATTGTTTCTTAATCTGTTTGTTTGTTTTGTGATTTCATTTGTTTATCATCTGAGATTTGATAAGGAGTAAAAAGAATACCCAATAACATGCCGACCACCATCATGAACAGCTTGTGAAACCAAACCCATTAGGCCTATGCTGCCTCCTCCATAGACCAGATCAATGTTCCTCGAAACCTTCAAAACATTAGCAAAACAAATTGTACTTTTCAAGAACCCATCTGGAAAAAATAGTGCACTTTTGAGTACATCTAATAAATTGAGAATGGAAGGATTCTTCAATGCTCATACAACAAATTTGTACGTTTAGTACACTAAGTTCATATCTTTTTATTCGTGAGGAGAGGTGCAAATGCCAAAACAACAAAGCGTTGAAGTGATTGAGTTGGTCAGTTTGGAATTATGACAGACTGAAAGTTGAAAACTTAAACACATGTAATGCAAAAGTGGCATCATTTTCCATCTCTAAATGGGCTTATTTAGTGTTGATGAGTTTCCTGATAATGACAGAGAGAGAAGAGCATTTACCAAAAGAGAGAGAGAGAGAGAGAGAGAGAGAGAGAGCAACATTTGCATGCCTTCTGCTAGAGACAAACTTAATTAGGAAGAAAGTTCCAGTTTGAAGAAATCAAATCCTAATTTAAAAAAAATGAAGAAAAAAAATCTCAGGAACCAAGTGACAAACAAGTTATAATCATAATGTGCTTGCCCCAAAAAACTAGAACAAGAACAACATGATATGTTACAAACATAAACAAGATGATCAAGTTTGAGCAACTTCCAACTAATTCCTACCAAAACCCATCTGACATAAACAAGAAACAAAAGCAAAAAGATGGTCAAAAGTAATCTCCAACAAAACCAAATGGGATAAAACTTGAACTTCTGATCTTTTTTAAAAGAACCCGAGTATGAAAAACCTCAAGTGACATAACAAAACCCAAAGAAAACTGTGTATTTGAAGTTTGAAAAAGCCATTGTATACCAGTTCCTTGCCAAGCTCAATGGCAGCATCTTGGTAGCTACTCTTCTTGCCTTGGCTACTCCCACAAAACACACAAATCCTCCCAAACCTTGACTGCTTCATTTCACTCTCAATCTCCATTTCTCTCAAACCACTCAACTGTTTTTGTTGCTTACAAAATCAAATTAAAATCCCTCTGCAACACAAAGAGATTCCCTTTTTTTTTTCTAAGTCCTCTGTCTCTTTGCTTCTAACCTTTTGTGTTACAGAAAAATTCAAGTAGACAAACGCTTTATAGCTTGCCCACTAGAAAACTTCTTTGGTGGTGCCGTTCTCCACATGCGTATTTATAAGCCGCTCACACGTGAGAACCTCTTAGCACGCTTGCACACGCAAACATTCACACGCTTGCACACCCACACACAACACAACACAAGTGCATAAACACAGGCATTGGCACGCGTGGACCACTCTGTTTTATTTGTTTCGTTCCCTTCCCTTGATTTTTCATTTTTTAGTCCTCCCTTACTGCTTTTGTACCATTATGAGCATAAATAAAGATAAGCTTTCCTTTTATGTATTATCCCAATAATATTACTGTATTTTCCTGTCTTTCCATTTGTTGGTTTTCAAAACAACATGTCCATCTATAGTGAAATATGAATAACTTGAGGGAAGGCTTAATAGATTGGTACATACTTCATTCTTAAAAATACTAGTTATTCTCACGCTCAAAGTTAGAGTTCGATTCTTGCATTTCCTTCTTCATAGATTAAAAAGTTTGAGATTTCATATTCAAACATAGGTTAGGTTGCGGAGGCTTGTTACTTAATATAATAGGTACCCTTTATAGTCACGACAAGAGTTTGATGCTTACGCTGTTTTTTTTCCCCTTACAAGTGATAAGAGGAAAATTAAACATAGGACTTTGGATGCAAAGATAATTGCTCTTAACTATTTGAGCTACAAATCCCTTGTATTCTTACGCTTGTTTAAATCAAACGGACTATGGATATTTCATGGAAGAACAAAATGAAGTCAATAACTAGCTAGAGCAAGCCAAGTAGCGCAATATAGTCTTCGAGTTTGAGTATTAGACATGTACTTGATGGTAAAGATTGAGCTGAATTTCAAGTATAAAGCTCGTGTACAACTCAATGGTTGAATATTTTGTTGGCGTGACTTATGGACCCGTAGTTACTTTCTTTACAAGCCAAGGATTCCTACATTAAATGTAATTGATTTACTTTAATTCATGATTTCATACTGTAAATATAATTAGGAGTTATTACTTTCCTTGACCTATAAGGTTTATTTTATTATAAATACAACATCCTACAAGGAGAAGAATACACAGAAAATTCCCACAAATAATATTCTCTTATAAGTTTCATATTTTAGTATGGTATCAGAGCAATGATATTGGAATTGCTTACTCTTGTTTTTAAAACATCACCGCCATCATGGGGGATGAAGATATTTTGCTCCACCATGAAGGGAGCACCATCGATTTCGCTTCTCCTTCTCAACTGAACTTTGCCGAATTGGCCGCTCAATGACCCAGTTCTTAAAGATACAAAACCAGAACCAAAACCTTAACCTGACCACGAACATAATTAACACACAGATCTTGAACTAGACCCGATTGTTACCTATGAAGTTTTCAATGCCTCGATTGGCATCAAGTTGGATGGCTCTAACTACCCTCTTTGGTCCCAAGTTGTCGAGATATATGTCACTGACAAAGATAAGTTGGGATACCTCACAAGGAACTTCCACCACATACTTCGACTGACTCGAGTTTCCACCATTGGCACACTGAGAATGTCGTTGTTAACGACTGGCTAATCAATTCTTTGGAGCCTCACTTGATTAGTACCTTTATTCGCTTTCCAATTGCAAAAGAAGACCCATGTTTATATCTTCTTGGATTAGCTTGGATGACTGACTTGACAAGGCTCGCATCTAGGTAGGGAGTGTAACAAATAGAAGATCCACATCTGATTACTTTACATTAGTGGGAGGTAATTTAGTGACATGGAGGAGCAAGAAACATAAGGTAGTAGCTTTATTTAGTGCAAAAACCGAGTTCAAAGGTATGATTAAAGGAATTTGTGAACTCTTTTGGCTACGTAGGTTGCTTACTGAACTTGAGTATAGACCTATATCTACACCGAATTTAGTTCAACATAATCGCACCAAACATATTTAAGTAGATTAACACTATATCAAACAGAAACTCAAATACACAAAAAATTCTAACAAACAATATTCTCAGATTAAGTTTCATATTTTATATATTTGGCATCAACAATATGGACTTTGCCCGAGTTTTCAAGATGATGTGAATTGTATGATAATGATTTAATATTTGGGATGAATAAGCACCACTTGTCTAGCCACAGCCCATTCTGTATATTTTATATGCAAGTTTAAGAAATGAGACAAACATCCATTTTTTAACCTTGGAAGGAAAATGCCAAAAATGGACAATCCCACAAGGGTAGATACATTTATCAAGATGGGCTTCACTGACTAGTTAATTGTATTTTTATGACATTCTAACATTTACATATTAATGTGAGGAAACAGAGCAAGTATGGGTAATTTCAGAAGACACAAACACACAGAGACTGAGTGAGAGATGGTGGGTGATATGGAGCATTGTGCATAGATGATTGAATAAAAACATTAGTGGGTTATGACCTATCACCTTGTGCCCCCATCAACCCTCCTTTCCTCGACACTCCTGTTGTATGCATAGGAAACATTTCATTTTTATTTCACGCCCTCCTTCTCCCTTCCCCATATCCACCATTACCTCACTTCTCCAAGCATGCTGTCCCCAACTCTCATCTACACATCACTAAATTCATTGTCCTCTTCTCCACCAATAACATCTCCTCCTTCTTCAAAAACCCATATGTTTATGTTTTGATCTAGATCAATCAGGAAACATATGATGTGTTATATTGTCAAACTACGAATCTCTATTATTTATCATGTTGATTTCAGCCAAAATATGTAGTTGTCAGATTGTGAATCTGGATAATTAATCATTTTATTTTATTTGTATTAAAATATATAGTTAAAATTCACAATCAGACAACACAAGTATCATATACGAGACAACATATTCATTTTACTTTGTGGGCTGCTAAATAGACTCAGTATTAACTTAACCTTATATTTTAAGTGCTGTGTTCATTGCCAGGATTGCAGGAACTGAACACATGCCCTTAAACTAATGTTTAGTATCACATTCATTTTAAAATGCCCCAATCCCCAAAATTGGCCTTTCTGGCTGTTTCTCTTTAACGCTCTCTGTCTCTGTTGTCTGTCTACTTAATTCTTTGCCCACCTCCCTATAACTCCCTATGTTTGGAGATTATAAACTCATAATTACTATTCTTAGTAGGGATTGAGCTTATACTAATATACTATTTATGACCCTTGTGCATGCTTGCATGCGCGTTTAAATCATGTTTTTATGTGTTTCTTAGCCAAAAAAATTGACAGAAACAGAACAGAATGATTTGATTAAGTTTAAAATATCACACACCCACATACAAAACATACACGCACTATGTCATTAGTGCTAATGATACCCTTTTTTAAGACTATCCAGTGTTCTCCAACTGTTACTTGGATTAGATCCCATTGCTATTAGTAGAAGGAATATTCTTAAGTAGGTTAATTTGCCTCCAAGGTGATATCATAATTAGGTTAATATTCCATACATAATACATAAATTTATGGTTGTGGAAAATTGACAATGGCAGCTCTGTAAAATGTGGGAGGGGAGAAAAATTTGGTTGCAACGAGGATATCATTATTTTGTTATTCCTGTTTCATGCAAGTGTTTCTCGTAGGAGGGAAACAAAAACAGAGAAATAAAACCTGTATGCCTTGAATTTCTTTGACTGCCTTATAGACTCTTACCAAAACCTGACCTATCCCTTTACGACCTTCATTTCTCAATACTGACTTGAATCTTATTTGTTTTCTGTAACTCCCATATCTTGCTAGATGTAGATTTCAGACATGTTATAGCAGTTGTTGGTTGCTTCACTCTGCCCCTATTTATTATGTACATTTCATGTAACCTTCCCTAATTCAAGAATATTATACAATATCCCAAAAAATTGAGATCTTTTCTTTAATTTAGACCCTATACGTGATCTTATTATATATGACGCAATGCTGTTTTGGACTTCTACTCATAAACGCTTGTTCCTATATTTACACTTTTATACTCGAGAAACACTTTTGAGTTTTTAGGTCAAATACTATCAGAATTGCTTTTAACATTTCTAGAAGCAGTGTCAAAACATACACATTTTCACATTTTCAATTTGTTATTTGACTACTGACAAACCAAAATGGCATACGGACTTGGGGAGCTGCCATCATGCTCTGCATCAAAATTCACCTTATACTGCAATGCATAATCAGAAGCACTCATGTTTGGTGGTAAAAAAGCCTGCCCACCACATTGTCCTGTGCTATAATTGAAAATTTTCCCTTGCTCGACACGTGGCGCCACGGCATTGGATGACTGTAGCAAACTTTAGCTTTGCTCACTGATTATGTGTTGAAGAATCACACAAAAAGTAGCAGAGTTGCCCTGCAGCTTCAATAGTGTTCACTCTACTTAGGCTCACGGCCCCAAACAAGAAGTGACATTTGTCCCTATTACATGACTCAGACCCAATCCACCAAATGTTTTGCTCCTTTTCAAAATTTTTGGAAGAAACCCTCATCTCTGTGTCTTTTTCTTGTATGGTCTCTCAAAGTTGAAGCACAACAAGAGACCCCCTTTTACTTTGTCTGTCCAAAAATAAAGCTAACAATTTCTAATGGGGGCATCTCAACATAAAAGATGCTGGCGGGTTTGATAGTAAAATTCGGTTCTTTTTGACTTCTTGTTTCAAGACCAATTCGCACAACTTTTAAGTCTTTACTTAACCACCAATGGAGTTTAATCAAAGTGATTATTGGTAATAGTTTTGCTAATTGTCATGATAGACTTTATAAGACAGCAAAAGCTAAAAAGTTTGAGATACCAAAAAGGGTTCATGTGACTGGTAGTTATAGTCTTTGTAAAATGGGCTTACTTAGACTGCACTCAATCCATTTTATTCTATTTCTGCTTTACCCTTTTCTTCTTTTTTCACTTTTGGGATTTTGCTCTTGCAAAACTTGGAGGCAGTGATATTATGTCGGGTTTACAATGAGGAGATTCAATCCAACAGTTCAATAATAACTCTGTACTAGATCAGACGGCTATTAAGGACCTCCTCATTCTAGCCTCTTTACATATTGCTTGGAGGGAAAATTTGGATCATAGAAAATGATTAAGAACATCATGATCATGCTTAGACTGCTTACTGTTAGTTCTGGGTCATTTTCAATCCAATTTTGCTTACATATTCATAACACAATTTACTTTCTTTTTAAATAAAGATTCCCATATAAAGGAATCTATGTATGTGAACCCACCTCCAAAAAAGCGAGACTTTTTTGTAATTTTTTTTATTTTTTGTGTTTTTGGAAAAATTCCCATCGAACAGATACAAACCCCAGAAGGGAAGGCTTTACCTTTACTATAAAGAGTCACGCTCATTGCTCACATTCATATATGTCTGTTAGAGCACCTCCACCCAAAGGTTAAGGACAAGGTAAAGACAAGGTAATGTTTGTCACTACTGGACCTTGCACGCTGGAGGGCGTTTTGGGGCCTAGGGCTGCCTTTTGCCTGGGCTGGATCCTTGCGCTAGAGGTGACCTTAGTCTTTGACAATAGTTTTCTTAGATTTTATTTTTCTCAATATTCTCGATATATTTATATATATGCCAAAAGGATATTCTCTAAAAATGAATTACAAAATTAATACTTATTAAATTCATCAACAACAAAGTACCAATTAGTGTAGTGGTTTAGATCCTTTAAATAAAGTTTTAAATTCGGATCTTAGTATTTGTGTAGTATGTATGAGTTTAGTTCAATATGAAAGATCCTTAAAATTCCGTCAGCAACTTGAATTGTATGGAAAATGGTTACCAAAAGCAAAACCTCACAAAAAACGAATCACACAACTTATCTTTCACTCTGTAACAAAAGAAGAAGTGGACAAACCTAATTTTGAGGATTAATGCAGACTTGGACACATATGTCTGACACCCTAGAAAATTTCTCTCCATCCATGACTGATTGCTTGTATATATCTTACCTTTTTTTAACTCAGGATGAGATGTGATCAAATGTATGGATAAAAGATCGGTGGTCACGTCTTGTCCTATGTTACAACAACCTGGCTAGGCAGCCTAGCTAGCCCTTGTTCATTATTCATGTTTTTCCATCTCATTTATTAATTCTTCCATCTCCTAGCTTGGAAACCTCCCATTTCCATTTTCCCCCCTTCTATTTTCTATTCCTTTTGGATCAAATCATTCGTTACAATACAAGCATATCTTATTAAGATGATGTGCACTGCTAGTGACATACTAATTTACCCTAATTATGTTTTTTTTTTCTTTTTTTACATGCCGGACACATGAAAAAAGGAATATAAAGACAAAAATGAGACTCGTATAGTAATAATTTATGGTATAAACACTTTGTCCATATGATAAACTAAAGAACATGGTAGTCGTCGGCAATAATACAACAAAAGAATGGTATTGTCACTAATCCCCAATACATCGTGCAAGATATATGGAGCAAGATAAGGATCTTCCAAGTTGTTTGTCCAAGAGTGCTTGGCATCTTCTACAAGAAAACAAATGCTTTCAATTTCAAAGTCTCGACTGAGATCAAAAGAAGACGAGCCTTCGCAATAATCTCAGACCTCAGAGAACCATTATGGCCCTTATCTCACTACTCCGTGTGAGAAAAGGCAAAGCCACGTTGACCTTAATGCCTATATATATTTAATTATTTATTTCACTTGAGGGATATTTTGAATAAACTTATTTGAGGGACACTTTTATAGGGCTCACTCAACATTGTATTTCACTAATCCAAACTGTCTATTTCGTATATATTCATTCAAAGATCATCTCTGCAAACTTGAATCCGATATCATTTGACCACTCAATTAAATTATTTAAATTTTAGTACTTTCTTGAACTACCGTGTTCATTGATTTTGTATGACACAATTAGATTTCGCAGCGGTTTTCAATTTGTCTAATTTTTTGTAAAAATAATTTATGGTGTAGAATTAAAAAATAGATAATTTAGATTGTTGAAAAAAAAAATTTTATGGGCCCTAAATGTTATCCCTCCAATAAAATATATATAGTCTCATTACATACGTGGCAGTCACATTGGCGTGGCCTTTTCCAACTCCATCGATGCATTATATAAGCATATGTGGTGTACCTAGCTAGCTAGGTGCATTGTAACCTGCAACTGGGAAAGTTAGTGTTTAGGATTTTTTTTATGGCTAGCTAGTATGGGTTTTTGAGGTTTCGTATACTATCATATAATGCCATTTGCAAGTTACAAGTTGCAATTTGTGGTTACCTTTCAAGAGGGTAATCACAACTTACAAGTTACAATATATTCTCTTGGAGACGTGTTTGTGGTGTGGACATTTGTGACCCTATCTCAACTCTAATGTCACATCATATGGGATTAAAGTCAGCAATGTATTTTGTGTTTTATTGATTCGATTTATTCTCTGACAGCTTAAGTTTTTAAGGACAACGATTGTGTTGTTCACTTAAAATTTTCGGTTATATTCACCCGTCACGTACTTGTTAATGTGCGTTTCACATATTTTGATTGTCTCCATTTGTCAACCTGTTCACATGTAGGATAAAGATGTAGGTGAGGGACTCCACAAGTATTGTTGACTTATTACTTGATATAGTTTAGACTTTTATGGTTAAGTAGGGTCTAAGATATGCTAGTGGCAAATTACAAGGTAAGAATTTTTATTGTTGAAAGCATGCCTATTTGGGCAGGGTTGAGGTTTTTTAAGATTTCGCATCAATGTTGGCATGTTAGTTGGTGACTTGCTTGAGATTTGAGGTCGGTGCTGCAATATCTTAATTTGGGCATACAATAAAAGCCTAATTGCATGGTGTTTTGACTAAAAGATGGCCTCAGAAAGTGACAAGGCAAACGCGTTTTAAACCCTCGATCTTTAGCAATCTTCTTTTGGTTGGTTTTCCTTTAAGAAATCATTCAATTCAACACTCTGTTCCCCAAAAAAAGAAATAAAAAATTTATTATTTAAAAAAAAAAAGTTAGGAAAGAAGCTTTGTTTGCTTGTATGAGTGTGAGAGGTTGACAGAGATCTTTGTGTTTAGTGAGAGAAAAGTAAGATTGACGAAGACAAATAAAGGTCCTCTTTATGCATGCATGTAACCAAAAGACTGGTTTTCGAAACCCTAAAGTGTGTTTTTTGTGGGGTTGATAGATTCTGGTTTAATCTTATATGAACAGTCCAGAATTCTCTCTCTCTCTCTGGAAGACTCGAATCATAACAATATATAACGTATTTGTAAGCTGCTTTTTGACTCCATTTGTTTACTAATAATATGTGCACATGCCGACACAAATAAAGAAGAGAAAATTCAGATGGCTTTTTCAAAATCTTTTGAATTAAAGTTTTTTTTTTTCTTTCGAAAACTTTATATGGACCTTGATAGAGAGGACTGACTGCAAACAATTTCAAGAGATTCTATTGACCCCACACCTTGCTGATATATAGGAATTATTGGACTTGTCTGACAGTTAATTTAGTTAATGCGTAAGTCCAACCAGATGATCGATCAGACTTTCTTTAATTAATTAAATTCACTCGTTAAAAGTTTTTAGATCAGTTAACAACTAACAAAACACATGCCAATGTTTGGATAAAGTCACAGAATACTGCACACTATTTTGAATTTCCAGAGAAAAAAAAGAGATGAGAATGGTAAGTAGAGGCGAATACAACGATTAAACTAGGGATAGAACAATATGACCAATATCATATCAGATATTGTTTTACTATGTATCTAAATCACGTATTATGATAGTTAATAGCACGATCAATTTTCCAAATCCAACATTTTATACTCTGAAAAAAGTATTGTAGATAAGTGTAGCAGGAGTTTATATCTCATTTCTGACTCAAACTTTAGTAGTGGTGGGTAGTGGATGCAAAAGTTTAGATTTCTCAAATCCACGTTCATGTTCATGTGGTGTAGATATAAAGATTACAAGGATTATGATATGTTTGAACTGGAAATAATTTCAATAAATGCGATTTGACTCTGTACTGTTTTCACAGTAGATGAAAAAACTAAAAAACTTTATCTCAGTAATCAGAATGTCATCCAGGCTCCACCACAAGTTCTTTGAATGCATAATTGGCAGCTATCAATTGTGCAGTACTTGACATTTTCCCACCGTAGAGAAGCCCGATTATTTCGGGAGAGAAGACAAAGTCACATAGTTGAAGGAGCATTGGAACATGAAGAGAAAATCATTTGGTTTCCTTAAAGCACAATGCCCCCTATTTCTAGGACATAGTCATATCCCTACCCACTTTCCATCATAGTTTGTTAATTACACTTAGTACTGCTCTAATCTGATTCATATGTTAGCTCAATTCGCGATTAAGAGTGAGATAATAAATTAGGATTAGGATATGTTCGGAATTCAACTTCCTCATATTTAACCCAAATAAAAGTTCTTCAGATCAGGACATAAGAAACGCTTATGCAAGGTTGTTCCTGCCACGTGACAGTATTGAGTTGCACAATAATTCTGCTAAAAAATCGCATATGTAAGGTAACATTGCCCAGTAATACAAATGCATATAAAGCAAGCATATAGACCAAGTGGGTTTTGAGTTTATAGTGTGAGCAATTATTTTGAAAACCAAAAGAATGAAGTAGGGAAGTCTTGTCCCTGTGATGCAGAGTTCAATCATCTTTATCAGCATCATCCTGTTTTCTCAAAACTACGGCCAGGGCCACAGTGGTCCCTGCAGTCAGCAATTTGCTCAAATATCTGTGCTAATCAAAATGTAGAAAGAGAGGGAAGAGTTTGAAACCAGTTAATAAGAAGAAGATGTAACATTTTCAATGAAACAGTTCAAGTTTTATATATAAATTTTTTTTAACAAAGCCCTTCTGGTCTTCAACTCTTGCCTTTTTTTGGGTCAATGGTCATAGATATATAATTGGTCAGGTGCTTTTGGGTTTCGGGATTCGAATTCCATACTCAATTGCCTTACTTAACAGTGATGGCTTCTCACATGCACCTTTTACTTTGGCAACAGAAGTTACTGTGCCCAAAAAATTATGCTGGTAATGGTGAGTTCATTGGCTCAACAACAATATTAATCCTCATATTTACCAAAATGATGGGACTAGCAACTAGCAAACTAAGCAAAAACAACCACATGCTTAAGAATGATCAAAGCTTACCCACACTTATGCTGGTCATGTTCAAGTTGGGGTAATTATGCTACACTTTGGTTTGTTTCTTCCTTCCCTTTTCTCGTTTCTTGATTCGGGGAAGAAAAATATAAGAATCGAACTGAGTGAAAGGATAAGTGGTTTTTTTTTTTCAAGTTAACAATTTAATTGGCGTCTACGGATGGATTGCTTTTTCAGCCACACAAGTCAAAATGGGATACTTTAAATAGAAAAAAAAAATTATAATAAAAAATTTCTTCATCTTTTTCTAGATAAATGACACAGTCTACAGAATTGTTTACAAAATGACATAAACACTGGGGTCCATAGACCAGTATAGCGTGCGAAGACCAAACTATGCATCTGTTCTGTTATGAATAAATAAATAAATTTCTTCAGTGGGAAAGTACAGACTAAAGAAATTGACAGAGATTTGTTAAATTAATTAATTTGATTTTTACATACTTAATATGTCTAATTAATTAATTTGATTTTTTAATCTCCCTCCCATCATTCTGCTTTGTCTCATCTTGCTAATTTCCATGGATTCAGCAAAATTTTCTTCGCATGCAATTATTTTCTTGTAAGCTTCCCCCATTTCTTACCTAGTCATGCAATATGAAAATGGTTTTTGAGTGGGGGGTAACATGAAGATGAAGCTCAATTCAAGCATGCATAAGAGCAATTTAAAGAGACGCAACAGGCAACAATTAATAATAATGGACTTTGAAGAAGAAGAAGTAAAACTTGCTCACAATTGGAGGGGAAGTTTCAGTCCACTCACCACCACTTCCCCTTTCTATGTGGCATTATCTTTTCTAGTTCATTACCACTTTTGATTTTCCAAAGTCTTGTCATTTGTTGATTGCTTCAAATGAATTATGAGACATTAAATCATATGATGCTTGGTTTATTTTCAAAGTCTTGCGCATAAGAAGGCTTGATGATTTTGGTTCATATGCCTTTTTTAACAAATCTTAAGAGCACTTTAGAACGTCAACGGATTCTAATTCAACTGAAAAAGGGCACTAACTTGTAGATCAGTATTTTTATGTTCGAACTCCCATGACACATTGGTAGTGTGTGTGAAACTCCCCTCTCCTTATAGTTTATACTATCATTTGTATTTTTTTTATTTTTCTCTTCTTCTTTTTTCTCGAGTTGATAGTCATTGGATTCCCATTTCTCCAATAATAATAGTCATTTCCCATTAATTCGAAGGAAGCTAGTGGCTGCTTTTAAAGAGAACATCAATTTTCTAAAAGCCTTGTGCCTTTGTGTTGGATGTAAATAGCTAAGGTTATCATAAGGCTCTGTATCCACCAACTAAAGAAGTGAGTCGTAGAAGTTTTTCTGGTTAGCCGTCACCAAAGAGATCAACAAAAGAATTTTGTTCGCCATCTTCGACTATGGTGTAACATCACCATTCTACTGAAAAAATTTACATTTATGTACGTAAACATGACAATTTTAAGTGAAGTGGTAATGCTACACCATCGCAAAAAATGGTGAACAAAAATATTCTAAAAGCCTTAAAAAAAAAAAATGCTAATAGAGACAAAGTAAGTATTTCCTATAGCTAAGTTGAGTTAAAATGCGCGCTTAAAAAATTCAAATGTGTGCAGTGAATATTATATCCCTTCTCTTAGGCTTCAAGTCAAAGATTACGAACTACAAAGTTTATAGAATCATTGTGCTCACAAATTTTTGTCTTTGATTGCAATTCAAACACACTGTAAAAAGCCTGAAACTTAATGAACGTATATTACTATATTATGTATTTATAACATATAATATAGAAGCTATAAACCAATCAAACAATAGGGCAAGAACACATGTGAACCCACTCATATCAAAATGTGACGTGAAACCATGATTGCCCTCAACTTCAGTCTTCATTAGAGCCATTAAAGAGAATGAGAAGCACCCAAAATGAATGGATGTCGACACTGGATTCGACTGCCCCCATCCATGACCCCAAATTCATTAAAAAAAGTCAGACCTAATTTGCTTTCCTTTCCTCGAAGTTTAGAAAAATGGGCTCGATCCGAAATCAATTGATCAAAAAATTAGGTCATATTAAGTCGTTGAAATAAACAATAAACGGGAGTGGCATGAGATTTGCATACCTTCTTTGATTGAATTTCTTTTTTTTTTAATCTTGGCCTAGGCCTGTTTCGAATTAACGTAGGCTATACCCAATGGGCCACCAGCTGATATTTGTCTTGCAATGAAGAGCCCGGCCAAGGGTCCATAATTTGGTGTTTTGCCCGAGCATCTATCCTGCTGCTCATGCCCATAATGTGCCACTATTTTCTGTAGTTTTAAACTCCAGGCCCCAATCAGCTAACCCTTGGGTTTAATTTCCACAACTTAATGCTGGTATGTTTGCAGATTTGAATATCTGTGTGTACTTGTGCTGCCACATTATGAGCCACTCAAGTCCCATCTTTGCTTCCCTTGGCTTTGCCTTGCTTCCAATTTGATGGTTTATTTACAGAGTACCTCCACCTTGACATGGTTCAAGGCTGCATGCTTTGCCCATCTCTAAGGTCTTTTAAGTGTTGGATACAAATTAGTTTTGCTTTCAATCATAAAACTGCAGTTAACAGTTCCAAAGCTTAAATGGTTGAGAGAAATCACCCTTGCAAAAGTCATATGTTCAAATCCCCTCTACCCCAACATCGCTTGTAACCTAAAAAAAAATATTCAAACTTTAAAATGCACTGCATTGCTTTCTAATTTGCATGTTAATAGCTATTAAACCTAATTGCGTTTTCAATACTCTTTTTCTTTTTATCTGGTTTTACAAGGGAGAACAGGGGAAGAGGAGAATTTGAACTCTGGCTTTGAATGCGAGATATTCAATCAGCTTAAGGGTGACCTGGCTGTACATTTCTCCTGCAATTCATTACACAATCAAGATATCCTTTAATGACATATAAAGGGAAGCCACAGACTATGCAATTAACGAGAACACAAACGATGTACCAAATCTATAAACTGTTAAAATAAGTCGAGCACAAATCAGTTCCTTAACTGGCCCAGCCACTCGGAATATAAATTTGAAAACAAAACATTCTTCTCTGCTCTTGGCCATCTATAGGCAAATGTCAAAAACCATCACTACCACCACTCGCGAATCCAACTGTGGCGCAAGGCAGCATGATCTTGGAGTTCTTCACAAACAGCAATGGGAAAAGGCTATATCCTACCACGAAGATCAGCATATATTAGGATAATAATACACACCCAAAAAAAGGGAACCAAATAAAAGCTCATACTCATGCTTCGTACAAGTAATAGATTATCAATGCATCAGAACATGCACTTTCTAATCCAGAAATTAATCGCCGGATGTATCTGATTATGATGCATGTCCAATAAAATTTTATAGAACTGATGCAGTAATCAAATATGACAATAGGTCAAAAGCTATACATCAACGCTTCTGTTGGCCAATGACTCGCAAAGTTTTACATTCAAAACTGACGCCTTGGCCTAGGTTCTGCCGCGGTTACTCGGATAGATCTTCCATTCAAGTCCTGCAAAAACCAAAATTTAGAAACACAAAATAGCAAGATGTAACTGGAACAAAATATGGAAAGAAAAAAGGAAATTGTTAAGAAAACGTAACGATATACTTACAACTCCATCCAACGATTCAATGGCACTGTTCATTTCATCAGCAGTACCATAAGTTACAAAACCAAAACCCCTTGATCGGCCACTGTCCCTGTCATAAACTACCTTGGCTTCCAAGACCTTTCCTTGCTCACTAAACAAGTTCTCAAGTGCTAGATTGTCAACACCCCATGCGAGGTTACCCACATAAAGGCGGTTGGAGGAGTCAGAACCTCCACCACCTCTAGCACCTCTAAAAGAGTCTTCAGACCTAGGTGGAGGAGGTCCATAGTTTACCCTCAATGCCCTTCCGTCAAGTTCCTGCCAAATGTAACAAAGTCTTGCTTAGATACAATAAACAGGTTTCTCGTGGATAACATGCAAGCACATGATGCCAAGACTCAGAACAATCCATAGGGAAAATAAGCAATCACTACCCTGAAAAATCACATTAAGAAAGGAAAGACAAAGCCAATCTTTCCTGAATACAACAAAATCTTCACAAGTTGCATCAATCTACCTTTCTCAAACCAATTGGTATTTTTGGATGCATAAAAAAGTTCTCTCATTAACTCAATCAATTAGGTTGGTTTTAAGAAAATGTCATGAAAGTCTAGCTCATATAGTTATATACAATAAACAGGCTTCTCAACTTCTCATGGTGAAATGTAACCAAATGACTTCAAGACTCAGAACAATCAATAGGTTAACAAGCAATCAACACGGCAACAAAAATGCACCTTAAGAAAGGCCAGAGACTAAGCTCCAACACTCATTCTTTTAGCAAAACATATATTGACCAATTCAACAAATGAGTGTTTATAAGAACACGGATGAAATAAGAACTCAGAAAAATCCTCACATTTTTGCTTCTATATCAACAAATGGATAAACATAATATGATACTTACATAACCATTGAGCTGTCGAGCAGCTCCTTCAGCTTCCTGGACACTAGACATAGTCACAAACCCAAATCCTCTGCTTCTTCCAGTTGTCTTGTCATATATCACCTGCCAAGAACTTACACTTCAGTACAACAAAATTCCCACACAACTTTAAACCCGCGACAACCCATTTCATTTTTCAGGCAAATCTTACATAAAAGACACAAACTTTAGACGAAAAACAAAACATTACCTCAACCATCTCGACATTTCCAGCACTCTCGAAGAGCCCAGCGAGCTGAGCACTGTCAACGCTGAAGGGAAGGTTTCCGACGAAGAGCTTGAGGTCAGGCGCGAAACTGGCCTCTCCATCGTCGCTGAGAACCTCCTCATCCTGCTCGAACTCGGAAGAAACGGCGACGTTTCGCACGAACCGAGACGACACGCTCTGAAACCTTCCCGAGTTGAGAAATGAAGCCGAAATTGAAATGGGCTTACAGCCGAGCGTTAGAGATGACGAAGAGACAGAGTAGAACGGGACTGAAGTGGGTTTGGGAGTGTAAAGTGCTAGTGTTTTGGGGGAAAGAGAAGGAAGAGCTAGCGAAGCCGTGGAGGCAGTCATGGTGGCTTTTGCTTTGATTTTCTTTGCCTCTTTAACAGATAAGGTTACAGAGAAGAGAAGAGGCTTGAGGATTTTGGAGACTCAGGGTTTATGAAGAAGTTGTGGATATTTTGAGTGACAGAAATGCCCCTGGTTTTGGTTGAAACTACAGATAATGATCTGCTGCAGTGAGGATCACGAAGCTCTTATGGTATGTATATGGCCCAGTTGCCCACCTGTTATCAAATCACAACCGTCCATTTGCAATTGCAGTTGCCAGCCATTGATGCAGATGTGAGATATTAGATCCGGAGGACACAGTTGAAGACAAAAGCAGCCTAAGATATTTTCTGTGCATTGCCAATTGGCATTTTGGATTTGGATCTGGTTCTTATTTGAAATCCAAGATGGGCTTGGATGTTAATGGTTTTTGCTAGCTTGGCCCATAACATAGGCATGTTAACAGAAAATCAAATTGTAAATAACAAAACAAAAGGGATGATCTCATTAATATCGCCATTGAAGCTCAATTACAAAATCTAATTGTACAAAATAATGAAAGAATTTCTATTTCTAACACATAATGTGGATTGAAAACAATGTCTAATCACCATAATACAAAAATACATTTTGCTGTCATCAACTACTTAACCTTTGTGTGAGTGATTGACAGTCATTGATTGATATGAATCAATCTTACAATTATAATCATTCAACGACCATTGTTGCTAGCAAAACTCTACCGAAAGATTCTACTACTGCAAAAGCTTTGACGTGTGTCATGTGGAGTTCCACTGGATCTCAATATGTAAAACTCCATTTTTCGAGTTTATCAAATTGTACTTCCCTCTAATGCGTCCGTTGTGTACCACGTCACTAAAACTGATCTCAATGTACCCCAATGATTCCTAAATAAATAGTAGGGTTTAGAGAGTTTTAAATCAACCAAAAACAAAAATACAAACGAACAACCTAAGATGATGAGGAGCTTACATATCGACGGAAACCAAATCTTCTCTTACTCTTTACTTCAATATGGATCTTATCCTTTAAAGAAGCCTCTTCTAGCACAAACTGAAATTCTTCATTCCAACTTGGACGCTGGGTTTTCCTCAGCATCTACACAAAATTACATGCATTAAAATAATAGTCGAACACATGTTATGTTGTCTAACTATTCATTTGAATATGCGATTCAAATTGACAGTCTAGTAAGAAAACATTGCACTTTAACTATGATTGGATTGCATAAATCACACCTTGGTTATCTTCGTTTCGGATCCAAAGCTGACCAAACAATAAGGGTTAGGGTTGGTGTGGTTCTTGCCTCCAACACCTTCAGCTCCTTGGACTGTAACCGAAAGCAAACCAGCTGCTTCTAGCGATGAAAGGCAGGAAAAATCTAGGGATGCCTTTCGGCTCCTTCCAATGTATTCTCCTGCCACATTTGCATCCAGAGGTCCACTGTATTTTGCATTATCATCTATAAAAGGATTGTATGTCAATTCCACCACCAGTTGGCCTCTCCCTTTCTTGTTTTGAGGATCATAAGGGTTTGTGTTCTTCACCAAATCAAGGGTTAATTCTTTTTTCTCAAGTGGGGCAAGCACCTTCAATGCAACAATTTGCATCCCCAAAAAGTCATGTGTCCCAATCTGTATGAAATCAACATCCATAACTTACAATCACGCCTCGTCTTATCAAATTACTGACACGTTTGTTATGTTGTCACACTATTAATTATGATCATCGATAAGGTGAAATGAGTTTATGTAATCCCAATTGGACATCGATTCGATATCTCATTATTAATGGTATGTAAAAACATGCACCATTTAATTTTGACAAACCTGTTCCCAGTCGTAAAGATGAAACTGAAGAACTTGGGACTGGGGATCTTTGACTGTAAGCTTGAAATTCTCATTCCATTCAGGGTTGAGGTTCCTCATCTTAATGGTAGTTTTCTTTGATGGAAGCCTCTCCCCACTTAGCTTGATCTTGACATAAGGATCAGATGTTCCTATAATGTCCATCTTCAAGAGTTTAAGTGCTCTTACAACCTTCACATGTAAAATGCCTACAGGCTTCTTTATAGCCCCTGATCTGAGCCACAAAATAACACAGACATATATCATTGAATTGCAACGTAAAACTCCATGGCATAAAGGTTGCAGTGTCATTTAAACTTACAGGGAACCATCAAGAATGGGTATTTCCAGAGTTTGGGGCCATAAATAAAGGCTAGCAACTTGTCTTCTTATAAATTCCTGCAACCATAGAAATAATCATACAATGCGCAAGCATGACTTAGCCAAGTTGTCTGGAATGGATGTGCTCCTTATTATGCACCCGAGTTCGAATCCCCCTCTCCATAGTTTAGATTATATTAAAATAGAATATCGTATATATCAAAAACATAATAATAATATATAAATGTAGAATGAAGTTTGCTGAAACTTATGCAGGTTTCAAACAATTTCATAAATTTAGTAAGTGGCAGAGCTATTGGGCTCAGCTACCCAAACAAGGTCTGCTAAAAAATCCCAGTAAGTCCTCCCCACTCCAGCCCACAATGAATATCAGTCCTTATTATGATTGGTTCAGAATATTAACCATTATTAATTTGCTTGTTAAACCTCTTCAAGCATTGAAAGGTTATGACCACCTAACATCATCATCAAGTGTTAGGGAAGAGAAATTGAAAACGACCACACAGAAAGTCAACTCAAAATAACAAGGTATTAAAAAAAAAGGGGTTCATTCATGCTTGTTTCAATTCTTAGAGTTGCTTTAGAACTCATGGTACTTTGAAACGTGTACTTTAATTTTTATATATTCTATGATTATGATCATTTGGCTGTTTCTCGTTCACTCAAAAAGTCCACATTGTTAAGCTGAAGATAAGTTAAATAATTCAAATTGATATGAGAGAGAGAGAGAGAGAGAGAGAGAGAGAGAGAGAGAGAGAGAGAGACCTGAACAAACTGATACAAACCAGGGATTGCCATGACATCTCCTCCCTGTATTTTGAGTCCAAAATCCACATGTGGCTGCATGTATATAAGTTAACATATCTGCCACCATAAGATAAGAGCATGGCACTTACATGAAGATTTAAAGAAACAAGTTTCTCAAAATCTTGTGTCAGTTTACCTTATCTATCAAAGTCGCTGTTATGTTTGCAAAGCATGGGAATGATGGCACAAGAGGCCTTAAAATGATCCTTGGTGCAGCAAATATTTGGACATCTACCAGCTGAGAACCAAATTGAACAATTTCATTGTCAATCAATCCAAAAAGTCATCAGAATTAACAATTATGGCCAGTTGACTTAAGTGAGAGTCTAAGGAAAGAGAGAGAGAGGGGATCATTAAGGTTAAGATGAAGAGAAGCTGTGACAGGATGCTATTGAAGCCAAATGGTGTAAGTATTTCCCAAAAACTATGGTGAAAATTTAAGTATGTTTCCTGGTGATTGCACGTAAGCAGAGTTCATCCAACGAGGGTGTGAATTGTTGGGATTTTGTCTCATTATCAAATATATGTATGTGTGCGTGTGTGCTCAGGCGCGCACGGGCACATATGGTTCTGCAATGAATTCTAACCTGCGCTGAAATTCGAAAAGACAATAGTTTCAACACCACAGTTATGTGGGGATTTCCGGCCCATCTAATTGCAGGCTCAAACACCAGCTCATTTTCATTGCTTTCATGCACTCTCATACCTGCAAAAGCTTTGGTAAATTAGTAAGATCTCTTAACAGACAAATAAGCACAGAAAGAAATTAACACAAACTTAAATTAATGTTCCTTGTATTTAAGAATTTTATGCAGCACAACTACTGCTGCAGCCTATCAGCATTGCCTACACAATATAACTTGCCATAAACTGTAGGAGGAAGGCTTCCAAGAGTCAGGGTTTCGAATTCAATTGATTTTATCTGATACTGCCCAATGTACTCTGCAAATATAGGCTTCGCCGTGCTTCGTATGATACCGCAGATTGCCTATAAAATCAAAGAACACAACAAGTGATGACAGATGAAGAACACTAACTATATAGTTAAGCTTGGTCATTGGTCACAATGTTGAGCTTCAAATCACCTTATCCAGGTAAGGCCACATATCATCTAAAGCCTTGTTGAACCAGTCAATCTGCACACAGAAAATGACACATCAAAATAATTTGGACTGGAAATTAAATTTGACAGTGAAATGTAAATAGTAAAAAAAAAAACCCAAGTTAAACTCTTACTCTTTCATAATCAGGATGTTTCACCCATGGAGGAATCTCATGCAAGAGATCAATCAGAGAGCCTGTGTCAATCTCATTAAGTGGTTTAATTATTGGATCCTGCATAATTAGATGCAATAAAAAAAAATTAATCACTTCCATAATCAGCATTGACCATAAACTTCAAATTTAAATCATGTGTGCAAATTGTGTAGGGGAAATTAAAACATAAAATAAATAAATAAAAGCATAAGAATTAGACATAAAAAATAAATAAAAACAAAAAGGCATTGAATTAATCTGTTTTTGAAATCACCTTCACATCATCTGGCTCTGAGTATATGAATATGAAAAATCCCAGTAGAAGACCGATCGGAATCCCAATTCCAAATCCAATGATTTCCAATAAAAAACTGAAAATTCTCATGTTTTTTTTCCTACCCCAAATAAAAATGTATACGACAAAAGGAATAATTTTTTTTTTTATTTTTATAAAAAGGGCAGGGAAAAGATGCAAGAAAATGAAATCGGAAACGTAAAGGGGTGAAGCAGATGCAGAAACTGCCAAAATAGAGTGTCGTTGTACAATCCACGTGGTACAAAACGAAGAGGGTTTACTTTATAATTACGGCTTACATGAGGAATATTGGTCCACGCTCCACGTGTGCGGTGATGAATGAATGTGATTAGGAAGTTAATAATCTCTCCTCCTTTTGCCTTTTTTAGGGTTTGCCCAGAAAAGGAAGGTTCTGCTGCTCATCAATATGAGTCGTCGATTTCAACACTACTAAAGTCTAAAGCCCAACAAAAATAAATATAAATAAAAATTCTAAAGCCTCTTTCTCAAAAATAAATAATTTATAAAAAAAGTCTAAAGCCTTATCAATTAAGTTGCTCAAGTGAGCATTCATGGGGGATGCTATCATCCAATTGTACTTTTTGACCGTGGATTGAGTATGAATCTCATATAAATTAATGCGAGCATTTTTTCTTACTATCTTAATCAAAGGTGTATATTCACCGCCACTCTTAAAATAGTGACATATGTCATATTATTAGCCTTAGTTAACTTATTTGTGAGAATATATAAAAATTTGAAAAAGGGCCCACAACACGCATGCTGATTCTCTTATCTTTTTTTCCTCCTTTCCCCCATGTTTTTTCTTTTCTCCCCTTCCCTTTCTCTCTCATCTCCCTGCAACTTTCTCCCTCACTCTATCTCTCTCTTTATTTATTTATTCTCATATAAAAGTTAACTAAGGTTAATAATAGGACAAATGTCACTCTTTAAAAGTAGTGATAAGTATACACTGTTGGTTAAGGTGGTGAGCAAAAATGCTCCGTAAATTAATAATGTACAATCATTCACGCAATTATAAATAACTGAATGGGAGCATGGTCTTGCTCTTTTATTTCACATACAAAATGTTTATTACAAAAACTAATTATGTATAATTCTTATCTCTTTTTCTCTCATTTCATCACATTTTCCCACTATACATTGAAGATAAAAGAATAGAACTTCTCAAGTAAGGATTTTATGTATAAACTTAAATACATTGTAATAGAAGACGAATTTGAGCTCTCGACGCGACAAACATGATACAAATATATGAAACCCAGCAGATAAAACTGAGCTCCACATCTTTGCTTGCGAGTGCTACACACATGACCTACTTGATACAAATACATGAAACCCACCACATGGAAGCGAACTCTTGTGAGCAACAATAGTCTTTTTCTTTTTCCAAGCTAGAGTTCATCTAAATTCACATGGAAGTAGTCTATGGAACCTAACCCGAAGCCACCAATGTAGGAACAACAATGCACAACTTTATTCAAAATAATTGAAATCAAACACGTTCGATCCAAATTCGATTAAAGATTATAATTTGGGTCTAAATTTAATCAATAATTAATGGCGCTTGTTCTTAATCTGTGCAGATACAATGAACAAGTTTTTCCCCTAAACTTTAGCTACAAAACCCCAAAAATCTGAATCTAGTAAACAAGACACAATAGTGCAGAAACTAGATTCTTGGCAGCATGGTGATATGAGCCATGTTGGTTATGTGGGGATTGGTCTCCTTCAACTCTAACTTTAACTGCACAAAACAATATTAATTAATTATAATATCAAATAAATTAAGGAATATAATTTAGTTTTAAAAGGCTTGGATGATTGAAGTTCAATGTATATGCTCATCAAACTGAGTTAGATATAATATTGTTTTTGTTTCTCGTTTTATAATTAATTATAATGAAATTATAGGCTTGGGGACAGGGATTTCAGTTCGATGCATTGCATGGCTAACGACTGGTGGTAGAAGATAAGAGAGAGAAAGAGAGAGAGAGAGAAATTGAGCAATAGGACGACAAAATTAATGCATAGATTTTTATTTTTATTGTTATTGTTCTTTTGTTGTTTGTTCTCACATAGTGGTGGTGGTAAGCAATTCTAAGAGCATCTCCAATCGATGTGTCAAACGTGCCACATAGACATTTAACAGCTAGAAATGACATCTCATATCACTCCAACCAATATGTCAAAGCTGATGTGGAATGAAGGCTGGAGGTTGAGATGTTATTTTTGACATCCCAAAAGCAAGATGTCAAATGAATATTTTATTTTATTTTATTTTATTTTATTTTTAATTAAAAATGAATCAACACTAAAATGTAATAAAATAATAATTTAATTTGACATATCAGGCAGAGTGTAAAGCTGTGTAAGATGTCAAATTGCCACATCAGCCATCAAATTTAAATTTGATGTTTGGTATTTGACATCTCCCTTGGAGATGCTCTAATATGCCTCTTTCTAATTGAGAAAAGAAAACCCAAAAAAAAAAAGAAAAAGAAATTATAGCTTCATTGATAGCACTTGCTTTTGCCAATGGGGTCTTATCTTAGTGGTAGAGCTTTCGTCATGCATGATAGTGGTATGCGTATATTTGTGAGAATACTCTCTTTCTCTTTCAAACTGTAGCGGAAAATAAAAACAAAGCACTTGCTTTTATATTAAAAATTATGTTTTTCAATTTTCGGTTTCCTCCTCTATCTCCATTAGAGATCTCGATATCACAAACTGAAAAATAATGTCTTAACTAAATACAATTATTAATAAAAAGTAATATTTTTATTTTTTAAACCGTTATCTTACATACATCAATAGTTCACAGCCGTTATTGTATTGATAAAATACCAATAATGTCTCTATTTAGAGATGTGACTTTTGAGTAGAGTTTCGTATCTTTTAGGTCACACATTGTCATTTCGTGGACGTCCCATGAAATTGGAACCACGCAATCCACAAGAAGTAGAAAAGAAAAAGAGAGAAAAAATTATTGAATAAATATGCACCAAACCAGATACTAGCTAGCACAAATCATGTGAGAAAGCCAATTGTCAAAAAAGCTGAAGCTGATGAGTGGCCTGAAAAAAATTGAAACTCCAAAGTGTAGGTCATCATCTGGGATCACGAGCTTCCCCGTTGCTTTTGAAACACTTGGCTTCATCTGGTTGTTTCCTTGTTAGGGACGACACTACGTGGCAAACAGTCATTGGACAATTTAGAATTGTTATGGGAGTTGACAGTCAAAGCATTGATTAAGTTACAAAAGAAAAAGAAAAAAAAAAGGAAAAAACAATTTGGATTTTATATATATTTATGATTTACACACACGAATTCATGGGGACTCTCATTTCTGTGAATTATGGTTTTCTGTGCTTACCAAAAGAAGAAAGAAGAAATTATGATTTTTTTGTCCATGGATGCCAAATTTAGAAAGGCTTCCACCATGATGTGTTCTTTGTGTACTGTTTGTGTGGTTATACTTATATTGGAGAGATTTAGTACAAAATGGAATGTCACAAACAAAGAAAAATCTTATTTTTGGTAACATATCACCTGGAAATTAATCACGCATATATATATATATATATTCCAGATATTATTACCAAAATTACGAGCACTTGTCTTATATAGATATGCCCTAATAATATCTGATTTTAATTTCAGAATTTGACAATTTGTGGCTAAAAAATATGAGAGAGGAGAAAGCGATAGAGTATACTCTTGCCTTATTTAAATTCATAACATTAGTAATAAAACCCTATTTTCCAACCATACTAATTATCTTATATAAATTCATAAAATTAGAAAGAGAGACGCCACTAAACTAAAAGTTAATTGATTTAAACATCTTAGTAATGCATTTGAAAATGAAGGATGTTGTGACAATTATTACTCCGCTTTTAAACTTCTCACTCTCATCCAGTATCTGTATTACTCATATCCATATAGAAAGATACTTTGCAGCTAACATGTTCGATAACCTAGGGCCCACCTCTACAATTATAAAAGTCAAGAGATGAGATTTTTTGTTCAATCAAGCACACTAACAACATCAAATAATCTAATTAATGTTCTTAAAATAAACGTTACCCTAATAACTTTAGCATTTCATAAGTCACTTACAGTGTGTTTGGATGAGGAAATTTAAAAGTACAAAGGATTTCATAAATGATGGAATTTAAAATGACGGAAATTAATGTTCTAGAATTTGTAAAGTTTCTTGTTTGGATGACTGATTTAAAACACGGAATTTAACCTTTATTTGTAAAGTTATCTTTTTTTTAAACTCAATCTCTCTTGGTATTTTACAAATGACGACTTTTAGATAGAATTTAAACTTGGGATTTATGATCTCCAAATTCCATGTTTTTTGCCACGCAGAATTTCTAAATTTCTATGTTTTTTTATCCAAACACCGGAATTTGGTTCGTGTCAATTTAGAAATTCTGAGTTTTGTTAAAATCCCAAGTTTATTTCCCTCATCCAAACGCACCATTATATTCATACGAAAGCCTCCACACCTTTCCTTCAGTGCCACACTGGAGGGAGGTGTTCTTTGCCCCTCTTTCCCCCACCCTCTCCCCTTCCTTTCCCTTATCTCCTCCTCCTCTCTCTTCCCTTTGAACCCCACGATTACGAGTTGATTTGTTTTTCCTTCCATGACTTCCCATATCCCTTCTTTCCCCCTTCTCGCCATCCCATCCCATAGGTTTTTTTTTCCCTCGAATTCCTTTTTTGCTTTGATTTTGTAAGGTTCTTTTATTTTTGCATGTGTTTTGGTTTGGTTTGGTTTGGTTTCAGTTTAGTTTTTTTTTTTTTTTTTTTTTTTTTTTGTGTGCAGATTCAAGAGTTCCTGTATAGGTCTATTCCAGATCTATACTTTTCCCGAGGACTGACAATTAATTTTGGTCGACTTGGGTGATTTTGTTGGAACTTTTGTGTATCTTGGAGGTTGTTGAAGCAACCACCGTGCAACACCATTGTGGCCATGATTTAGTTCCCCTTTTTGGCCCATACCCATATACATAGGGTTTTGGCTTCTGTTCAAAGTTTGGAGTTACAATAATGGAAATTACCGGTTTGCGTGGGTTTGGGGTTTAGGGCTCCCCGTTTGCTTATCCTCTTATCAATAAAATACTATCGTTATTCTCTCAAAAAAATGATACCTTCCAAATGACTATGTCTAGATTGGTTATTGGGTTTCGACCATAACTTACAAAGAAAATTCATGTATGATCCAGTTTGTAACAATGAGACTCCCCAAAATATTGTGAGAGATGTTATATAGAACAAATCATATAATAACTTGACAAGATGGGATTCTTTGTTTGATCAACTCAAGCACACACTAACAACATTCAAAATTCTAATTAATTTATGCAAGTAATTATTTTAATAACTTTGTCATTTCAAAAAGTCACTAATATTTATATGAAATTGGTATTGTGAGCTTCATTAACTTCCGATTAAGTTGATTTACAATCAAATAAGAATGGTCGAGAAAGTAATACTTCATATCGCTAATGCGTTTTCAGAATCTGAATATTTTATTTGGCCAATCATTATTCAATTTGATATAGTTTTATATCATCAAATGATACTTAATGGTTTTCATGAAAAATCAATGACATTTTAACCAATTTATACCTTTTTTTAAAGTCCATATATATAAGTGGTATTTAACCAAACTAAAGATTCTCAAAAGTGGTATTTAGCAACCAATGATTTTTTTTTTTAGCCAATCGCTTGTATTAAAAAAAAAAATCGTAAATAAATATGCATATCTGTCAAATTCAAGTTAGTGAATTATGAAATGAAAATTTTTGTAAGAAAGTAAATGCTATCGCGAGATATCCACGTGTATACAGACGGTTGCGTCGAATCATAGATTGATATAGACTCTATAGTGAATCACGTATTAATATATGGTTAGAAATCTTGAAAGCATGCGAACTAACGGAAACAAAGCTCTATTAAGAAACCCCTTGATTAGAGGAGATTAATTACATATTTGGATGCTTGTAGAGAACATATGATTGGTGTTCAAGCTTGTAAAGTCCTCTGAAGTCATTGTCCAACCCATGAAGTTACAAAAAAAGTAATAAATATTTCCTCTTAGAAATAATATCAAAATTATTATAACCATTTTATATTGTCTCTTAAAATATGACAAAACATCAGTTACTTGTATTGCAATATTTTCTTATACCCACATTGTCATAATCAATATTAACTATTATTTCCTGAAGTGAATATTAACTATTCTTTCAGTTGGAACCAAATGTATATAAATATGATTAAGTTTGTAGCTAAACATAAAAAAGAAAGAGAAATATATGAAGATTTTATTTATTTATTTATAATTCTTTTGGAAACAGAAAATGAAGGGAAGAGAGAGGAAATAGAAAAGAAACACATGATTCCATAAATGAAAGTAGAAACTGTTTTTTGGACCTTTCCATCTGTTCCTTTCTTTTTATTTCATAGAAAAAAAAAAGACACATTTTTGTTAAACTTTTCTCAAGACCTCACTTTCACTATCTGTCTTCCTTTCTCTCTCTCTTCAAGATGGCCTTGAAAGCCTACCCATAATTTTCTCTCTCTCCCTCTCTCTCTCTCTCTACCAAAAAACTTGAGCTTTTCTCTTTCTCTATCCAGTACAAGATATAAATATATGCATAAAATATATAGGTTTTGTGGCTTTCTTTAAACTCCTCTGAGATCTACTGCTTGTGTAGGACTTTAGATTAGAAGATAGAGATTGGCAGAGAAACTGAAACAAACAATATAAGTGAAAGGGAAAGCTCAGAGGAAGGTAAGGTAAGCTAGCATTTCGAAAACCCTAAAACTCGTACCCCCCTAGACCAACTTTTTGTGCTTTTGACTTATTGATTAATTGATTTAACCCAATATTTATCATCTTCCTCGGTATTTGTATAAACGGGCTTTTGGGGTTTGCTTGTCTGGGTGTCTCAGATCCATGGCGATGGATTCTGATATTCTTCTCATCGTACTGGGATTCTAGGGTTTTGGGCTGTTTTTCAACTGTAGAGTTATTGTAATTTTAAAATTTTATGTGCATGTTGCTTCTGTTTAGGATTGTTTTTCTTTTTTAGTGTTGGCAAAGATCTGACATGGTTTTGGAGCTTGGTTTTTGCATTTCTGCTGGAATATGAAGTTTGGAATTTGATTGGTTGCTATTAGATTCTTGTCATGGTAATTTTAATTATTCTGTGTGCTAGTTTTGCTCTTGCTCAAAGTTTGGGGAAATCATTTTTTTCTGGAGGGATTAAGTCATGGTTAATTTTCTTACTTAATGGTGTAAATGATACTGCCGGGTCACTCTTATTGCTCTCATAAAATTTTGACTTGGTCATAAAAATAGGTTGTCAAGATGTATTGATGTTGATATTTACCCTATTTTTTTTGGTGCATCAAGCTAATGTGATTTTCTGAATCAGGATTGGACGTCAAAGGCAGGGTAGCAAGTGATTGGAGTGGTTGAAGTTTGTGTCATGGATGGAGTTGAGAGTCTCTGTTAGTTGTGCTCTGTAATTTAGTAATTGGCTCGAAGTTTTACAATGATTGGATGGACCAATCTACTTATGTTCAGGAGATAAATATTAAATTTAACAGGGTAAATAGTTTACCCTACAATGGCATCCAATTGGATATGATTGGAAGCATCAGATTACTATCAGTTAGTGCTTAAAGTTGGATCATGTAGTAGTCATGTCGAGAAGTTAGGTTGATCTGCGCAAGTGTATTGGAATAGCCTGCGCGACTCACCTTATCAGGACCTTCAGTGGATGCACTTTCGTTTACCTATTTATGTTCTCCAAAGACGGTAAACTAGGTTCATGTACCTATCAGGACACTGATGCGCTGGAAACATATTTACCTGGCCTCCTGCTCTAGTTCTTTATGCCTTTGTTCGTTCCTTTTCTTTTATTGCCCCCTAAGTTCTAGGTCCTTTCTCCAGTTGTGAGCTTCTCTCTCTTTTTTCTCTCCCGTCTTTAAAGTACTTCCATATTTCCTTTCCTTCTGAAGCGGTGGTTCGCTCAGTTCGTGAGTCTAGTTTTGTTAAATAGTTCAGGAAGGCCCTCCATAATTGTTATTAGTAAGACAGATCCATCGTATCCAAAAAAATCATTGCACTGGAAATTTCGTTTGTCCAAGAGTCAATGGCTAATTTGGAATCTGCTAATCCTAGTGCTAACAATATGTTGGGTGTTCTACATCGGTTGCTTCCTGTTGTTGGACCGGCGCTTCTGATTTCAGTTGGATATCTTGACCCCGGAAAGTGGGCGGCAACTGCTGAAGCAGGTGCCCGTTTTGGCTCTGACCTGGCAGCATTGATGCTTATTTTCAATTTTGCAGCTATTTTATGCCACTATCTGTCAGCTCGGATTGGTGTAGTCACCGGAAGAGATCTTGCAAAGGTATTAATTCTCTCATGCAGGGTTTTATTGATGCATGGTTAGTTGTGGAGGTGCTGTGTGCTTACTCTGTTCACATTCATGCTTTTGAGCTGCGTCCTAACCAGGATACCCCTTCTCTTCGCATGTTGTTATTTGATTTACTATGTAGTTGGCTGTTTGATCTCTCTCTCTCTCTTGCTTGTACAGAGACACTTGTATGCACGCATGCTCCTTGTTAAGCTGCCAAGTGTTAACACTTTTTTCTTTTCTTAAATTTTGTTTATGTCAAAAGATATGCAGTGAGGAGTATGACAAAGGCACGTGCATATTCTTAGGAGTTCAAACAGAGGTTTCTGTGATTCTGTCGGACCTTACCATGGTGATTTCTCTATCCTCATCAACTTATTCATTTGCCCCCAATTTGTCTAAACTATGTTGTGCTATGGCATAAGTGATGATCTGCAGTATCATTGTTGAAACTAGATTTGTTATATGCGTGACATATGATTGCACTTATTTTACTAGATCCTCGGTATCGCACATGGACTTAATCTTCTGTTTGGGTGGGACTTGTTCACTTGCGTGTTTTTGACTGCTGTTAATGCTGTTTTGTACCCTCTTTTTTCCACCCTCCTGGTAAGTTCTGTTACTTGCACTTATTCCTTTATAGTCTTGCATTTGCAATATTTATTACTAAAATACTGAGTATCCATATCAGGAGACTTGCAAGGCGAAGGTCCTGTGCGTATGCATTGCGGGATTTATACAGCTTTCCTTTGTTCTTGGAGTAATTATCAGTCAACCAGAAATGTCATTTTCCATGAATGGGATGCTAACAAAGCTGAGTGGGGAGAGTGCCTTTGCATTGATGAGTCTTCTTGGAGCAAGTATAATGCCTCACAGTCTCTATCTTCATTCTTCGATTGTGCAGGTATCTATGCTTCTCAGACTCCCTGTTTTCTGCCTCTGCAATTATGTTTCACATCCATGCGTATATTGTTGAACATGAGCTTATGCATGTATGCGTATCTTTGTTGTATATATATTATATATGTTGATTCTTTTACAGGTGGTCAACTATTGGCAGCATCTGCTATTTCTTGTATTATATATGTCTGCCTGTGCATCTTTGGTTTACACAGTTGCTTATTGCATCTTGAGTTCATATGGGAGATTTTGTTTTAACATAAATCCTTGTGAATGCTTCTTCTGTTGGATGTATCATGAATCTCAACAGTTAGACGTATTTAGATATACATTCAATGCATGTGTTTACAGTGTCTAGCTCTTTTCTTGTTTCTCAATCTGACATTCCTTTTAGGACATGTTGCTGAGTCATCTCTAGTTTAAAAGAACTTTTTAACATACTAATTTGATTAAGCAGGTTAGATGGTTTCCTTTTCAATGGTCACTGCAGTTCGATAGAGACCACTGAGGTCGCACTTAAATTTCTACTTCCTTTCTAATTAGAAAAAAAGATTTTCATTAACAGGAGCATTGAGATTTTCTTGTTGGAGTAGGGAGTCCAATAATAATCAATTTTACTTTGTACATCAACTAATGTGCTTGTATCACTAAGTTCTGTCCCCTCCTGTCCATCCTATTTGTAAACCCCTTGAATAATGTTTTGATTTGTGTGAACGGTCAATTCTCTGAAACTCAATTGTCCTAATTTTGCAGCAGTATCAGTGTCAGCCAACTGTTTCCAGGGATGCTTTGTGTCATCACCATTTAGTTGCCATCTTGTGCATCTTTAGTGGTATTTATCTGGTGAATTATGCCCTTATGACCTCAGCGGAGAATGAATACTCAGGCCTTGGTTTGCTTACATTTCAGGATGTAATGTCACTAATTGGACAGGTTACAATTTCTTCCCATGATTAGTTTGTGATGAATTCTATTTTTTTGACAACCGTTGAATATCATGCAGCATACTGAGCCAAGTTGATTTTCTTTTCAAATTATACAGGTCTTTTGGGGTCCAATGGTATCCGGTGCCTTCCTGCTGGTTCTCTTTGTTTCAAATCAAATCACAACATTAAGCTGGAGTCTGGGTGGACAAGTAGTTTTGAATGATTTTTTGAAACTAGACCTTCCTGGTTGGCTTCATTGTGCCACAATCAGAATTATTGCTATTGTTCCAGCACTTTATTTTGTTTGGAGTTCAGGAGCTGAAGGGATGTATCAACTTCTTATATTCACACAAGTGTTGGCAGCTCTGCTACTGCCATCTTCTGTGATCCCTCTTTTTCGAATTGCTGCTTCAAGACCAATAATGGGTGTCCATAAAGTTTCTCAATTTGTTGAATTTTTATCCCTGATTACACTAATTGGGATGCTTGGATTGAAAATCATATTTGTAGTAGAAGTGATTGTTGGGAATAGTGATTGGGTTAATAATTTGAGGTCGAATGCCGGGAGTAGTATGTCTCTTCCTTGTGTACTTCTACTCACTGCTTGTGCAACATTTTGTTTGATGATTTGGCTGGCAGCTACCCCATTAAAATCTGCAAGTGCACGATTAGAGGCTCAGGTGTGGAACTGGGATCTGCCTGTGGGTTCACCTGATTCAATAACAAAGAAAGAGGAGATCACTGAACCTAAATATCATAAAGAGGTAAGTGTCCAGAGGCATGAACCATCACCATCATTTGGGAGGGCTTTGGATAGTGATTCAGAAGTAGCGAGTTTTGATCTTGATCTGCCTGAAACTATCACAGAGCCTGATCAGGAGCTTCACCTAACTACTGTAGTGGAAAATGGTTCTCATATTACCTTTCCTCGCTCCCCTAAATGCCATATGGAGGGATCCACGTCTACAGTGGAGTCAAGTCCAGTCTCAACTGTGGTTAATGAGGTTTCTGATGTTACAATGGAGGGCACCAGTGCACTGAAGATCGAATCAACAGAGCCAATTGAAAAGACTGTTGGAGTTGAAGGAGTTGAAGGAGACTTACCAAATGAAAAAGATGATGATGAGGGAGATACCTGGGAGCCTGAAGATTCATTGAAAGGGGTTTCTGAGAGCACTGCTCCATTGACATCTGAGGGTCCAGGATCATTTAGGAGTCTAAGTGGAAAAGGTGACGAAGGGGGGAGTAGTGCTGGTAGCCTTTCAAGATTAGCAGGGTTGGGGCGTGCTGCGAGACGTCAACTAGCTGCAGTACTTGACGAATTTTGGGGACAACTGTATGATTTCCATGGGAATGTAATTCAAGAAGCAAAGGCTAAGAAACTGGATCTTTTGTTGGGGTTAGATTCAAAGGCTGCATCCTCCTCATTGAAAGTTGATACTAGTGCAAACGAACTTTCCGGATATTTTCCATCTGCAGGAGGCAGAGGATCTGATCCTATTATCAACTCAAGTTTATATGACTCTCCGAAGCAGCAGAGGGTGCAAAGCAGTTTAGAGTCATATGGGGTCCAAAGGGGATCTTCCTCATTGTTTCCCAGCCGCATGCAGTTGTTGGATGCCTATGTACAAAATTCAAGCCGCAGCGTTATTGACTCGGGTGAGAGGCGCTCTTCAAGTGTGCGCAGTCTCCCGTCTTCTGAGAGTTGGGACTCCCAGCCAGCCACAATACATGGTTATCAGCTCTCATATCTCAATCGAATTGCGAAGGACAGAGGTTTTGATAATTTGAACGGTCAAATGGAGTCTCCAGCAGCCCTAAAATCCGCTTCTTCATTGGGTGCTGCAAACTACAGAGATTCACTTGCATTTACCATGGGGCAGAAGTTACAAAATGGGTTAGGCTCTGGTCAGGCCTCCAGTTTCCAAAGTCTTACAGTATCTAGAAATAGTCCGTTGCAATCTGAAAGACCGTATTATGATCTGCACCCTTCTGGAATTGCTGAGAATGTGGTAAGTCCAGCAAATGCAAAGAAATACCATAGTTTACCAGACATTCACCGGGATCTTTACATGCCGGAGAAAAGTGCCAACTGGGAAAGTCCTGTGGGGTATGGATCATCTACTGGGATAACAAATTATGAATCATCCTTGTATTCAAATTCTGGAGCACGAACAGGAGGTCCTTTGGCATTCGATCAACTCTCTCCATCACAAGTCTACAGAGATGCTTTTTCATCACAGCAAAATTCTAGTTTTAACACTGGATCCCTCTGGTCTAGACAGCCTTTTGAGCAATTTGGTGTAGCTGATAATAATCGTACTATTGGGAGTGGAGGATTTGGTTATCGGGCAGGTTCTGTAAGTCAAGAAGTTACTTCAGTTGCAGATTCAGAGGCCAAGCTTCTTCAGTCTTTCAGGCATTGCATTGTGAAACTTTTGAAATTGGAAGGATCTGACTGGTTGTTTACGCAGAATGATGGGGTTGATGAGGATCTAATTGATCGCGTGGCTGCAAGGGAGAAATTTCTTTATGAAGCTGAAACTAGAGAGATGAATCGAACAGTTCACGTGGGTGAGCCTCAGTACCATTCTTCTGATAGGAAGTCTGTTTCTGCAATGAAGAATAATGATGCAAATTGCACCTATTTTATGGTTCCTACTTGTGGGGAGGGTTGTATTTGGAGATCAGATTTGATAGTAAGCTTCGGGGTCTGGTGTATCCATCGTATTCTTGATTTGTCACTCATGGAAAGCCGGCCAGAGCTATGGGGGAAATATACCTACGTCCTCAACCGACTTCAGGTAAACACTGAAAAACTTCTGTCTATTAAGATACATTTCTGTGACTCCAATTTTTGCAAGGATATTATGGTCTCTTCTGTAAGATTGTCATCTTGGTTACCATATGTCAACCAAGCAGAAAATAGTTATGCTTCACCATGGGTTTGACTAGGCAGTATATCTACCTTGGGACTTGATCAAACTGCTAGAAGGTTTTGATTGTTTATTTGACTGTTGGCATTTTTGCTCCATTTGTTACATTAAATGAGTTTCTGCACTTTATTGGCTTTCATGATTACCCTGGGAACTCAAATTTGTTGAAAGAAACAAAGTAGATGAAAAGAGAAGAGAAAGATGAACAGGGGAGAGGAGGAAGTTGGCTAGGCTTTTCTATTTTACATTATTGAATATCTAAAGCTTAATTAAAGTGTTTCTTTAAGGCCTATTTATAGAGGCCAGTCCAAGTCAAACAAGAAACAAAACCAAATCAAACCACAGCATCAATAGAATCCTAGAATAGTCCAAAGTTCCTAAGCCAATTAAGTAAACATCAAATAGACTAAATTGACTCTAACGCTCCCCTGAAGATGGGTCAAACATGCCTTGGACACAACACAGAAAAACAACCTTTGTTACATGAAAACTGAATGCTCTGTCAAGTACTTCAATTCTTTCTTAGCACGCCAAAAGATTTTCATAATATGAGCCCAATTTTCTTGAAAAAAGAACAAGGAAACTGGCACTTATCTTCAACACCCAAAGATGAAACACCACCAACAGCGAGGGTGGCTATAATTTGGACCCTCTAGAGCTCCATTATAAATTGAAACCCAACACACTTGCCTAAACTGGAACTTGGGTAGAAGACACTGCAATTTCCTGCCACCAAACCACTTCACCACACACCACTGCTGGATTCACATCTAGGATCACACTAACTCGACAGTACTTCCCTTTGTAGGAATTATGACAACAGTTGTTTATACTCTTGACACTCATCTTCACGTAGGGCTTCACCATCACTGGATACTTTTTGATTCTGTTGAAAAGAAATAAAGTAGATGGAAAGAGAAGAAAGAAAGAAAGAAGGGAGAAGATGAGAAATAAGACCTTTTTATAGGGTTTTCTAGTCTACATTTAACTTGGGGCTTGTGCTCAAAGAGCCTTTTTCACAACTTTTATTCTATAATTGCCCGTACAGTGTCTCTTTCTCATCCCTATAGTTCCCTCTTTGTTGTACCTATAGTGTCTCTTTAATGCAAGGGGGGCTATTTTAGAATAGAATTTGTAAAAAAGGGCTATTTTAGCCAATTTCACTTTATTTCCTTAATTCCTTTGTCAGGCTAGTCTACCTTATCCGGTAGCAAAATCCTAATGAAAGATTGCATCAAGGGGTATTTATAGAGGCCAATCCAAGTCAAACAAGGAAACTAACATCAAATCAAATCACACCATAAATAGAATCTTAGGGTAATGGAAAACTCCCAAAATAATATAGGAAAGTGAATAAAACTGACTATATGAACTCTAAACAAAATTATTCATCAATAGTTCTGTTACTTTCCTTAATTTACAGGACAACATTTTTTGGTCATGAATAGGCAATTTTTTTGTATTTTGTATTTTTTGTATTGAAAAGCAGGTAATTGTTTTCTTTGTTAGTGTGTAGGATGATTCTTCTGACAGTAATATTTGTTGCTGCTTTTGCACTTATGGGCCTTCACTTTAGGCAACTAAAATATTAGTTAACTTATAAGTTTGTCCTCCACTGTTCAGTCTCAAAAAAATTCATTTTGGTAACCTACTATCTTTTCATGTATGTTGAACCTTGAGTGCTTTGTATTCTACACTGAATGCTTTCTACATGAGCACTGTTTATTGCTGCCTAGTGCGAGATGAGAATTATGCATGATAAGCTTTTATCATTCCCGTGACTCTCGGAAGAACTTTGGCCAAGTTATATGTGAAATATAGTGTTTCTATTGGTGAATTTAGAAGAAATTTTCTCCTTGCATTGCAGTAATGCTACTTCTGTATACAAGTAGATTATCTTCTCATATATATATATATATTTATTTCCAAAGCTTCTAAATCAGTGATGTTAATGGCTCTGTATCCTGTTAATGTCAGGGGATTATTGATTCAGCATTTTCTAAGCCTCGCACTCCAATGTTGCCATGCTTCTGCCTTCAAATTCCTGCAGTACACCAGCTGAAGTCGAGTCCATCTTTTTCAAATGGAATACCCCCTGCTGCAAAACCAGCCAGGGGAAAATGCACAACGGCAGTAACGCTTCTAGACATAATCAAGGATGTGGAGATTGCAATATCTTGTCGTAAGGGCCGAACGGGGACAGCAGCTGGCGATGTAGCTTTCCCGAAGGGAAAAGAAAATCTGGCGTCTGTACTCAAACGCTACAAGCGTCGATTAACCAACAAAACTGCTGGCACTCACGAGGGTCCTGGTTCACGCAAGGTTCAGACATCTGCTCCTTATGGGTCATAGCTTTCACAGACAAACACAGTATGTCTCAACTGGGTTATTGAGCTGCTTGATTTTGGAAAACGGCTCATCTTCTGGATCAAAACCCTCAGTTAAGGCATAATTTCTCTCAGTGTATCAAAAGCCATTGCTGCAATTTGTATTTCCTTCTATGTTAACATATACATAGGTAAGAATTGCTGGATCTGTAATTGCAGCATTATCAAAGAAAATGGGTAGAAGGTTGAAAATTGGTTATTTTGCAATTCTTGTGTTGCTTGCTTGCTTGCTTCTGTTACTTGTTCTAATAAGATGGAAAGTTGAAAAATGCCAGGTGGGGGGGCCTCTATCCAAAGCTGTATGCTCCTTTTGGAGATTTTTGAGTCCCGAGGGTTTTGGATAATCTTTTTCCATTGCACTTTGTTCCCAACCCAATGCTGTGGTCCTGGGCCGTAGTGAGGAGAAAGACTTGCATGAAACTGGAATAACATTAATTTTGCTATTTTCGACCAATAACGTTATGACATGCGTGATAACACATCTACATGTTATAGCATTATTGGTTGGGGATAATAAAACAGTGTTATCCCTGTTGCAATTAAGTTTTTTCCCATAGCGAGGGTGGTGTTTGACATCAAAGAAATGAACAATATCTATCAAATATTTGAGAATGAAAGTTCATTGGGAATTTGAAGCAGGTTGTCTGTCTCTGTCAGCAACATACAAGCAAGAAAACCAAAAGTTGGTTTAAATCCCACCTTTAAACAAAATACCAACCTATATATATATAATATTGCAGGTGGATGGAAAATTTGTCAGAAAATAAATTCAATGGACAAATTAAGAGTGACCATAAAGTTGAGTGAAACGGCCATATATATATATAAGGCAAAAAGACATTTGTAGTCCCTGTGGTTTCCAACTTTTACCACTAAGGTCCCTGTGATTTCAATTTCGTCACTCTTGCCACTGTGGTTTAAGAGTCCAAACAATTCGAGGACACTTCTCAATTTCCGTCAGATTCCTTTTAGTTCTGTTAGGGCATCAGCTGTTGCCGTTAGTTATTGAATAAGTGGAGGGGCATTAAGGTAAAATCCCATGTAATTACCAAAACAGTAAAATATTAATAATAACAAAAATAAAAAAATAAAAAATGAAGAGCCTTGCAGTGCTCTGTAGTAAGCTGCAGAGTGAGTGATTCCGTCTTCTCTGAGAAGCCAGCACCCAAAAATATTCAGAGAAAAAGAAAAGCTTTGAGAGAGCTCAGATTGTAGTAGAATACAATACAAGATTCAATAATTGCCTTCTTCTCCAAGCCAAAGCCATCATTTTTGCTATTTGGATGCTGAACCTCATACTGGTCATCATCACCAACTCCATGCTTTTTCCATTAAAGCTTTCACGCTATTTGGATGCTGAACCTCACGCCAGCTGTGAATTTTTTAATTTCCTTTCCCTCTTCCCTTACCGCTCTCCCTGGCCCGCAATCCTCCTTGATTTTTTCTCCTTTCCCTTACCTTCCGTTCCTTCTGGCCTACAACCCTCCTCCTCCTCCTCCTTTTTTTATTTTTCTGGTTTTTTTTTCCTTCTATTTACATCTTACCTTGCGTTCTACCTGGCTTGCAACCCTCATTTTTTTTTTTCTGGTCTAAAACCTCAACACTCCCCTCCATTTTTAATCTCAATTCTTAAGTCTCTCTTCCAACTCACAGGGCTGATAAACTGTAAAATTTCAATGGTAGGTGAACTCTCAGCTAATTGAGAATGGGGAAGAAAGCCACAAAAACAAAACCAATTTCAAGAGTGAATCATTACCCATCAAAATGAACCCAAAAAAATACAGACATAAGAAATATGAGGAGAGAACTATGATTTTGGGGGAAGGGATACTTTTTTTTTTTTGTTGAATGAAAAGAAGAAATTACAAACAAAAGCCCCAAAAACAGGGATGGCCAACACAATCAAAATGCAGGAGCAACAATTTGACAGATAAAATTTTGTATTTTACTTTTAAGCTTGGGGTTTTGTGTTTTTGGGTTACAAAAAGCTTTGGGTTTTACAACCCAAATTTGTATTCCATAACAAAAGAGGAGAGTGGCAGAGGTATGGCTGAGGAGGGAGAAGAGCTTGGTCTGGACGGAGGAGAGAGAGAATTTAAAGGGGGAGGAGGTTGAAAGTTCAGACGAAAACAAAGGAAAAAAAAACAACCAAGGAGGAGGAAAGTTTTTCTCCTCGATTTGACCGTAATGCCCCTCCATGTGAGGGGCACATGTTGATGCCCTAACAGAACTAAAAGGAATCTAACGGAAATTGAGAAGTGTACTCGAATTGCTTGGATTCTTAAACCACAGTGGCAAAAATGACGAAATTGAAACCACAGGGACTTTAGTGGTAAAAGTTGGAAACCACAGGGACTACAAGTGTTGTTTTGCCTATATATAATATTTGTATTTTGTATAACCTCAACTTAATGAGTGGATTGCATGTTTCTTAGTTTGTTTCCTCTAACGTGACGTGGCCCCAAATTTCCCCACCTATTATGCTGAGTTGCTGACAACTGTCCCATATCCACGGTCAGATTTATGACACGTGGAGGGCTTACAGACCTCCTCAGCTAAACCGAGTGACTGGTTGGACAATACATGTCAGGGTCTAACAATTCCTCATCATCTCTCTCTCTCTGTAGTCTATTGTGGTAGTTTCCAGAGTTCACAGGCTCCAGGCAGGTATATTTGCTTGCTTTTGCTTTGTTTGGAAAACCAAGGCACACCCAACAACACCACCAAGACACCCAAGAGGTAAGTCCCTGTGGTTTTGCTGCTTAGGTCTATACAAGTATTAACAGACAGTGAGACAGAGATAGTGGATGTTTGATGAGGTTTAATTTATGGTCCATAACTTGTACACCCAAAAACAAATAAAGGGTTCATATTTAAGGTCCTGTTAGTACTTGGTCTGGAAATAAACAGTTGGAAATAATGATTGTACAAGTGGTAAAAAGCAGTTACGCGCTTGCATCTAAGCTCCTGTGTTCGAATCCCTCCTCAATATCGTTGTATAAAAGAAAGCGAATTGCATCACACTGAAAGTAAAATGGGATTTTAGACTGAAAATGGAAGAAAGTGTTTAATTTTATTTATTTTCATTGACTTCGAATCTATCTCTGGGTTTGTGATGTTGCAGTGCAGACATTTCTTTGGCTGAAAATCAAAATGGGATATGTTGTGGTGGTATCAGTTCCTGTGATATTGTTCATCGTGATTATAGCCCTTGCTTTTTACCTCATTGGTAGGGCAACCGGCCGAAGGGAAGCTTTCTCTGCTCCACAGCATGTTGGGCCTCCAGTGCCTCCTCCACTACAGGCCCAGGAAAAGTCCGACCAGGTCTGAAAAATCCTGAGAGTTCCTCACAGAACACCTTCTATTGCAACAAACTAAACCACATCATTACAAGTGAGATTTTACAGTTCAATTTTATGTAATAAAATTGCATTGATCTTAACCATTGCAGATGCTCTAAGAAAGAAAAAAACATGATCTTAGTTTGGAGGAAAATATGTATTGGCCAGAGGAAAGGCCCCTTATGTTGCATGGTGAATTGATGATTTAGTTGTACCTCTTTCTGCAAACTAATGAAACTCTCTTCTAATAATGCATGAATTTGTTTCTTTTATTAATTAATTGAGAATGAGAAGATTCGAATTTGGGATCTCTTCTAACATTGGGAAAATAAGTACTACTAAATTGAGAGCTAGTTGATTACAATACTACATTAATTAGACGTGCAAGTTTCATATATGTTATGAAGGTCAAAAATGATAATTAATTGGGTCCATGGGGATTTCTATTTGCAACAAAGAACCAAGAAAGCCAAATGCTGTTTTAAATAGCGCCCCTCTTTTAGAGAAACCAAAGTAGCATACAATTTCCATATAAACAATATACAATGCAGATGGAGCAAGTAAAGGCAGATGACAGCATAGTGTGTAAGTAATGAGATTTCTTCCACTTTCTTAGTTTGCAAGTCTCCAGTATCCACCGTCGGATCGATGACACGTGTTGATATCAGCTCACCTGAGACCAAGTTTATCAATTTTGTTTCTCCTCAAACTCATTACAAAGCTTGGTCTAGATAGAAAATCAAGGCACACAGGAAGGCCAAGGCTCAAGACAAAGCTTGGGCCTCCAGCACCTTAAGCCCAGCCACCTGCTCAGGTTTATTATTCTAATTCTTTTTTTTTCCTTTCTTTTTGGTGTGGATATTGTAATAATACCCTTTCAAATAACAAAGTTTAATAGCAGATATAGATTTATTTACGATCTATAATATTATTTTTAATGTTTACTTAATTTAATCGATTTTTTTTAAAAACTGTTATTAGCACTCCAAAAAAGTCATCCGATTTTTATTATTACAAATGTTTATTAAGGTGTTTGGTAAGAAGGTTCAATTTGGTGACCATCGTTGAAATCTGCTGAGGCGGTACCAACCCAAAAGGTTAGATAAGAAAAATAAAAAGAAAAATATTTATATAAAAAAAACACACACACAATTTCATTCTTTTTATTTACCAAAAAAATTATAAAAAATCATATCCAATCAAATTAGGGTTGGATGAATTCTAATTATGGGCAGTGACCACCTGTTTTAGGTTGCCTGAACACATGGAGCATGGCGAAGCTGTGGTAGACAAGAAGATCATGGCATTTACATATGAAACATTTAGGTCAACAATTTCCAAATCGAACTGAACCAGACGACGATACAACAACATGTGCATAGACAGCCTTAAACAGAAGTTAGGTATATATATTTATTAAGTGCGTGATGAACAAACAAACCAATAGTCCAACACTATATATATAGTCACGTGCTGTCATCTAGTTTCTTCCTTTGGTTTCAAAGTGTAGAAGGGGAGAGAGTGGAGAGTGTTAGGCCAAGTCACGTGACCCATCATGAGTCGGCATTTCTCTTTTCTCTGGGAGTTTGGTAGGCAATAGGAAATATGTATTTTTCGTGAAAATTCCGTCATCTTCACATCAACCCTAACGCGTTGCATACCTTGATTCCATTAAAAAAATGTGTGGTGGTAAGTGGGAGGGGAACCTCTGGTATGATATGCATGCTTTGCTATGGGGTTTGGTTTTGGTTTTGGTAGGTGGGGATGTATGGCGTGGAATCCAGCTTTTAGGGCTTTTTTTCTTTCTCTTTCCTATTTATTTTCTTGCACGAACAATTCATATAACTCTTGAGAGAGATCTGAAATGATGAGGATAAAAATAGTACTTGCAATGATGTGATCCCGAAAGTTAATTCTAATTCAAAATTCGGTGTACTCTGTTACAGAATGTATGTATAACTTATTTTTCGCTGTTATGCATTTTATAATCGGGATTGATAATTTCTTTGATCATCATGTCTACAACTACAAAGGTACCTCTTATTTGAACTTCTCGGAAGTTACTTACTCATGAATAATAATTGACAAATTGGAGAGCCTGTGACCTACGCACATAAAAATTGTAAAGTTAATTTAGTTACATCATTGTGGCATATTCATGGGGAAAGCTCCAAAAAGCATAAAAGTGAAGAATAATGTTCATGGCAGTTGATACAAAATGATCCCCAAAAGATTAGGCCTTGGGGATGTTCTCTTACATTTTGTATATATATAAAAACAAAATTGTGGGTGCCCAAGATTATCAAGTAAAACAAAAACTCATATAGTTTTTTTTTTCTTGAAAGCATATATTTAAAACATGTTCCATTTAAAATAAGACAAAACCATGTAGCTTATATTATTTTTATTATTATACAAGAAGGATTAAAAAAAATAAAAAATTGGAAAAAGTATTTTTACTGCGAATTTTATATGGCTCATGCTTGAATTGGATCGGATCTGGTTGAAGAATTATATCCCAAGTCAAAACACACAGCCCATGATCCCATCCTTTGAAAGCGGTCCGCGGTTTTCAGTTGCATCACAGCCTCAATTTTATATTCTTGTTCTTCTTCTTCACCTACGTAGCTATGAAATCAAAGGAAAGGAAAAGAAAATCAAAGTGGAGGTTGGTGGTGGCATGCAGCAAGACTTGTTAGCTCAAAAAGCCCCCAGCTTTCAAAGGGTCAAACCTCAAAAGATCTCTCTCTCTCTCTCTTCTCTCTCATCTTTATCCACAACAACCCAACCAAGATTATGATTTGATAATCTATATCTTCTTAATCAGTAATCAATGAATGTGATACAAATAGTTTTTCTAATTATAATCTTTATTCCGGAGTGCTAAAGAAAATTGATATGTGAATTAATTATATGTTTTCTTTTAGCGTATGCAGCAGCCTAGTCTTTGTACATAATTAGTCTAGTATTAGGTGAAGTTAACTTTATTTTTCCTTTGTTTGGTGGTCTTGCTAATTATGTTCAGAAAAAGTTTGGTGGGTCTTAAAGTCGAATCACCTAATTGCATCATTTTGTTTAAAGTTCAAAAAAGTAGTGCTTCTATATAGTTAGAGTGAAGAAGTTATTTTGTTCAATTTCGTATCAACATATATATCAAACCTACAATTAATCTCTGCACATGTTTTGCCCAGATTAAGTACTAACATATATGGAATGAAGGCTTGACCATATTGGACCTCTATTGTCGTGGATTTCTGGATTCTTTTCGTAGTTTGAATGCATATAATGTTTTGTTGTCCAATAGAACGACACGGACCTACAAGTAAATCCGATCCAATACCAATATTGTCTTAAATTTAATTATTTAGGCTCATTAAATCAAATGAGATTCAAAATAGTATACTCATATATATATGTGTGTGTGTGAGATTTTATCTCAAAGTGATGAACCACATACTTTTACCTCGTATATTGTTATAGTATTTTATCAACGTATTATTAAGTTCATACACGACCATAACTTGTATCCAGCCGCACAACCTAATAAAATAGAGTCCAATAATTTCTCTACAAGGCATTGAAGTCAAACTCTTCTTAGAAGACATTTTGGTGTACCGTGTACACATTGTTGTGGGGCTGCTTTTTGACTCACCATCGATGCCTTAGACTTGACTTGAGTTACTTGACCAATATAATACATTACATGCAATGCACCGAAATGAAGAGATGGAAAATCTGAAAGCTAAAAGTACCGTGGCAACAACCTTGCCCACTAAGGACTTGCGAAGCAATTCATGAGAATTGGTTTGGAAATTATTATTTTTCCACAGTTTTTTTTTTTTGGGGTAAATATCACGAGGTGTCCCCACACTTGAAAGATGGGATTAATCCCCGTTTGGGGTTTTGCCTGTCTTTGGCCACAAAGTGCTTCCAACGGGTTTCGAACTCTTGCCATTGAGGCATCAGGTAACTCGCCAGTTGGAGGTAGCAGTTTGCCAACCGCACCACGACTTGTGGTTACAATTTTTCTTTTAAAGATTAAAAAAGATGACTTGAATAAACCAGACCAAATTAAGTACTCAGTTAATAAGATCCATAGATGGCATATGAAAATGCCTAAATGAGAATATTAAGTTTTTAACTAATGATTAATTAGTAGTTAATGCATGTCATAAGCTTTGTTTCTGTTACCTTTAATTGCGAGTCACACACATATGGTTTCATATACTATAATTTTATAATGTTTCAGTTTCAGCTACCAGTTGAAGGGAAAAAAAAAGACCAAACGTGACAAACTAACCTTAATTAAATGATCTGTGTGATCAAATACTACAAGTAGAATGTTCAGTGAGAACTAATATATACAAATGCGTAGCTCGACCCGATTTATATATATAAAGTATTATAAACAATATCTCTAATATTCTTTATTTGATTGACGATCCAGCTAAACTTTGGTCTTTTTTAGCATAATTGATCTATTTTTTCTTATAGTATAAGCGATAGTCTAAATTGCATGAGGATAGGGTTTTCTCACACACACCCCATGATGTAATTGGGTTTCGAACTGGAGATATCTGCAAGTTAGAACTTTAATGGTTAGACTCGATTGAGTTGGCCTTTTAAATTCAAATCAAATTGTAGAAAAACGTAAATTATTCGAAAGAGCCAAAAGGAAAATAGCATTACTAGTCATCTTGGTCGTGCCAAATACAACTCATGAGAAAATCAAGCAAATTTTGAAATAAATATCAACAAAAGTTTCTAGTACGAGTGAGTTTTCCCCCTTTACAAAAATAGATATTTGTTGTTGAAACTTTCCCCAAAAATGGAGTGTTTAGTCCTTTTTGTTTTTTTATCGTTTAATTAAATTTATTGATTTGGATCCAGACCAGACGAGCGGTTCACATTGGTATAAGTTGTCCTTCAAATTGCCACATATTATTTGCAAATTGCAAGTGAATAGACCCCTAATTTATAGCATCTTGTCTACAATTTGGTAGACGAACTTACATGTGAGCTTTTAATTGGACAGGATAAGGGGAGCTCTTGGGCACAGACAGGCAAGGCAGCCGCTTAGAGCCGTCCCAATTTGTATAAACCTCATATACACGTATACGTATGCTACACCAATAAAATGTTGGTTACATTGACCCAGATATTTGATGTACTCCCGAGTGGTCCTTAAAAAAATAAATGAAAAACTCAAAAACTCAAGAAGAGAGTAAATTATCATAAAGAAAAAGAAGTAGGTGCTTCATTGACAGAAAGTCACTTTGAATTGGCATAACAGACATCTTGGCATCATGCAGTAAAAGACCATCTGTTCTTCCACCTCTTTCCTCCTCAGCCGACATAATGCCCGCCACTCATTCGCATGCATCCATCTTTAGAATGACACAATTAAAAAGCATCACCCCACGAATGGACCCCCTGGTTTTGCGTGCTCCATCTACATTTATTTTAAAAAGAACTTTCATATTTTAAAACCCAACCACTTCATCACAAAGCCACGCTAACGCCACTTGTTGTACTGAAAAAAAATTAATCATACACCAATTACATTTAAAGAAGAAGAAGAAGAAGAAGATATAGGTGGAGTTGAGTTTTTAATTTATGAGCTCCGAATTTGAAAAGCTTGACCCACCTCGTCAGTTAATGTAAAACATAAAAATTATATATTAATTATTACCACTTGAATGTGTTATGAGCCTACCACGTACGTGTAAAAATAAAGAAATTATAAAATAATACGATAATATAGTTATATGATATATGATTTTTTCATTATAGAAAAGTGAGAGCGAAAGTGTCAATATTTCGGATATTCTCGCTTCTTTTTTTTTTATTTTTGGTGGCTAAAATATTAATATTTGTCTTATGCAAAAAGCAATATTTTTCAACATTTTATATATGCATCATGGTTTGTGAAAAAAACTTGGGAGTATCACTAAAACACCCAAAATGGGGGCTGAAATTATAAAAAAACCCAAACACTATTTAAACATAGAAACATACCTAAAATTCATTATTACACACACTCAAAACCCATTTATAAACACACCCAACAAGTTGACTTTGGGGTTGATTTTGGGTATGTTTCTATGTTTAAATAGTATTTGAATTTTTTTTATAAATATATGCCTAGGATTGAGTTTTTTTATAAATTTGTAAAAAAACTTTGATTAATAATAGTAAAAGATTTATTTATATTTTGGATGAAGATAACAGAAAAAACTTATGATTTAAACAATGCTGCTATTTCCACCCCTTGTCTTGTTTTTCCACCAACCTTATTTTCTCACCTACCATATAAATTTGAAAAACACAAAACCTATCTTTCCACCCATCATTATTTCTAAAATACCATTTAATTATTAATTCAAACAAACTCTCTCTCCTCTTTCTTTTTCATTTTTCATTGTTCTTTCCTTTACTTCTCTCTCTTCTGTCTGTTTCCCCTTTTTTTTTTTTTTTCTTCTTCTTGCGTTTATCCCTGCTCCAGTTTTCTTCTTCCTCTTTATTTCCTTATCTCTTCTCTCTATGTTTCTTCTCTTTCTGTGCGCCATTTTTGGCTATAACCACACTACATGCAAAAAATTTGGATTTAACCCATATCTATGCCCCTCACTGCTGAACTTTTATGAGTTAGCGTCCGCCACTGACCCCCGCCACCAATTTGTTATTCCCACCCCAACCCACGCGCCTCCTCCTCTGGCGAAACCCAAAATAGAAGATGATGACCATGTCATCTTTTTTTTGTTGTTGTACAGAAACTCAAAGAAATTGCAGGGAGGGTGCGGCTAGAATTGAGACATAAGATTGGGGATGGAGTAAATGGGAGTGCTGAGAAATTGCAGAGAAATTGCAGGGAGGGTGTGGCTAGAATTGAGACATAAGATAGGGGGTGGATTTAATGGGAGTGCTGAGAAATTGCAGGTGCAGGGAGGGTGGGGCTAGAATTGAGACATAAGATTGGGGGTGGATTTAATGGGAGTGCTGAGAAATTGCAGGGCAGGGACGATGGAAAAGGATGGAAAGGACGGTCAGTGTGGATTTTGAACAAAAGAAAAGAAAAAGAAAAAGGATGTGGTTGTGTGTGAGAGAGAGTTGTAAATTTGTCCTTAGAAATTATTTTGTAAAGAGATATGGAAATAGCAGCACTTTTTAAACAAACTATTTTTGCCAGTTTCCTTTATATTCCAAAAGACTTCATTCTCGTCCAGTCATGCACTCTCAAATGCCAAAACTTCACCATCAATTTTTTTCGAATATCCTTGCTAATTTTTTCATTTTATGCTACAACATATATGGTATAGCAATTCATCCATGTGGTTGCCAACACTTAAGCCCTACATATTTCATAAAAATTTAATCCATGTGGTTGAGGCCATACTCACCATCGTATTCGTAACAGATTTGAAAAAAACATGATTTTCAGCGAACTACTTGTGCATAAAAGTAAACAAATAAATAAAAATAAAAACCACAATAAAGAATAATTGGATGATTTGCAGCAACTTCCGTCAAATACAATGTAAAACTAAATTTAGATAATCTGAATAGTGTTAGAGAACGAATTTTAAGAGAATAATTTGATTGAAAATATAACCAAAAAAAGGCAATGGAAAACTTCACGAATGCTGAAAAAAAAAAAAAAAAAACTTATGCTGTAAAACCTCCATATTCAATACCGATACAAGTTGACCATAAAATTCATAAATACAACAAAAGAAAAACTTTTTTGTTTTTGTTTTTGTTTTTCCTTTTACTTTTCCACACTCCTCACCAACAGTTTTTGTTTTTGTTTTTCCTTTTACTTTTCCACACTCACAACAATCCTCACCAACCATTTTCCTGGTGTCGTCTCCTACCCCTATACCAAGCAACTAACAAGAATACGGTCGTCCAATCATCCACCTTGGAAGCCACGTAGCCTACATCCCCACCGTTGGATCCACAGATGATCAGACGGTCACGTTCAATTTCAACCAACCCTCGTGTGGCTCTCTGCCACCCTTATGCTCACCTACCAAGCACTTCCCAAATATGACCCGTTTCAAAACCCTCCCTCCTTTTAACACTTCTTCTCCATCCACCATCTCTCTATTTAAGCACCCTCCTCTCTCCCTCCACTTCTCAGAAAAACACTCTGCACACCCTCCTCCTCCATATTCTTCTCACATTCATCAAACACTTTGCTCTCGTCAGTTCTTGTATTTTCCCATCTGGGTTTTTGGTAATTAACATGGCAACCAACTCCATCAAGCAAAATGGTCACCAAAACGGATCGTTAGAGTCTTCTGAGCTCTGCATAAAGAAGGACCCTTTGAACTGGGGTGTGGCAGCAGAGACACTAAAGGGGAGCCATTTGGATGAGGTGAAGCGCATGGTGGCTGAGTACAGGAAGCCGGTGGTGAAGCTCGGTGGAGAGAGCCTGACCATTTCCCAAGTGGCGGCCATAGCCACTCATGACTCTGGGGTCAAGGTTGAGCTCTCTGAGTCAGCCCGGGCCGGCGTCAAGGCCAGCAGCGACTGGGTCATGGACAGCATGAGCAAAGGGACTGACAGCTATGGTGTCACCACTGGGTTTGGTGCAACCTCCCACAGAAGAACAAAGCAAGGGGCTGCCCTTCAGAAGGAGCTCATTAGGTAAGCTCTAGCTCCTCCTCATCATAACATGTTTTATGACACCGAATATCAATTTACAGTACCTGCTGCATTGTCTATATTTATTTGTGCACTGTTGATGTTCGATCGTGAGCGTATCATATACAGTAGATTGGTAGTCGGTAGTTCAGCCAACTAATTCCCGTCGTTTTATTTGCACCGCTTGCCTCACCTAGAACTTTGACTCGACTGAGTTGACCCAGTGTATGGTGGACGAGTTGAATGATTTGTTGTTGTGGTGGGTATGAGGGGCATAGGCATTGCTTAGTTAATTACTTGCACGTGAAATATATAGGGACCGAGTTGAAACGGGCGAGTTGACTGAGTCCGGACGGGTTGACTGCCCATCCTCTCTCTCTCTCTCTCTCTCTCTCTCCCTCTATTTTTTTTTTTTTGGTTGTTGGGGGAAAGAACATGTTTTGTGGACTTGGGGGTTGAGAATTTTGCTATAGGAAACCTTTAGAATGACAAGGTGAAAGTTGGGTTTTGTCACGAGAGTTGACAATTATAATTAGGTGAAAGATCTGCTATAGTGGATCTTGAATGTTAAACTAATAATTTTGGACCCAAGTGGATTTGAATTTTATAATTTATACCATCAGCTTTTCTCCTCCTTAGTTACATTTGTTTTTCAGTACCTTTCTTAATTCACCAAACCATGGCTGATAATTGTGGTTTGATTTTCTTGGTTCAGATTCTTGAACGCTGGAGTGTTTGGGAGCACAAAAGAGTCAGGCCACACTTTGCCTCACCAGGCAACAAGAGCAGCCATGTTGGTTAGGATCAACACACTCCTCCAGGGCTACTCTGGCATAAGATTTGAGATCTTGGAAGTCATCACCAAGTTCCTCAACAACAATGTCACTCCATGCTTGCCCCTACGCGGCACGATCACAGCCTCCGGTGACCTTGTCCCGCTGTCCTACATCGCCGGGATGCTGACTGGCAGGCCTAATTCCAAGGCTGTTGGACCTGATGGCCAGACCCTGAGTGCTGCAGAGGCTTTTGAGTTTGTTGGTATCAATTCCGGGTTCTTTGAGTTGCAGCCTAAAGAAGGCTTGGCTCTTGTTAATGGCACTGCTGTTGGTTCTGGCTTGGCTTCCACGGTTCTTTTCGATACTAACATTTTGGCATTGCTGTCAGAAATTCTATCAGCAATTTTTGCTGAAGTTATGCAGGGGAAGCCTGAATTTACTGACCACTTGACGCATAAGTTGAAGCACCACCCTGGCCAAATTGAAGCTGCAGCAATTATGGAACATATTTTGGATGGTAGCTCTTATGTTAAAGCTGCTAAGAAGTTGCATGAGCAGGACCCTCTGCAGAAGCCAAAACAGGATCGATATGCTCTCCGAACTTCACCTCAATGGCTCGGTCCACAAATCGAAGTGATCCGGTACTCCACCAAATCTATTGAGAGGGAGATCAACTCAGTCAATGACAACCCTTTGATTGATGTGTCAAGGAACAAGGCCTTGCATGGTGGCAACTTCCAGGGGACCCCGATTGGTGTCTCTATGGACAATACTCGTTTGGCTATTGCATCCATTGGGAAGCTCATGTTTGCTCAATTTTCTGAGCTTGTCAATGACTTTTACAACAATGGATTGCCATCAAATCTGTCTGGAGGCAGGAACCCAAGTTTGGATTATGGCTTCAAGGGGGCTGAGATTGCCATGGCATCTTATTGTTCTGAGCTTCAGTTTCTCGCGAACCCGGTCACTAACCATGTCCAGAGTGCAGAGCAGCACAACCAAGACGTGAACTCTTTGGGGTTGATCTCTTCAAGAAAGACAGCTGAAGCTGTTGATATCTTGAAGCTCATGTCTTCCACATTTTTGGTGGCACTTTGCCAAGCCATTGATTTGAGGCATTTGGAGGAGAACTTGAGGAACACAGTTAAGAACACAGTGAGCCAAGTTGCTAAGAGAACTTTGACAACTGGGGTTAATGGAGAGCTCCACCCATCAAGATTCTGTGAGAAGGATTTGCTTAAAGTGGTCGATAGGGAATATGTTTTTGCCTACATCGACGACCCCTGCAGTGCCACTTACCCATTGATGCAAAAACTAAGGCAAGTGCTGGTTGAGCATGCTTTGACAAATGGTGAGAATGAGAAGAATGCAAGCACTTCAATCTTCCAAAAGATTGTTGCTTTTGAGGAAGAGCTGAAGGTGCTTTTGCCTAAAGAGGTGGATAGTGCAAGGGCTGCATTGGATAGTGGAAGTGCTGGAGTTCCAAACAGGATTACGGAATGCAGGTCTTACCCATTGTACAAATTTGTGAGGGAGGAGTTGGGTGCAGAGTACCTAACAGGGGAAAAGGTCAGGTCACCGGGCGAAGAATGCGACAAGGTGTTCTCAGCTATCTGCGAGGGAAAGATTATCGACCCGATTCTGGAATGCCTCGAGGGCTGGAACGGTGCACCACTTCCGATCTGTTAGCATTTCGTTACGCTTTGAGTGCTGCATTCCATTCCACTACTTCTGTGTCCATAAGTTTGATTGCATTGCTGGTAGCCTGTGTGACTATACCTATTTTACCTAATAAATGTAAAACCATCTACTTATGCTTTTTGATTCTTTCTAAGTTCTTTACCACTTCTTTGTTATTTAGTGAGAATAGTATTCAAATAGTCAGGAAATGTTTTTCAGAAAATGTTGAATGTCTGTCTCTCTCCCATCAGTTACATAAGCATCTCCCATAGGAGGCGATCAATTCTCTTCATTTTATTTTTGACATATCTCTATTTTCTTGAGGCTGATGAGTTTCACTTCTCTTATTTCATCTTTGTGATTTCAATTCAAGTGATAATCTGATCATTTGAGTTCCTGAATGACCACTATAATGTTAAAATGAGATGATGCAGAAGAAAATGTTACCAAAATTTACACCAGAACTTCATATACTTTTTAGCCCTTCAACTCAAACCAAAATCCTTTTAAGCCTGGCTAGACCTACAAGATCATGAAAACTAATTGGCAACAAATAGAATTATTCAAAACAAAACAAAACAAAAGAAGAAGGAAAATCCCCATCAGAGTCTAAACCATACAGAGGGGCCAAGCACTCAGCAACCATAAGCCATTATAAGACCAAAAGGATGGCTAGAGATCCACCTGGTTGGTTTAGCACTAGAGAAAATGCAAACTCCTGGTCAGCTTCCACCAATTTGAGACCATAAGAGAGAGAGAGAGAGAGAGAGAGAGAGAGAGAGATGCCTGCTTTGACACTGTTCAACTGCCCAAGTCTTGTCCACTTCAATAATCCAAAGAGCTCAAATTTCATGAATGATTGGACATACAAAACATGACATCGTACTAAAAATGCTCTTAACTACCACTAAGTTGTTAAAATAACATTATTGTTACTGGAACAAATAGTTCAATATTTATATATTGTCTCATCATTTCGTTAACAAACCGTCCTAAATAATCTTAATATAACATAAAGGACTTTTTATCACAAAATATCCCTGACGTTCGCGAAACTATCAGACTGCATCCTTAAAAAAAAATTTGTATCACTCGTGGTCTCTAACGTTAATAGGTGTGCTCTTAAATATCCCTATCTTGACTTTCCGTCAAAAAAATCGTTAAATCTCATTATGTAAATCACGTGCCCATTTTATGAAGGATATAATTGTCAGACCAACCCCCTTTGACCTCCTCAACGCCTCAGGCCCATTTGCCGCCAATTTGGAACCATTTCCCTCCATTTCTTGTTGGATTGGTGGGCAAGAAGGGCTTTTATATATGGGTTTTTGTGTTTAGGGCGCAACTAATCCTAGAAGAATGCTTTACTCTAGACGAAGAAGAAGCGCTGAAAATGGAAGGGAAGAATATGAACAAATTGAACTATAAACAACACACATTGAACAAACTAAACTATCAACCACTATGAACAAATTGAACCAACTCCATACATAAAAAATCACTTTCAATTACATATTCATCAACCACATTCAGTTCCATCACATTAACCCCTACATGACTTCCATCAAAAACCACTTTCAGTTTCATCACTTTAACTCCTAGAAAGCTTCCATAAAAAAACAATATCATACATAAAAAACCTTAGACCACTTCCATCAAAAACCAATTACAGTTCCATAAAACATCATCTCAAACTCTCCATGCCCTTCCTTTCTTTGCTGGAGACTTCAGTCTCCTTCTTTGGACAGTTTGTGATGTTGAGGCCTGCTGGGATGAAGAATTGTGTGCAGTAGGAGGTTGTGAAAGCCTGACAACTGCTAGAGAAGGTTGGGATGAAGAATTTATCAGTTCTAGCATGAGTTGTAAAATCTGAACCATTAGCAGCTTTATCATTATTTTGCTTGTCGCATAAAGCTGAATTTCATACTTCTAGTCTCTGAGATGTGACACCATCAAGGCTTCATTTTGAACAAAAAGATGCAATTGGGGCACTGAAAGACTATGGTTTGTCTTTCTTCTCCTTTTTTTGGGCCTTTTGTTTTGGTACATTATTTTGTCTGAGCTTTTGCTGCACAATCGATCCCAACCACCAAATGAAATAATCATCCATGCTTGTGAATCGTGCACTGACTTGCATCCATTTTGTGCCAGCATTAAGTCCCCTCGTTTTATACTTCAATGCCTAAAGATGAGTTTTGCTCTTGAGTTATTGTTTAAAACCAAACTCAAGTTCCAAGTATGAGTTTTGCTTTCACAAGTATTCAAGCACATGTAGACGTCCGTTCGTTGTTGATGTATGTTTAATCCATTGTAAAGTCCATACGCATTCACGATTAACAATTGTCTAAACATGTGTGAATGACTATCTATCGAAGGTTAGAAGAAAGTATGTATTCCCTGCTAATTAAACCCACAAGTTCAAAAGTACAAACTACCAAAGTCTGCCTAGGTTGAGAAAATGAAGCTAAAAAGCATATGTTCGTTAGAGAATTTCCACTCATTTGTCATGGCAAAAAGAATGAGAATTTGTATAGAGTTTTGGTGTGGGAAGTGAATAATATGACTAGGTACTTATAAATAAAATAAAAAATCTGAAATATTTTGTATTTTTTTCCTTTTCCCATTTTTTAATTTAAATTGGTTGCTAAGGTTACAATGACGTTAGCATGCGGTCAGCATGCCCAGGTAGCAGTCCAAGCAAGTCTTGCCTTTGGGCTTGCCCAGATTGATGGAGCCCAGCTCTTGCTATGGCAAGACTTGGGCGTTGGAAACTGAATTGGGGGGCTAGAGGGCCTCTTGTTCGAGCTGGGGCCTCCCAGTGGAAATGCTCTTAGGAACATCAAGATTGTGCACAAGAATAGAATGGAGTGATAGGGTAAGACGTAAGAATATCTTTTGGGCCTGGCCCAAGCCAACTAATAAGTTGGGTCAAGTATCAATGGAGCACAACAAGACTCTCATATAAAGTCCATTGACCATTCCTGGTGGTTTAAAGCTCTCAGGAGGCCTAAGGCTGCAGAAACTGAGACCATTTCAGTTATGTTGGGCAAGCCCAACTTAGTGGTTATGTTTTTAATTAAACAATAAATAAAAAAGTTCTCACGAGGTTTGCGAAATTATTAGGTTTAGTGTTATTGAGTACAAGTGATAGTCTTTTGTATGTAAGTCAAGGTCCATTTCCACTAGGCTAGACCCATTAGCATTAGGTTTAGTGTTATTAGTCTTTCATCTTTTATTTTTTTGACATGTATCATCCTATTCCCAAAATTCTGTAAGCTTCAAAATTTTTTTAGTCTAATTGTATTTCTATTTCCAAAAAAAAAAAAAAGGTTTAGTCTAATTGTATTATAATCCCCTTTCTCCTTTATTAAAAGAAAGTTTAACATTTTGTTTCCAAAATAAAGGTTTTCTTTTAAGGCTAAAAAAAGAAAATAAGTAATTGGCGGAGAATATATTATTCCAACAAAAAAAATTATTGCTAGTCAATGGAATAAATAATAATATTCCTCCAGTCTGTCTGTTCATTTAGTTATAGACCGAAAAAAGTTTTTAGTGTTATTCTCTTCGATCGCCAAATTACACAAGCAGCGATAATGGCTTCCCACCTATTGAGGCGCGCCCTCGGAAGCCGCTCGACCCAGTTTCTCTCAGGCGCCGCGAATCCTAGCCCTAGCCTGCTATCCTCTTCATCACCGTCATCACAGGCAGCTAGGGTTTTCTCGTCTGATTCCACTCTGATCCGTGCCACTCTCTTCCCCGGCGACGGTATCGGCCCCGAGATCGCCGAGTCCGTCAAACAGGTCCCTCTCCGATCTCTATCGCCTTCTTCTGTTCCAATTTTCCATTTGCGCGCCTTTTATTATGCATCAGAGTTGTATTAATAGCTGTATGTATGTGTTGTATGTGTGCGTTCAGACATATGTACGCACACTTGCACTGACATGCACTTGAAAGTTTAGGGTTTTGAAATCTTAGTGGAATTTAGATGTTTCATTGGATATTAGTCTGTTATTAAGATAATAATTTTTGGCTGATCAAGTATTTTTGTCGTGTAGTACTAATATCAACGGTTTAGAGTTTGATGATTTGATTTGTTGTGAAGTTTGCTTCAATGGGAATTTATTTTCCTGAATCGATCAGGGAGCTACCTCATAATAAAAATGCAAATTTAAAGAAGAGATCACATTTCCCAGAAAAATGTCGATAATTTAAATGCCGAAATTCAGTTCTGGCATGATTAGGACAATGTCCTAGTTTAATAACTAATGGTGTGTGATGGCTGTTGTTTGTATTTAATCTGTTATGGTTTCAAGTTCTGATTCAGTTCACAATTTGCGTGGGTGCAGGTATTCAGAGAAGCTGAAGTGCCAATTGAATGGGAAGAGCATTACGTTGGGGACCAAATTGATCCTAGAACTCAGAGTTTTCTAACATGGGAAAGTTTAGAATCGGTACGAAAGAACCGGGTAGGCTTGAAAGGGCCAATGGCCACACCAATTGGGAAAGGTCATCGTTCATTGAACCTTACTCTGAGGAAAGAACTTAATTTGTATGCAAATGTCAGGCCTTGTTACAGCCTTCCTGGATATAAAACTCGATATGATGATGTCAATCTTATCACTATTCGTGAAAATACAGAGGGGGAGTATAGTGGACTTGAACATCAAGTAAGTCTTTAAAGAATAAGCAGAATACATTGTCAGATATTTTTTATGTACATAAATTTGATTAAGTTCCTTGTTTTTGTGGTAGGTGGTGAGAGGTGTTGTTGAGAGCCTCAAGATCATAACCCGTCAGGCAAGCTTGAGGGTGGCTGAGTATGCTTTCCATTATGCCAAAACCCATGGAAGAGAGAGAGTGTCTGCGATACACAAAGCAAACATTATGCAGAAAACTGATGGTCTTTTTCTTAAGGTTTGCTAACTACATTCTAGTTGATTGTTTTCCCAAGTATACTCGTATCAAAACTGGTTTGATCTTTGCTTTCAGTGTTGTCGTGAGGTTGCAGAGAAGTACCCTGACATAAAATACGAGGAAGTCGTCATTGACAATTGCTGTATGATGGTATGAATAAATTTCCCTTTAAACTTGGGGATATTTTTTAATTTTTATACTTTAGTATTTACCATAAAGAAGGGGAAAAAAACTATACATTAAGCATGTAGTATGGGGGTTTTTAGAGGAAAAAACTAAGGTCTCGCTAACTAATTGTTTTACCTTATGCAGCTTGTGAAGAATCCAGCACTTTTTGATGTGCTAGTCATGCCTAACCTCTATGGTGATATTATTAGTGACCTTTGTGCTGGGTTGATAGGGGGTTTGGGATTAACACCGAGGTATGGCTTAAAATATGCATGTTTAATTCCATGTTTAATTCCCTTCTGTAGTACGAACCAAATATCATCTGACACCAATTGCCTTCCTATGTAGTTGCAACATTGGTGAGGGAGGCATTGCCCTTGCTGAAGCTGTACATGGTTCAGCACCTGATATTGCTGGAAAGGTGAGCATTCTTGAACCTTGTGATGTTCAATCTGCTATGTATGTAATTACACAAGAAGTCCGTTCAATACTCTCATCTACCCCATCCTGTCGTTTGGTATTTGGTAACTGTTGATGTGGTCCTATTTAAGAGGATTAGCATAAATTGATAATGAAAGCCATATTAGGATTGATATTGTTGAGTACATTTTATATGAATTGTTTATTTTTTCAAAGGGTAAACTTATTAAGCTCTGCTTGTTTAGAAATAGGTTTTGTATGTATTAGTATCAATTTGCTCCTAAGTCATCCTTCTTTTGTTTAAATTTCATAGAACTTGGCAAATCCAACTGCTCTGCTTCTAAGTTCTGTTACAATGCTACGCCATTTGGAGCTCCATGATAAAGCTGATCGGATCCAAAATGCAATCCTCAGCACAATTGCTGAGGGGAAGTTCCGAACAGCTGACCTCGGTGGCGCATCGTCAACTTCCGACTTTACGAAGGCAATCTGTGATCATCTTTGAGAGGATGATGCTTAGTAGGATTTGGGTTTTTTGGATTCATAGTCAACATATTATTGTGACTCCTTTTGGAGTCATGTTTTCAAACTTTTTTTTTCTCGTTTCTTCAGTTGTTTCTGAAGGGGAATAATATCACTTCACTTGGATGATTACGAAGATTTTTGTCCCGTCATGGAGAGGTTTGAAGGGCAAAAAGTGGAGAAACTAACATATTCACATATTTACATATTCATCTTCCTATGCAATATTTTTCAAAATAAACATTTTGTGTTCAAGTGCCTTCTCAGAGAATCATTGTGCCACGGATCTTCTATGGTATTATTTTATTGTTCTGTCAAAATATTTCGTGAAATAAGAACACAATAATTTGAATCATATGATGTTTTTCCTATGTCTCACTCTTACCTTGTATCCTATATTTTTTTCGTTTTATTGTGTTTCAAGTTCAACTGTTTCCTCTGGTTCATCCACTTCTCCCATGTGGACAAATGTGTCAAAACAAACGCACACGAGTCCCCACATACACAAGTATGTTATATTGCAAAACGACCCCAAGGATCTTTTTCATAATTCATAATTCATTCCCATTTGGATGTGGATCTTTCTTATAATAATTCAAATTTCTTTCTTTATTTATTACCTAGTTAACCAATTGTGTCGGTGGTTGATTTAACAGGGGACTATAGTTCACATACTAGTTGAGTTGAGACCATAAGCAAAATATTACACAACTTGCTTTTTAAATTTAAAAAAAAAGCCCAAACCAATTTATTAATAGACATGTTAGGCATCATTTTGTACTACAATAAGCAAAATAGCAAAAACTCATTAGCGTAGTAGTTTGGAGTAATTGCTTACTCCCCAAATAGAGGTCTTTAGTCCGAGTCCTAGCATACTATACTATACTATAAGACCGTCTTTATAAGTCCTCAAAGAGGCCTTAATATGCCCTAACCCTGGATGAGGTAGCCTTCCCTCCCCCCTAAACTTTTTTTTTTTATAAAAATAAGAAAGAAAAAGAAAGAAAGAATAGTTTATTACTTATTCTTAAACAAAATACGAGAATTAACGAAAAAAAAAATCCCAAATAGTGGGAAAAGCATTTCCTGAATATGCGTGCCCAGTGGGTTTGGTTTGGTGAAATAGCGAGGGAGCCACTAACCCCACTTCACTGCAAAGGCACAGAAGGAAACCTCTCTACCTATAAACCTACTCATTTGGCTCCCAATACCATTTCACAATATAGATCTGATCTCATTTCTGAATCTTGCTACTTGCTACTCTTTGTTAAGCCCAAATCTTCAGCTTTAGCTCTCTCTCATTTCTTCTCCTCTCCAATGGCGTACGAAGGAATTCTATTGGGGATGGGCAACCCCCTCCTTGACATCTCGGCCGTCGTCGACGACGAGTTCTTGCAAAAGTACGTCGCTTTCTCTCAACCCCCTTTTGCTTTTCTTTTGCTCAATCCTTAGATCCAGGAAGCTTCTCCTAGCCCTCCAGCTGTTTGATCTATTGCTTAGCTTGAGCTTTTCTAGCTCAACTACGTAGTTTTAGCTCATGCTTTAAGCTTAGGCTTTCTACGCTGAACTAAAGGAACACGTAATTTGGTGTCCTGGGATTGATTTGAGACCTGATGTTGTTTGCTTTTGTGTAACAGATATGACCTGCAGCTCAACAATGCGATTCTTGCCGAGGACAAGCACCTATCCATGTAAGCAATTTAATCTTGTATTTAGGATGTGTACTTTTGTAGACTAGATACGAATCTGTTAGAGATTTTGTGGGTCATTATTTTTTGCTTAATTTGCCAATTCAAAGAGAGGGGAAGTGAACCGTGCGTTATTTAAACTACATTGACATGACCAGTTGGAATTTAAAATGTGTTACCCTTTCCATTCAACAAATATCATAAATGTACGTCTACGAAGGAGTAAGGAGAGCTTAGGGTCTATATTAATCTAAAAGGTCTTCAACAGTTTCATTTATGTAAAATTAAAGTCATCCACTCTTCGATGCGACTGTGACACAATACTTTCTTGTTAGACATATCTTTAGCTGGATGAAATCTTGACCAACTTGGATGTTTGTCTCAGGTATGATGAAATGTCTTCCAAGTATAATGTGGAGTACATTGCTGGAGGTACAACATTGATTTTGCATCGCCTGGCTTTTCAAACAGTCTTGTTGTGGATATATTAAACTTATAAATACGTTCACAATGAGTTGAATTTGAACTTTTGATTTCTGCAGGTGCTACTCAAAATTCAATCCGAGTTGCCCAGGTACTTCATGAAATGTTTCTTGTGATAATTAAATTCGATCCTTTATATCCTTCATCAATTCACCACTGAGTGTATTTCTCTTTACCTTCTGCAGTGGATGCTTCAAATACCTGGTGCAACAAGTTATATGGGTTCCATAGGAAAGGACAAGTATGGGGAAGAGATGAAGAAGAACTCAAAACTTGCTGGTGTTAATGTAAGTGTCTTCTTTGTTTCCTTCTGCATTATTCCTTACTTATGAATAAGGTACACACGCAAAGACAGGAACTCTTTTGCAGTTCAAAAAAGTAAAACTTCTTTTTCCTCTTAAATTGTCTCACCAACTTATATTACCTATTGCTGTTCTGAACTAGGTTCACTATTATGAGGATGAGTCTGCACCAACAGGAACCTGTGCCGTTTGTGTTGTAGGTGGTGAAAGGTCAGTTTAAAATCAAGCTTGTTTTGAAATTTCAAATTATGCTTTCCAATTAACTAACTGTCCTCTCAAAGTTAGTGTAGCTGTAAAATATACTTGTACTTTTCAGTCTAGTGGACTGACAATAATTGTGCGGTATGTATATGCAGGTCACTTATTGCCAATTTGTCAGCTGCTAACTGCTACAAGTTTGAGCATTTAAAAAGACCAGAAAATTGGGCTTTGGGTACCCTTTCAACCTTTGTGTTTTAGGTTTGTGATTCATTTCTCTAGTAATGCATTCTTCTGACCCAATTTCTTTGAAAAATCTTGATTGGACAGTTGAGAAGGCCAAGTACTTCTATATTGCTGGTTTTTTTCTTACTGTATCCCCAGACTCCATTCAGCTTGTTGCTGAACATGCAGCTGCAACTAACAAGGTTTGAAATATTATATCGTTGAAATTTCGTCTTGTTTTCTGCTCTCAATCGCGTTTGCAAGAAACAGTCTTGACCATTCCCTTTATCTGCAGGTTTTCTCAATGAACCTTTCAGCTCCATTTATCTGTGAATTTTTCAAGGATGCTCAGGAGAAAGTTTTGCCGTAAGTTCCTATCCTTTTTGTTACAGTAATAGAGTAATATGGACATACTGATGTAGATGTGCCTTTTTTTATTTATTGAAATTTAGGTATATGGACTTTGTTTTTGGAAATGAGACGGAAGCTAGAACCTTTTCAAAAGTCCATGGCTGGGAGGTAATTGCCTAGTGCCAGACCACATTAATGGTTTCCACTCACAGTGTTAATTGATTCTGATTGATTGAGTTAACAGACTGATGATGTCGAGCAAATAGCTCTAAAGATCTCCCAGTGGCCCAAAGCATCAGGAACACACAAGAGGATTACTGTTATTACTCAGGGTGCAGATCCCGTAGTTGTTGTTGAGGATGGGAAAGTGAAAAAGTTCCCAGTCATAAGGTTGCCCAAAGAAAAACTGGTTGATACCAACGGAGCAGGTATGTCTTGTGTAGCAGCTTGTAGGGCATTCTTGAAAGCATTAGCATAAGCATCCAAATGTTTGTCACATAAGATTACGACTTTTATCAATGTCACTCCATCAGATTAGTTAAAATAACAGACTAACAATTGAAATTGTGATTAACTTGTTATGTTGTTTTTGGTCTAGGGGATGCGTTTGTTGGAGGTTTTCTATCTCAGTTAGTTCAAGAGAAACCAGTCGAAGACTGTGTGAAAGCAGGCAACTATGCCGCGAATGTTGTCATCCAAAGGTCTGGCTGCACCTACCCAGAGAAGCCTGATTTCAATTAAGCCATTCCTTTTGTGTCTGTCTCTACTTCCTATGTGTTATTTAAAATTTTGATTGTTTAGAAGTCTATTTCTGGTATTCTATCTTTGTATTTGCTCCTTAATTATTATAGTCATTTGGATGGACGATGCATCCGGAAATTGCCCACTAAACCTAGTTATTTGGTATGGGATTTTTAACCCCCAACCCTTTCTTTGAACAAGTGAGGAGGAAGTTTATACGTATGTTATATTGTGTTGAGGAATACTAGCTACTTTCTCTCTCGTCTTTCCTATTCAGTTTATCATCATCCAATTATTATGTTGGCCGCATTTCACAAAATAAACTTTGGGGATATCGTCCCATATTTGATCGCATTATACTGCTGGCCCATCATCAAGGATGATGAAAAATGGTGTAAGTACTTGCCCAAGTAAAAAAGGGCCTAGGTCTCCAGTAGGAAAGGTCCTCCCCCAAAAAAAAAAACATTTCATGCGTGAGTGTAGGAAGAGTTTGAGAAGCTAATTTTAAAAGGTAATTACTATTTCTCAAATTTAATTTTTTCGACGTAGTAAAAACACAATATAATAGTTTTTACCCATAAAAAAACCATCAATTTTCGAACGTCTAAAAGCATTGGCAGAGGTGGTTTTAATTTGTGACACTCACAAACTGCCTCATCAGACAAGACAAATTGGCTGATATGACCTTCACCTTGTATTCATCTCCCAGACGACGTCGTAGCTCTACAACACGACGCGTGTAGATTTTTCTCTGAGTGTTGTATCACACACCAATCGCTCGTGCTCTCTCTCTCTCTCTCTCTCTCCTCAGAAAGTCACAAGACAACTCACACCAACAATAAAAACAAAAACAAAAAACGCCGAGAAAAACAGAAGAAAAAAAGAAACGTTTTTTTTCGAAAAAAACCGCGATGAGCGATCAGCATCCACGGCTGAACCACCTGCGCAGCACCGCCCAAGTCCTGAGACAAGCGACGACGTCGTTTGCCGGCAACCTCTTTACCTTCTTCTTCCTCTCCCTCCTCATCTTCTCCTTCCGTACGGTCGTCGAAAATGGGACCTACCTCCTCACATCCTTCATCGACCGCGACCCTTCTCTCAAGTCCCTCCTCTCCCGCCTCGATCTCGCCGGCGCTGCCAGCCCCAACCACCGCTCTTCCCGATCTTCGGCGGATTCCCCTTCTCCGGTCACCCTCCGCCGCCGCCACCGTCCATTTCTCCACCTCACCCGAGTCGGAACCCTAGACGACGACTTCTTCTCCGGCGACGACGACGACACTCGCTCCCAATTCGGCCCCAATCGCATCGCCCCTATCCTCATTTTCTCTTCCGCCTCTCACTCCACCTCCAAATTAGGGTTTAATGGAACTTACGGAACTAGGGTTTCTGAAATTGTCCGCTCCGGTCTCACGTTCAAAGCCGAGAAATTCACCATTTCCGATGACAGAGCTGGAGAGGGAGATAGGGAAGGCAATAGCAGTGAAGGAGAGGAGAAAGGCGGTGATGAGGAATTGGATGATCGGGTCGTCGATTTGCAATTCTTCATCAAGGGATTGGAGCTGGGTCGCCGAGATGTGGCGACGCTGTTCTTTCTTGTGAGTTTCTTATCTGCAGCTTACGGTTGGGTAATTCTTGGGTTTCTTATTACGTATTCATGGGTTCTTGGCGTTGTGTTTACCACAGTTGTGAATGATCTGATCGGGAGGATTACTTCGTTTGTTGGTCTGGTTTGGGATGGGTCTAGATTGGGCGTCAAGAGGCTCTCTGGGTTCATTCTCATGAGGTGGGCGGTGAGAGATGCTCTCACTCAGCTTCTTGGCTTGTGGTATTTCGGGGAAATTGAGGACCAGTACTCGTTTTTTAAACTTTTCATCAGGTTAAAGTTGATGCCTTTTTCGGTTATGCCTCCGTGGATTCGAGGTTATGAGAAGGAGATTTCTGGGTTTCTGTTAATGTGGTTCGTGTTGGATACATTGGTGGCATTCGTATTCGCTGTCGATGCTTGGGTTGCCATAGTGGATTCGAGGAAGAATGGAAGGGAGATTGTCAAGGAAGGATGTTATTTGATGCTGTCAATGTTGCACCAAGCTATCCAGATTAAGTGTTTGGAAGCTATATTTTGTGGGTCATCTGTAAGATGGATTGTAGCTCGAATTTGTGGAAAATCGTTTGCCAAGCTTTTTCAGGCAACTGTGGAAGTCTACTTTATGGTGGCTTGGCTGATATTTTACTTTGCAGCAAGGGCGAGGTGTAGGGATGCTAGTTCTCAGGGGGATAGGATCGGAGCGCTAGATTGAGGGCCTTAGATTATACTTGGCAGTAAATGGCTGGCAGTTTCTCTTGCAGGCTTCAGTTGTAACACTACATTCCTGGTAATCTTTCAGTGCTCTGTGTGTTCCTGCTTTGGATTCCCTGATATTCAGCACTGCTATTGTTTAGTGTAGTCGCTAGACAATGTTGTTGTATGTAATGTATCAGAGAGCAGTATACTACTTGTGTATTACCTTGCACAAGAATCCTTCATGTGTAAATGACATTGCAATCATTGTTTTAATTCCCTGTATTGCATGCTCCTTTTGTTGATGATAATGAAAGCAATTCAGAATCGTCATTGTAAGAGTTACTTAGATTGTTACAGCATTCAGCCTTCATTTTTTTGGTCGTTTTTGTTATAGAGGAATTTCTTTTTGAAGGATACTGTTCTGTTTTCATTTTGGTTATAAACATTGTACAGGATTTGTGAATGCACCTTAATTTACTTTACGGTACAGTAAGCTAAATGTGATGAGATGAGAAAAGTAGATAACCTTTGTGAGGGTACATAATTGTGCATTCTTGAGGTGTTTTATGTATATAAATGAGTCTAGGGTCATATGAAATATGCATTGAACTATCAAGAGCTTTCGTTATACGGTCTATATTCATTATGTGCAGTGAGGCAACTTGTATAATTTCATGATGAGATTGTAGAAGATGGATAGGCTTTATCTTGTAAGAGCCTGATGGATAGGCTTTGCCGTGCTTCGCTTAATGAGGCACACCCATTAAGTACTTGACTGAAGCCACCTAGCTGCTGCTGCCAAGCAATTCCCTTGGGTGATGACTGATGAACAATCCATTAATGACATAGGGATTGATCCACTGAGACTGGATCAAGAAAGATTAGTGGGTTTTAATCCAGTCCTTTATTTGATTGGTTCATAGCATGCCCTGTCTCGTCAAACTAGCATAGAATCTGATTCATTATAGCTTTGAAATTGACTTCCAACATCCTGTTGAATTGATAGAGTTTATGCTTGGATGGTATGCAAAAAGGGCCTTTGAGAAGTAATCAGTTTTCAATATTTTTAAGGTCATCTGAGCCATGTACAGTACCTTTAATTGGTAGCCTTCTTCTTTGGAATTTTATGGGAAGAAAGCAGCTCTTGGAAGGTCTTTTACAACTTTGGCTTGAAACCTGGAAAATAAAAGGCAATGACTTGGCTGTTCACTGGATCTGCAGATCCCACACTGTTAACAAAGAACTGACTGTATATTTATTTACTTCAAAAGATAATAATAATACTAGAGACAAAAATATATATAAAAAATCTCAAATTTTAGGCACCAACTAATATGGAACATGAAATGACTGTTATTTTAATATCTTAGTTAAAATAATATTATCAAATCCAATGCTGCCACATGGAATAACTAATGGAACAATGAATAAAAGAGGAAGAAGGGGATCTGGAACACTGATACAGGGTAGGAAGTCAATGACATAAAATCTCAAATATATGATGTTCATATGCTGCAATTTTAAATTACTAAATCACTAAAAAGTCCTCATTCCCATGATTATGTTTTCAAATATGCATCTAGTTTCTGAGTGCTCTTGCATTGCATGAGCAGCTGAAAATTTTGGCCCACTTAAAAACTGTGACAAGTTGGTCTCAGTTGGCTGGTTGGTTCTGGTCCTGCTGAGATCCGGTGTGCATCAAATTTTAGCTCTGGTGTACTTAGTTTGGACCACTTCACTTATGTTTGTTTCATATGCGCCATGCTTATAAAAAACCAGCACAAGTCCTGAGCAAGTAAGCAGAACAGAATTTACTATTCTTGAACTGAATTACATTGGTGACCTAGAACATATTAAATGTTTTACAACTCTACATATTGTACAACAATAAGGCTGCATATCTGCTGATTTGCATTATTATTGGAGCACAGACCTCATGAATCAATTAAATACCTCAGTGTTGTCTGTTAGTACCGAACTGAATTCTCAAAGACACAGAGGAAACCTTCGATCAACCGGAGAGCTAGAGCATCGAACAACATCGTGGAAAAGACTCTCGTCGCATGGGATATAGAGTTTCGAATCAGCATGGAAATCGTATTCTTCTCGAGCTTGATCGAGCAATGCCCTAAAGAGAGGGTGATTAAGTAAGGTGACTTTGATCACAAACCTCTTCTGGTTCTCACCCACATAGACTACTAAGTGACCCTTTGGGACATCTTTTGGGATTGAGTTTTCTTCATGCATGGAAGACCACAAAGCCCATTGACAGCAATTCTCACAGCATGTAGAAGAAGGTAAGCTCCCTCTACTTCCTATCTTCCTCCACTTGTTTGCACACACCCTTACAAACTTCCCCTTCATCATGTTTATATGCATACAGAGAGAGAGAGAGAGAGAGAGAGAGAGATGGGTTGGTTTATTTTGTACGAAGGTGAAAGGTATATATAGGTGTGGAAGAGGAGGCACTATTTTGGAGCATTAAATGGTTGACATGATAGGCTAGCTAAAGAGAGGGAAGCTGAGAGAGATGATATTTCTTTTTTCTTTTTAAATGTGATCAAATTATATAACTTTGCTCAACCGTGCTGTACCCTTCACTCCTTTAATATAAATGCATCTTGATACGAAACTGTACGAACATGCATCTCAAAGATTATAAACTCATACATAAATAAACATGCCACACTGTGAGCAGTCTTTTTTTTCTTCTCTTTCTCTTAAGAAAGCATGGTGCTTGATGAGTGATTTTTCGAAGTTCTCAAAGTTAAAGACCCCACAGGTTGGGAGTGGAAAAGATAAGATATGAAACTAAGGATGGGATAAGCTTCTTGGACAAAGCGTGTGCGATCCCACTTATTTGTAATGCCATGATTTTTTGCTGAATTTAATATATGAATCTGCCAAAAAAGAGAAAGAAAAAGAAAACAGCTCCATAAAAAACCAGTAGTGCAGAGAGATTAGATTGTGTGCCTTTTGTGTACATCATCAAGTGCAAGTAACATTCTTTTAGCTGTAGATATTATTTTACCTATTGTTTTGCCCGGTGTCTGAGTTGAAGATGATGATCGGCTAATGAGAAAGCCAATTACAAGTCAAAAGTTTCTGATATTCCTGCTCTGCTGTAGATCACGTTTGGGGTAAGATATATGGGATATGAGCTAAGGCAATTGCTTTTCTCTTTTTTTTATAATTATTTCCCCACTTAGCTGCATTCAAGATTTGATCAGGATCAGCAGCACTAATTTGTTGCTTTTTTATCACTTCTTGCACCATGTACTATCCGTACGTACAACATTGTTGCTCTGCAGTCTTAATATCCTGTGAGTATCTTTGCAGTTTAGATTTTGGATAAGTTTTTTAGGATCTTTGCAGTCTGACTTTCTAAGCAGGAGATGGGCTATGCGTAGCAGAAGGGATGGATGGATGTATCCTGGGTTGCAGAGCATAAAATGGGACTCACATTTTATAATCTTATAGAAAGAAAATTCAATTCTCGATTGTTAACATTCTCCATTTCCTCGCCAACCAAAACGGGATCCGTTTTAAGGTTTCTCTAAGAAATAAGCGCATAGATGATCAATATTTATGCATATATAAACAATGGTATTTTAACGATGACCTAAGCCGAGGGAAATGCTCTATTGTTAGACTGTGAAAATGAACAATTAATCATGTTAGTTCTTAATAGTATAAGCATCTCTTTGACAACATAAGTTTGGCAAGAAAAACTTACCATAGAAACTATACAAGTCCTCAAATTAGGTCCTACCACTTTGTTGATAAATAAATATTACCATCTTGCATGGAGATACAAGTTTAGGCTTAAAGATTAGCCAGACACTTTCTAGGTACCCATATATGTGATTTTCGTAGTATCCTCTGGCTAGGTATTGTGGAGTTACATACAGGCAGCTAAGAGACCGCTTTAGTCAAATCAAGCCATTTCATAAAATATAAATTTGAAAAAGCAAGCAAATAGTGAAACAGTGCTGTTTGTTGTGGATCCTGTGGTTGTGATTCTGAGTGGGTTCAGATGTTTGAAGTTTATTTGCTCAGAGAGAGAGAGAGAGGAGCCAGCACACTGATTCATCCCCTAGAGACAAAGTTGGCTGTGCTAGGTTGGTTGAAAGGCATAGTTCCTCACTCTGTCCAATCATTTTTGACTAAAAACTACCAAAACAGTTCTGCTGCAGACATGGAGAGGGACTGGAAGAGAGTTAATATCTTTGACAACTCTCAAGATCCAGCTATCAAAATAAAAGTAAAGATAGAAATCAACTTCCATTTGTTGAGGACTTTTAAATCAACATGTACAAGCTTTAGGTAATGTGAGAAAGTTATATTACGTTGTACAAATTGCTATGTGCTTGTTAGTATAGGAAACCATTTTATTCATATATTTCATTGTGATGACAAAAGATATTAAGTTAACCAACATTGAGTTTAGTGACATTCATTTTTCACTTTCTTAAAGATTGTCGTGAATTCAAATCTCACGAACAAACTTGTTCTCTGAATTCAAATCTCATGTCATGATCATACATCTTGGAAGCATATTAAGATGGTGGGTCATGAGGGTGGTGGAGCTTTAGCAAAGGGACATGCACATAAGGTTGGGCCAATATGGCTCACGGATGAATGAGAAGTTGAGAAGTGAGAGAAGGGTTGAAAAGTTGGTGACACCTCAAGTAACCCTAACTCATATTTTGCAAGATCAGCAATGATTTGATTTGAATTGGAATCTGTCTCCCTCCATGTGTAGTCGTCAGCTCTTCTTAGCTGTCACTCCTGCCACTTCGATTTCCGACTTCACTTTCAACTACCTCCTCCCATCCCTTCCCATTAATTCCTTCCCATGCTTCCTCTCGGGAAGCAATGCTCTGATTTTTTTTTCTTCTTCTTTTCCTCTTTTGTGTGTTTACTAGATATTTTCACTCGTTTCACCCACTTAATTTTGAAAACAACTTACATATCATGGGTGTATATCTTTTTCATTTGTCTTTCTCCTTACATAATGTGTCATCCATAAATAAAGACAAGAACTTACACTGCGCTTCTCTTCAAAATTTACAAGACTTTTCAACAATAACATTACCTCTCAATCAAATGGTACATATAAAGTCTCTACACCCAAATTGGGTTTCAGCTCTCCTTAGACCACAAAAGGAAAAAATGACACATAAAAAGAGTAAAAGAGAGTTAAGAAAAGAAACTGAATCCACCTACTCTACTCACCCACTCAAGACATAAAACCCATCTCTCCACTAGTGAGAAGAAGCTATGTATTCACTATTTTATAGACTATTTATTTGTACTGGGATAGCAAGTCAGCTTCAATGAATGTTGAGCTAGAATTGACCAAACCTATATATTCAAGAGGTTCCATATATACAGTGATAATGTTGAGCTATTTGAACATTAGCTTAGCTGGTTCTGGCAGTGTTGGTGGGAGAATATATATAGCTTACATGTTCAGTTAATGTTGTTCAAACATTACGTAACTGAGTTTGCCAAATTTCATTGTATTCATTTCTTGCCACACACCTATTGTTGTAGTAAAAATTGGCTCAAAATGTATAACATAGTGTGTGTTCGTTAGTATGCATGTAGAACTCATAATGCATCAACGGTTGAGAGTCGCCTACTTGTACGCACATAATTAACACAATCACAAATCATTACAACAAGGCTCGAATACACAAAATTCGATACACGTAAATGGACTGAACAACATCAAACCTCAAATACACCAAAGTCAATACAAGTAGTGAAAAAAAAAACACAAAAACAAAAAACCATACCATAGTCTCAAATACAATTATATCAATCATTGTGAAGGTTTTGCTTATCATCTTTTGCGAAAGAGTAAAAACATTGTCAAGGGTTTACTGTTTTCGTAGTTACTAGAATGCATGTGGAGTCCCACCTGTGCATGACAGCTCCACCCGTTTCTATATGGCCATGGGAGGAACACGATGATCTGACAACATGAACGCATGCATAACAGATAAGTAAATTTAATGGATGTGACAAATAACACATAATTTGAAGGAATATGGCCATTCAAATTCTATATCCACAAAACATGTGATTTCTTATCTAGGTTGTAGAAATGCAGCTGGATCATCATATATATATATATATATATATATATATATATATATATATATATATATGATGATCCAGCATCCAATTTAGAGTGCAAAGGCTAAAGTTGGAGTGTAATTTTCTGGTTTTCTTCGGTGTGAATGCAAACATTGCTCTATCGGAGTAGTATTTTGAGTTCGGACTAGCACTAACCATTCCAAGCACAAACACTTAAACCTGATACACTACACTCTAGCCACTTTAAGCGCACACACTACCACTCCGAGCTTGCACCGAAGAGAAACTAGTCATCGTGACTACCCTTTTGAATATTAAAAAGGGGAAGAACCCAACCCAACAGCGGCGGATCCAGGAATTTTTCAGGGGAGGTGCAAGATTTAAAAGGTTAAAAAATCGCAAAGGACTCAAGCAAGGTCCAAAGTTCAAGTCTAATATCCATGTAGTGTGCTAAAAAAAAGTCTAAAAATTCAAAAATTAATTTAGACAACCAAATGCCTTTAGAATTTTAACAATACTACTGTTATTATTCATAGTTAAAACAAATAAGAATTTTACGTGTATTACTAATTGATTATAGTCTGTATGGAATATCAATTAATATGAACAAAATCCATGTCAGTGACATAATTAGTTTACCAAAATTTATATCAAATATGAACAAAATCCATGTCAATTACATAATTAATCTAACAAATGTTAATACCAATTAATCTAACCAAAATTAATACCAATTAATCTAACCAAAAGCACATGTGATTTGGAGGTCAGAGATAAAAGTACACGTGATTAAAAGTTCAGGGTAATTTTTGGTGAATTTTTTGGCACACATATGAGTTTTTAATGAATTTTTAAGTTAGGCCAATTAGAAATGGACATGTGTCAGCTTGCTATTGGACTATTTAAAAAAAAAATCAAAAGTGAGAAGCGTGCAGTCTTTCTTCTTCCTCGAAGAGCCTCTGCAACTGCAACTGAACTTTAATTCTAGAAAAACTTCGAAAATTCATAACTTTGGTTGTGGAGCTCCGATTGATGAACCGTTTTCTCCTACATGCTCGTGAGATCGAGCCCAACAATCTAAGGCAAATATTCAGAGTCTCACACGGCAGCAAACAAAACAACGTCTTTGAGGCATTTAATCGAACAATTGGTGGGCAATAGCGAAGGGGCAAATTCTGACATCCCAAGGAAGTTTCCGGCGAGGAGAGGTGCAGCTGCACCTCTTTGCGCCTCTGTGGATCCACCAGTGCAACCCAACACAGGATTATTTTGAACGGAGTGAACCCTTGTTGTGGGTTTAATTACTTGACATTATTTTGAACGGAGTGAACCCAACACAGAATTTGCTCTGCAGTGGATCATCAGATCTTTGGGCTAGTTTCACATTCAAGTGGCCCATTGTGCAAGCAATCAAAATCTCATGGAAGTTAGACAAAATCCTTTAACTACCAGAACCAACACTAGTTGCTCTCCCTGAGTCCTTTTCTTTCTTTGTTGTGTGCCCTGCAAGGACTGGCTAGGTTGAAATGGTTAACATCTTCCAAATTGAGTATGGAGATATTTATGGATGGGATTAGGACGTTGAAAGTGGATGAGGGGCACATGTTGCTTTTGTATTTGTTTTCCAAAACCGTTCACAAAGAAAAAGAAAATTAGTGGTTTTATTTCCCAAACCCAACTTGATCTATGGGCTATAGTAAAATCTGAAAATTACCTGTCACCAATCCAATTATCAAATTTTCGATGGCAATGAATTTCAAAATTTATCCCACTTTCACAAAGTGGAGGAACAAATCTACAGCCTAACAGTTAGAGATTCTTTTCAAAATAATTAACTTATCTTTCTTCTCTTAATGATTACGGTTTCATTCCTTATTATTTAAATAGGAACTCTTATATTTCTGTTAATAATAGTGTGATGTGTCTACACAAGTTTTTCTTTTTATGTTTTAAATAAATTATTTTTACATATGTGTCAAATTATAATTTGTAAAAAAAAGAAATATCTGATTACTGAAAATGAGGCAAGCAGTATCTTGATGTAATACTAGTTCTCACTCTCTTATTATATTTTCTTTTGCAACAACAATATTAGATAAAAAAAATACATAATCTGTAATCCCATTGACAACTTGGCAAGAAACATCTAGAGAGATGGCCTAATTCTGAATTTTGTATGGCAATATATATATTCATGATTTGACATCTTAAAGTGACCCGAACAGCAAAACCATTATGCTATTATGCTGGGTTGACCTAATTTGTGTTGATGAATAAAATAATATAATCCCACTTGAAAGGTGGGATTTTCCTATTGAGGCAGCTAAGTGGACAAGAAGTGCTCTCAACCATCATTAACAGAGCCTTATATTAATTTTTAAAAAAATTATAAGCTGGTAAATTATATAGAAACCCACTCAATCTTGCCCCGTATTTGGTGGAGACCCCATAATTAATTAGGGAGATTCATTATTATACTTAATATAAGAGTTTAAATTATTTATTAAAAAAAACCCTATATGTAATGGACTTTAGAAACACACCAAAAGTTCATTTACAACATAACTAAAAGGTTTTTAACTTCTTTTAAATTACAAAACTGCTATTGATTTATTAAAACAAACTCAACCCTAAAACTTCATAAAAAAACTCAAAACACTCAATAGGGCATCAAAGTAATTTAATAATCAAAATTAAATTCAAGAGGATCAGCTTTTATTTTTTGAGTTTTTTTGGGATTTGTTTATAGAAATTAAATGGTGTATGGTTTATTTATAATTTTAGTGCTAAGAATGGGTATATGACTAAATATCTCAATTAATTACTCATTTTAATTTTAACCGAAATCGTTATTTTTTTATTCCTCAGTTCCTCTATTTAAAGCAGCAAACTCTCCCAAAAAAACCACCTCGCATTCTCTCTTCATCTATTTCCACTTGGGTTTTTGTGACGAAATTGAACCTCTAAACTACCACAAACCCTTTGCTCAAAAATCAAAGTCGTATACAAGTTTATATTCAAAACCATTTGCTCTAGTAGTACCAAGTTTTGAAATGAAGGTGGTGGCATTCTTTTTGGTTGTGATGTTCATGGCCAGCTATTGCTTGGCAGCAGCGCCAAGGAGGGCTATGTTGGGACGAACGTATGGACAAGAAGAGCAGCCACACCGGCATGTCGAAAGTAGAAAATCCATGGAAAAGAGCAGTGGAAAGTACCCAGGAAGCAGTTTGGACAACCACAATATCGACAACCACCACAGCATACCTAGACAGCATTACAATGACCCCAATGGCTCTTCTCAAGGAGATGGTGGTGATGGTGGAAATGGGTAAATAAAAGCTGGTCCTGGATGGATGGGAAGTCCTATATGATGTTAGTTTGGTTTGAACACTAGGTATTAGTTCTACTTGGGCTTTGGTATATTCTCCTATAAGCTTTTGTATGGATGCTGATTTACGCTTTGCCTGTAATCTTATAAAAATTATCTGGTATAGTCTGGAGTCCGACAGCGATTTATTTAGTTGAATTGTGTTATAGTCAGTCACCCACGCGTGTGTGAATAATTCCTGACCATATCAAGTGGCTACATAAGATTTGCTTTGTTAACCTTCGTTTTGGGAAAACTGCTATGTTCTAACGCTCATATCAGAACTATATGGATGTAAACAAATTTGAAGCTTACGCAAGGAATTGCAAACCATTATTATATATGTATGTGCGTGTGTGTGTGTTCGTACGTATATAAATGTTGCAGTTGAATTTTTGCTTACCTTCGCTTCTTCGTTTTGAGTGTTGATGCAAGAGAAAAATTGAAATCCAAAAATGATTACCCTTTTGCAGGATTTCACGCAAAATTCAACTCCTCAAAGCAACCCATTTACAAATGGCATCAATGATGTCACGAGTTACCTATACCATATTTGAAAACATTACCGGGAAAAATCGCAACTACCAGCAATTATAAAGCCTCCAAATAACTTGTTATAGGTAACCACTAGCACATTTAGAGCCAAAAACAACTAATACCTAATCAAACAGAGCATGCAGCCATGGTTTTGAAACTATCCAAAGTAAATTCCTAGAAAGGTGAAGGGGTGTGTTCAATAATGTCAAATACAAACTACTCTTGCTTGAGCATACCTAAACATCTCAAAACGCTATTACAACAGAAAATTTGGCCCAACTGGGGCAGAGAGCTTGTAATCATTATTTTTTTTTTCCTGAGGATCCAATTGCTCCATGTTAAGAACAGAAGATTGTTGATGAGAAAAGAGACTTTTTACAACTAAACTTTGGTACATTCCTGACTATTGATTTACTGCAACGGGGATATTGAACTTCAAGATCGATTCTTCCTTCGGACATACTTTCTGATTAGATCAGATGAAGCACTTTTACTGGGAGTAGGAAGTATGGGAGGGGCAAACTTCTTGCCACGCTGCCTAGGATACGGGTGTACTGTCGCCAGCTCACGGACACGGCGTACCAAAGACTTTGGTAAGGCTCGCATCTCCTTTTGCTCAACCTGTGTCAGCCAAACCACCTAGACAAGTTTAGTTTGCATGACAGTTTCACGTACCCAAAATATAAAAATATAAATAGATAGAAATCTAGCCTCTTTCTTCATTTTCTTTCCACAGCTAGCTCTTAAAAGATTTCTCCATTTGTCCTGCAGCGTGCACAAGTAGCAAAGAGAATTAGAAATTAAAACACAAAGACACCTGTTTAATTGAAATCCAGTTTCTCTCCGGTACAGCACAAAATGGAGAAAGCCAGTAAAAATCTGAACCATAGATTGCTTGTCAGGCCTTTATGGGCCTGTCCCCAATTCAGGGAGCCCTGCCCCTTTGGGTGGTTCACATTGAAGAACTGGCCCTCTCCATTTTCTGTGCAAATGGAGAGCATACTATTCCCTTTGTTAGAGAACGGCAATGTACCCTGAGATCTATTGGCGTGCGATAAGCAGAAGACGAAAATAGGACCCTCTTAATATCTGTCCATCGTCCAACTCCATATTCAGAAATACCATCAACCAATGTCGTCACCTCAGAGAGAGTCCACATCCTTTGATGCTTCCTTCGATCGTGCTTTCTAGATCTTTTTTTTGGTACATGGTCATCTTCAGACTCAGATGTAATAGGTTGCTCATCGGACTCAAGCGCCTGTGCAGAATAATACAGACAATTAAACTTCTGAAACCATGGCATTACACGACTGAAAGAGGAAAAACACAGTACTACTGATAATCCTAATTGTCTAAAGAAAGAAAAAAAATAATACACACTGATTTCTATGTTTTTTTTCCTTTCCCAGAGGGTAGATCCCAAAAAAAAGTTTTGCAACCTAAGAAAACAGCTTGCAACATGTATCCTGAAATCAATGTATCAGTGCCCCTGAAATCAATAGATTTTAAAACTACAGAAATGCAGCAACACATCCTCTACAAAAGATGCAGAATATAATAGGTAATTCACAGCTAACGCAACACCATTTAACAAGCACGAAGGAATAATAGACTCACAGTCTAGTCCTCACATTCTCCAAGTCTACATGAAAAATACACAGCAATCTGCAGATGGCTATGAATAATCTCTCACATTTTTTCAGAGGGTGATCCAGAGACAACGGTGCCTCATGGACCACCTGTCATACTTAAATTTCACTGTTTATCAGACTAGTACTACTGATAAGGTAAATTAAAGCAAACATGGAAAGAGAAACAACCATACAACTGGAGAGACGGGAAAAAAAAAAGGGAGTTTTCTTCTAAATAATTTAAATGTTGAAGGAATAAATATGTGCAGGGTTGAAACTTTTCCTACCAAAATTGATGCATGCTTCTTTGCAAGTTTTCTTTGAGTCCTAAATTCAGCCAGTGTCTGGTTTTCAGAAATTGAATCCTCCTCAGGAACTGATGACAATATCCCAGGACTCATATGATGATGTTCATTCTGACATCTGACCTTTGAGCGATCCTGCGTAGCAGTAAGAGCAGAACAATTTTCCCTCTCGTTGGAATCTTTTAACTTCTTACCTGAAAATTCCTCAATATATCTCAAAGTAGGCTTACGCAGTCTTTTTTCCTTACAAAAAGCACCAAGTTTGGTTGCTTCAACAGAGAGCTTCTCATTTTCACCAGACACTATTTCCTTTACTAAAGTCTTTTCATCATTATCTAACTCAAGATTTTGTAAATTGATTGAAGCAGGATAGACATTGCCTTCAACAGGTGTTCGACGTCTTTTTTTCCGCCTGAAGCCACCATGAAACTCATGAGTTACTGCCTTGTCAATAGAATTATTCTTGCATTCAAATTCTTGAATGGTCACAGTTGACGATTCAGATATCCCAACAGCACCATTACTACTGCCACTTAATCGTGGAGACTGACTTTCAGAACTTGAGTTCCCCAAATGTGATTTTTCACAAGGACCAAAACCCAGTTCAGAAGCTTTTCCTGTAAATCCAATATCTGCAATTGGAAGGAGAAAAAAAAAAGCATCAGAAAACAAAAGGAAAGAGAAAGCACACATAAATGTCACTATTAACAGAAATAGACAAACTTTAAAAGAAGCAAGAAAGCACCATAAATGTCATGCAAGACCATTTATCGCATGAATATCCTCCACTTCATCAACTTCGTCCAACAATCCGTCTAGAACCTACTAAATCACTATCTCATCAAAAGTGCAATCACCACAAATAACTTAGCAGTAAATATATACAGCATTCCCTAAAACTGTCATATCAAGTAATATAGAGAAACGATGCAACCTAAAACTTAAAGGGAAGCTAATTTTCACAAAGAGAAGAAGAATGTACAGAATAACTCTGACATAATATAAATCTATCCATAAAGTTAAATACATACTCCAAATTCTAATTCATCGTATCTTCCCCGAGGATGAGCAGAATGCAATCCACCTTATGAAGGGAAAAAAATATACGGGATTAGAATGATAACAGAAGTTATTCCAAAATTTTATATGACAGAATGAAACCAAAAACCTTTGTAGAGTCACTCGAATTCAGTTACCAATAAATAAATTTTGAAATTTGGAATGTATTCTATCATCAAAGAAACAAGATTTCATTACATGCAAGTGTCAGATGTTAAAAACCCCCAATATAATCTTTTTCTTCTATTATATTTTGCTTTTTTCAGCAAGAGGATCTTCCTCAGGGGTGGAAGAATTTCAGTCTAGGGATCAAAGGTCAAGAAATCCAATAATACATGTCAAAACTGTTCAAAACAATGTACATAAGGTGCTCCCCAGGCACTTGGGAAATTTCCTATACTTCAAATTAGAGGAATAAAAAATCCTACAACAAAAGGACTTGATATAATACTTTAACTAATAAGGGCGCTAGAAACAAGAATGGTAGCATTTAGTAGTATTACCACTGTATGTATTAAGCCCAAAGTCATATCCACAGGAAAAATCTTCAATGTCCACGCACTTTCCTGCATTCTCCTTGCCACAGCATAAGACACCATCTACCGTAACATATTCACTTTTAGGTTCTGCTAGTAAATGCTCAATGGTTTCAGTTTCATCTTCTAATGCAGGAGCAAAAGAACCTTCTACTTTCACCTATGAAAAATTGAAAAATAGAAGAAATTTTTTTTATACCAGTGGCTATCCCAAGCAAGGAACTAAAGGAGGACTAAATTTAATTACTGAGACCAAGCATCAACTGTTAATCAATAATTAATGTTAAATAGTAGCGACAAGAATAGCAACTAAGAGGCCTAGTATTTCAAGAAATTCAGAAAAGATGGCAAAGTCTATATGAAGAACTAGAGCCATGTACAGTGCACATAAGCATGATGATAAAGGCAATTCCTAAAAAAACTGATAAATCCTCACCCTCTGGGATTTCATGTTGACGAACTTGTTACGCGAGTGTGCTTCATGATCCATTTCATATTATGCTTCCAACATAGATCCTATAATTTCACACATTCATCAGTTCGGTTGTACCAAAAAGAACCCAGATGGACAAACTATACAGATTTCATTAATCAACAGAGTACATCAATATGACAACAGAAAGGATATAAGTAGCTATTCCAAGCTACCAGAGATCGCTTTTCAATTAACATGCTCAGTCTCCTTCACATTTTGATTATTGTCCACATAGCCTGTTCATGTCTACAAATTTGTACTAACTTATGAAACCATGCTAGTTATTGTAGCCACCTGGATTGCATTTCATACGGCAAAGAATATCAAATGGTTTGCAGTCACTCGAATTTGCAATTGCACGATCAATACTGAGGAATTAATGAACTTTAGTTCAAGATTATAGAATCACGGCAAAGGGGCCAATTGTATGGTTCAATATTGATTGATGCATTATCACCAGCAGCCATGTTAGTGATTGGACATAGTAGGGAACGGCGCATGCCCTTGATGAACTTGCTTACATATGTTTTAGAATTTAAAAGAAAAATACACAAGGATAAGCGAGTAGCCATCCAAATTAGGATCTGCATGATGCAGATTAATACCAGTCTATAAATAGAAATGCAGATAAGAGACAGGCCTTGTAATTAAACGTTTTCTTGTCCAAAGAAAAGAGATTTCATATGTTTTGATCAGTTATTCAGAACGTGAAGGAAGAAAAAAAAACTATAAATAATTATAAAATGCAATCCAATGCAAAGCACCCTAAATACAAAAAATAAATAAATAAATAAATAATAAAAAAGCGAAATCTCAGGTTGAGCAGTAAACAGTATGTAGCTGTATACTTCAGCTAAGCTCAAAAAAATAAAACATAAAAAGATGAAGAAAAAAAATCTAGTGAAAGCAAAGTTTATCCGCAACTCTTGCTTCGTTTTCTCAGCAGCCAAACAGTAAGTAAAAAAGTAGATCAGAAAACGAGTTTAAAGTAGAAACAGTACCCCGTTAATGAGTACGGAAGCCCTAATGAGCTGAAAGCTTGCCGATCTGCGATCTCAGAGAAGATAAAAATTGAAAAATCAAGATAAATGGAGATCTAGCAGAATCTAGAGAGCAGAGATCTGACCTGAGTGAGTGAGAGAGAGAGAGAGAGAGAGACGTCAGAGAAATTCGTGCGAATGTTCGAAACCGAAGAGCCTCAAAACCGCCAAAAAGCGACACGAAATGGAGGAGATAGAGGGAAATATGAGTAAATGGATGAATGTGAAAAGTGGGGGTGTTTCGTAATTTTTGTTTAATTTCTCGCTCTGCTTCTCACAAAGAAATAAAAACGCTTCAAGGTGCGTTTCAAGTCCGCCGTGACCTACAACGACACGTGGACGACATTAAAATGGGGTTGTTGCGTTTGTGGTCATCCACGTTATGACTCTTTTGACGGCGTTATGAATTTGAACCCCACCTGTGAACGCCATAATTTGTTTTTGAAAAGGCTACGCTGCGTGAGTTAAGTCGGTTAGTGAAAATGGTATGTTTTATGTGAGTTAGGTCGGTTGATCTAGATCGGTCTCGTATCAATGATTTATTGTTTATAATTACACTTAGCAAAGTGTATCTAATTTGACATTTTTTTAATTTTTTGAACCTAAAAATCTGACATTAAGTTGTGATGTAAAAAAGAGGTTTTACAGTTCATAAGGTAATCATAGACCATTTCGCCTTCCCGTCTCAAAAAAGACAGATTATACTTCCCACCATTAGCTTTTACCCACAAAGTATGATAATTGATTCGCGAAAAGGGGAAATGAGGTTCGCTTAATTGGATGGATAGCAATAGTCAAGACCTCCCAGTCACAATACCCCTAACGATAGGCTTTGGAAAATGATTAAAAAAAACCTTTAGATGTGACAGGAGGGCAAATTTAGTTATGTCTACATGTGGTCAAGTTGTAGGCGGGGGCCTTAGTTGATCGAACCTGTCCTATTCGTACAAGAGCATAGTGCTCTCCAGTTTTAATGCCACTTCCACAACAGTTGAAAATCAAATCTCCGTCCATTTCGGTCCCTAAAGAAGACAGTAATATTTAGAAACTGTAAAATTAAAAAAACTTGAAAGTTATTTGTTATGGGTCACATGATGGTAAGAGCGAGCCTGGAAATGGTATTTCATGAAGTCGATGCAGAGCAGCAGAATCATTTCTGCTTGCATATATATCACTTTTTTTCTACAAACAAACTGATGGATTCACAAAACTCTTAACTTTCATTCTTCCTCAACCATGTTTCATTGTTTTTAGATTTACACAGAAGTCGGAAAATGACATCAGAAGCAAGGCATTGGTTACAGTTTTCCTTGCTTCGATTCTCCTTTAACTAGTAGCAGGATTCTAGATTTACCCTCTCTGGAATTTCAAGTAATCAAGATGACAAAGAGGAAGTTTACAACTTTTGAAATCTATGATTGTGCTGCTTGGTCTGCCACAGGATCGCCATTGGCTGTCAAGCCTCGGATCTTCACATCGTAGTAAACTTCTTCGACTCTTCTTAGGTCATACTTCATGCCTGCCACCGGTGACAAAGTATTTCATGCAAATGGAATGCAAAAGTAATATGAAAAATTATGAGGCTTGCAAGGATTGAAACTTGAAAGGAAAAGAGAAACATCGAGAAGTAAAGTCACAATGAGTAGCATACCATCAAATGTCTTGCGCAAAAAGTCATTCCGAAGATTAAGCATGCGGAAGCCTGCATGAAGATCTGTCAAAAATTTCAGCACCTTTCTTGGGCAGTCATAGTCCCCAGCTGTCACTTGGTTAACCACATACCTTGGCTGCACCAATGTATTGTATAATGAGCCTTACTTCAATACAAAGCTATCAATTATTTTCATGACATGCGGAATGGCATGTCAATCAATGTGCTTTCACCTCATGAATTTTCTCAGTTGAAGCACAATGACATCCTTATCCGACCACAAAAAAGACATCCTTCTAGATATACACCCTAGGTCTCTGTATCCAACTATATACCTATTCAAGTATAAACTTTTCATATTTTCTTATCAATTTAAATTTTTGCTGGTATTAAATTCAAGACAACAATCAAAACATTTTGAGGCAGTTTGAACAAGTACAAAAAAGCAAGCTATCACAATTGCAGAATGCTACTTACCAATTCCTTGGACATGAAACAAATACCTGCAACAGCAGGAAAAAAAAAAAAATCACATCAGCGTCTAACTTAACCAAGAGAAACCAGCAGCGATAATAATCTATGCAAGTAAGCCTACTGGACTCCTCACAATGGTTTAGATATACACACCCTAGAATTGACTCCCACACAATTTGAATGAGGTGCTGTTAAGGAGATTTAAAATTATATTATTTGCACCTTGGATAGAAAGTAATGAAACCATGAAATATATATCTAAGAATCAAAATCTTGTGCCTTTCCAGATTATCACAAAACAACATTGTATCAACAGATAACTTTTTTGACTTGTTTCACAGCAACATCACTCTTATGCAATCATGTATAAAGAAATCTTACAACACTCACCAACAAGATAGTCTTCAACATCCAGACCAAACTCTGAATCGTTCACTGCAAAATTGGAAATAACTCATATTAGAAACTAAAGATATTACACTGCAATTAAGACTAAATTATTTAAAACATAAAACATTATAAACAGTCATGGATCTCGTGGGTTGTAATTGACATCATTACATCACAAGACCCTGCCTCAAGGTTTTCAACTAAAATCAGATCATAGAAGATTTTGGTGTTTTGGTTACCATTGCTATTCGAATCTTTGTTTCTACATTGCATTGGGCTCAGATTAAGATCAATCTGAAGCCTGATTGTTAAATCAATGGTTAAAAAGCATGATCATGGCTGCTCTTCTAATGATGAAAAAGTACCCCGACCCATTGGTTGAAATCTGATTGTCAACCATATTACGCATTTCATTTCACGAAATTGACACCTACATATATAGTGTCTTGGCAAAATCAAAATTCCAAAAAAAAAAAAAAAAAAAAAAAGAAGCTCATATTGGACAAAAATACAAACATTTCACCATAAACAAACAATAACAGAGAGTAGAAACGTACACCCAAGTTTTTCCTTAGCTTCAGTGTGCAGCAAAAGAGCCCCTGTCTCTAACCAATGCATAAAAGCGAGCAGAGAAACCACAGTCTGTGTCTCCGTCTTCCAATCACCATGATATCTAAACACAAACCACATCAATCAAGCCAGTCCCAAAACCAAACCACAAATTAAAATTCAACAATGCCCCTGTTTCACTTCACTAACCTGTAGTATTGCCCAGGAGACTCGAGCACAATCTTTGCGAGTCGATTGTAGAGCTCCTTCAGCACACCAATCTGAGCCAAGGGCTTCTCCAAAACCTCTGCTTCAAATTAAAACCAGAAAATAAAAAACAAACAAAATGTAATTTATAAATTACAGATATTTATCAAGGTCAAGGAAAATCCTTTTCTACATTTCACATGAAATGAAATTACCAGGAGTTGAACGAGACTGGTGGACTAAGAGAAGGCTCGAGTGAATGAGCCTTGTGGTGGACTCGATCTCCATAACCACAGTTCGAATGTGCTCGCGCAAGGTTCCAGACTCTTCGAGCTGCGCTCGGAAGTCCTCGAACTGCTTCTCCAGCAGGGGAGCCGCGTGAGCTTCACCGCCCGGCATGGATGCAGAGGAGTGAGTGGGGGAGAGCGAGCGAAACGTTTGGGCTCTGATGGACGGAGGTGAGGGAGGGACGAGGAGTGTAAGACGACGAGGGAGGAAATTGGAGGGAAGGTTAGGGTTAGGGTTTAGGGAGCGGAAGAGCGTACAATAAACGTTTCGAAACGCTGATTTCATATTCATTAGTCCTTTTTCGTTTCGTGGGTTTTTCTGTTGTTCATAGATACGTGTTGCGCGCGTAAAATGCGTGTATGTTGCTCAGTTTGGTGGCTGTAATTTTATTTTCTTTCAATTTGGTCACTGTATTTGGTTTTCTAAATAGTTTTAGTGAGGTAATTACCTAGATAAAATCCAAATTTTCAATTCGGATAAAGTAATCTGTTGATTTTCGAACAAAAATGTTATTTTGAGATTGATTTGAAAAGAATGCAGCACAATCACACATGACATGAGTGAATCTCGATAATGCTTTGTGAACACCACATACATCAAGGCCCAAGATTCGACCTAAATATTGCTCTTAATGTCAAATACAAAACATCAAATTTAAATTTGATGGCTGATGTGGCAATTTGACATATTGCAAAACTCTTTATCCAACCAAGATGTCAAATATACATTTTATTTTATTATTTTTAAAGGTAGGTGGGCTTGGTATTTAAGAGTAAACTATTAAATATGGTTAAAAACTATACATGGAAGGAGAGAGAAGAAAGTGGGCTCAGTATTAAAATAATAATAAAAAATAAAAAGACAACTCAACATCTTGGGGTCAATTTTGACAGCAAAAGTGAAGGATGTCAATCCAACTAGGATTTGGCATCACGGTTGGAAGGCTTAAAATGTCTTTTTTTTGGGTTAAAACTTGCTACGTTGGAATTGGCATTTCGGTTGGAGATGCTCTTAATTGACTTCGCATTTACAATAGTTGATAGAAAGATTTCTCATCAGGCTTTGGAGTTAGATCACGTAATGAATAAGAGTAGAGTAATGAGTTAGAATTAGAGTACGTCCGGATTTTACTTCCCTAGCCTAACAAAGAAGGAAAGGAAAAAAAAAAAAAAAAAAAAGAGATCCCTCTTGAATAGGATAGATAAAGTTTTTTTTTTTTCTTTTTCAAACTTTACCTGTGCACAATGACAAGCACAACAAAATATATGTAACCCAAAACTGGTGTCATAAAACTTCAATGGCTGCAATAGTTAGCTCCCTTGCATCAAATAGGTTTAATCTTTAGGAAAATTTGGTAATGACTCATTAATATGATTCAAGCTCAAAATTTGAGAAACTATAAATATATATGTGATGTCAAACTACTGAGCATACATTACATAGAGATCAAAGTAAACTGAACAGTTCCTTTTTTGTACAAAATTAAGTAAATGTGTGGGTCCTCTATACTCATCTAGGCACGAGCATTTCTGCTTACAATGTTAGCCATCAATTTTCTGTTGTTAAAGAATTCTGCTTCACCTTCATCAGTGACTATGATACAAATTACAAGGGTGTTGAAATCTGACTTGTATGATCTATATACAAGAAAATCTGCAGAGAAAGGGGATATCCAGACCAACCTACTTCTTCTGAAAAGTCACCATCAGAAAGAAAGCCAGGACACGACTAAGCACACCAATGACGATGAGGACGACCAGACAAAGAGTCCAATCATCAAGGTCATAGCTTCTTTTCATTAATTGATTGCAGCGAGTAATCAGCCACACCCCAGAGTACCTGATCAAGAAAGTATGAAATCAGCATCCCGATTCGCAACAGAATACAAAAGAAAACTTTGAACACTGGAATTTGCAACAATGTCGATTGTTCCATGGAACAAATTTGCATGCATGTGTGGATTGGTCATAACAAACCTTTCTGCATTTGCAATGAAAAAAGCCTCTAGTGCCCACTTCGTGTAGCAAAAGTTTGCTACACGCTTTGCTACTTCACTGTCTTTCACTTGGTTTGCAATGAGGGTCGAAACAACAGGAAGAAGCACGGACCACTGAAAACAGAAATGATTAGATTTAGAAGAAATATAAGTATTACATACATACATTCATAAGCATGTACTTAGTTTATCAGCTTGATATTCCAATATATACCAGTTGGGCAGGGCTAGGTTCAAGGTATATGCCAATTGCATAAGCTATGCCGGTCACACAGTACACAAGGCAAAGCAAGACAATGTAATTGTCCTGAAAGGATGACCTTGGGTTATTAAAGAAATAGAACATGGATAGATAAACCAATGGTTTGATGATTGTATTGAAATGGTCCAGCGTATCTTTGGACAGAAAATGAGCCAGACTGCTGATCCCAGATGCACTCTCTCTCCAGTACTGTAATTTGTCCAGAGAAAAGGTTCTCAATGCTGCAATTTTGCATAGCAGTGCTGCAATAAGCAAAATTAAGATTATATCAAATGAGCGAAGACACGGTGAGAAAATTGTCTAGTCTAAAATACTGCGACTTATAGTTATTGCAACATTTTATAACTTTGGCAAGGAAAACTGAGAGAAATAACACATTCCAATCTCATCAGTTAGGGCTAAAGAAACCATGTTAGACTCAATATTAACATAGAAAGTTTGTTTCTAAACTTACAAACAGCAATGACAGTATAAGTATAGCCGTGGGCACCAAATGTTTCATCCTTCACTTTACCAAGAGTCCCTAAGATGGCTCCAGCCAGTAATAGAATCAGATAATCAGCTGCCAGCATTTGAGCATCTCGTAGTCGCTGCTTACCAACCCTGAGAGAAATTACCTATAAGAATTTCAGGTTAAAAACTAAAACGTCCTTGGACTTCAACAGCCAAAGAAGGACTATCAATTACACTTCTTCCAAATAAATTGTAGTTTCAATCTTCAATAGGGGCCATATTTACAGATATTTAGGCAATGCTCAAATGAGTACTAATATTAAGCTGAAAATTGATCAAAGAATGCCCTTTTTGACTCGAGAGTTTCCAAAATTACCAGAAAAACTGATAAACAAAAACAAGCCACCCAAAAGCAAGTTGCATATAAACAGATATGTAACCCTAGCAAACCTGGACAGGCTTCTGGGGATAGTACTGTACCTCCAATAATGTATCAACAACCAGTAGAGAGAATTTGGATTCTTATGCATGTTAAATAAAATTGAATAATGGATGCTATACCTCCCTAGGAAATATCTGTACTGCCGAACAACACCAGGAGTAATTCGGTCGGATAAATCGTTAGACGTGAAGAAGTTATGTTGTAGGTGATCTTTTTTCACCACAACATTAGACTTTACATCCTGCCACATATCTGCAGCAAAAGATTGATCTCGTTTCATTACAGGTTTTGGGCCAGCTGAGCTTGCAGCAATACCATCAAGATGATGCAGCATATCTGGAGGTACTGGGTACCCATTATGAAGCATCCACCTAACGGGAAGTTCTTCATGAGTCACACCTGAGCTTGGTTTTACTATACCCTCCAAAATGTCAATGAAGTGGTCCGGAGGATTAACACGGTCTGGTACAACAATCCCGATGCCAGCAAAGTAGTCTTCAACCTTCTTTACAGATCCATGATATACAGTAAGACCTCCTTTGGCTAGAAGAATGAAATCATCAAACATCCTGAATAAGGCATAGCTGTACAAACCGACCCCCAAAAAAAAGAAGAAAAAAGAAAAGGATCAAAACACCAACTCTAAGTCAATAAGATACAAAGATAACAGAAGAAAAAGCAACCAATAACAGCTTCTTATTCTTTAACCTGACAATTGATAATTAAATACTTTTCATCATGAACTTTCCAGAGAAAGAAATAGCAGTACTCAAGTTCAATGCTTTCTTGGGAAAATGCTAAAACAACTATATATTTTCTGACCACATGATGTGCCAGTTGATTGTTCTTAGGAACATGCTTAAGGGACTACATGATGCGGTTGCATACTTATTACGTCAATTATTAGGACCAGTTGTTATTAACACATCAACTACCACACCACATGTTCAGAAATTCTGGTTGCTATATCTCATGCTTTTTGTTGTTTCCTGAAATTTTAGAGAGAGCATACCTTGGTTGGTGAACTACCATGGAGATGTTTACCCCTTCACGAGCTTCACGTCGAAGCGCTTTAAGAAGTAACTGGGAAGATGCACTGTCCAAACCAGTTGTAGGCTCATCCAAGATCAATAATGAAGGTTCCATGACCATCTCTATGCCGACATTTACACGTTTCCTTTGACCTCCAGAGATTCCTCGCTTCTCCACAGTACCAACCAGGGAGTCTCTAACAGACTGTAGTCCCAAGGACTCAATAACTCTTTCAACAACCAGGACTTTATCAGGTTTTGGCATGTTTGCAGATAGCCTGCAGTATGAAGGGGCCCAGAAACAAAGATGTAATATAATCAAAATGAAGCCAACAAAAATTGCTGACCTCAATCAAATCGACCCAAAACTTACATAGTAGAGTTAAGAATTAATGGCGAAACATAAAAATGAATTTTTAGCTTGTATGGGATAGAAAGTTCTCATATGAATAGAGAGTAAATCATAAATGGTAGCCTCTTGACATGCATTCTGTACATGCCTGGGGCTTTTTATGTCCCGAGTGCATTGATTACCTTTTAACGGTAGCCTCATCATTTAGTTTTTTTGTAAAATGAGAAAAATTGTGTGTGAAATAAGAACATAACATAGAGTATCAAGAGTCAGCCTCAGCTGGCATTTAGAAGTCTGATAAAGGATAAAATGAGAAACAACCAGGAAATATATCCCTTTTTATGATGAATCTTGGCGGGTCAGATTTCATCAATAAAACAAATTCATAGATATGCTATGATGTAAATGTGAGAAAATATGTGTTCTTCAAGCATGATGAAAGAAATAACCGACAAAGTGAATAAATAAAAATGGGTCATAAGGAAATCAGAATCTCATCTGTCATAAGAGTACACTGGTACCTAAGAATACTAAAAACATCTACATATAAAAACACCATGTTTAAAATAGGTATCCTGTAACAGATTTTAATTAGTAAAAGAATTTAGTATTCTCAATATTGGGTTAGTAGGTTTGACTATGGTATATGCTTAATTTGCATCATATATCTGCCATGAAAAAGAAATGAAGGTATATGACAGAATAAATCGCAAATGAAATTACAGGCATGTATTAAAATGTGAGGATGTGTAATCATCTACGACAATAATGATACTTATTCACTAGCAATAAAAAAAACTCCACATATGTATAACTCTGAAGAAGGGAAATAATTCGAAAATGCAGTTAAACTGCTGCGTGAAGTTGTAACATACATACCTGCACCTTGCACTAAATCGGAGATTCTCCTCCACGGTCAAGTTTCCATGCACAATATCATCTTGAGGCACAAAACCTATTATTTTCTTATATGAGTGCATTGGTTCAGATTTTCCATTTATAAGAATTGAGCCCGTAACAGTGCATCCAGTTACTTTTCCTGCCAATGCAGAAAGAAAAGTTGTTTTCCCAGCTCCCGAAGGACCCATAACTGCTGAAACTCGACCAGGTAAAAGTTTCCCAGTGACACACCTCAGAAGAGTCTTTTCTTTTCCTTTCAGAGTGAGAGTTAAATCTTTGAAATCTACTTCAATCGTAGGGCGGGTCTTCACATCAGTATCGGTAGCCATTTGGATTAGTCCTGTGAAGGTCAAGTTCTTGCTTTGTTGTTGCATAGCTTTCTCCTTCTCAAGTTGCCCATATGCATACTTGAAAATTTGACTGTGAGTATGCAGGTTTTTAACTTTTGGTGCTTGCTTTTTAATATTTTTATCCCCGATCTGTAGATCAAAACCTTCATTACTATTTGGATCATCCTCAAGGGATTGCATCATTTTCGTAAGGTTGCTTGGTTCCTTTTTCTTTCCTTTTGAAGCAGCTGCTGATGACTGCTCTCCACTTAATGTACCTGGTATCTTAGGTGGTAACAAAGAGTCATCAGTACCAGGTTTAGCTTGGCCTAAAACCTTCAGTGGCTCTGATTTTGCAGATTTTTTGCGAGAAAATGTTCGGGACATCTGCTCATGCAATCCCGCTCTGCGCTTCTTGACTCCATCTCTTGCAGACTTCCATCTTTCGCGTGCTTGTGCAGTTTCTCGTGCATGTCTTGCTGCAGCTTCCCTGGACTTAGCTGCTCTTTTTTCCCGAATGGCAAGAACTTGATCAGAACAGTTATAAATTACGAGCAGAACAAGACTCAGTAAAACCTACAGAGGCAAGTGAACAGTATCTGATTGATCAATTAGCCCTACATATATATATATATATATATAGATGCATATATATTTAGAGAGAGAGAGAGAGAGAGAGAGAGAGAGAGAGAGCGAGAGAGAGAGAGCGAGAGAGCGAAAAAGAGAGAGAGAACGAGAGCATCCAACATCAAATACATCTATAAATTGTCTTGCACATGCAGAAGCATGTTCTGAAGAATCTGAACCTAAACTTTGGAGATTGCTTTACTCATGTCATGCAGTATGTCATTCCATTTTTTGGCTTTTTTTAATTTTTTTTTTGTTGTCAAAAGGAAAATTACAGAATTTTTGAATGAATATGAGAAAATGTATTTAGAGAGTTTATTATTCAGTCAAAACACACAGAGGTTTCAAAATTAAACAAATCTTAAGAGAGTGAGATAGCAAGTATTAATTTTTATATTCTTCAATAAGGACTAAATCCAAATTGAAAGCCACAAGGTTCACAACTAAAATTGATCCTCACCTGCTTAAACAATGAACTGCCCAAAACTAGCTTATGATTTTATTTTACAAAATTTGATCCAAGAATATGTAGGAAACACTTACAATAAGGATGATCCCATAAGCATGAATCTTCTGGTTTGCAGTACCACGACCACATGCAGTCAACTTCAAGCACGCTGCAAATGGTCAATTGAGATCAATAAAATATATCAAACCACAACCCTTCTCAATCAAATGTAGAGTATGCGGCAGAAATCTTAGAGGAGCACAGATTTGTGAAAATGAAGTGGTACAGGGCTAAGAGATATGGTCAACAGAAATATCATATGCTGTTACTGAGAGAATATGGTGCATGTAACCTATTTTATTGCATTCATCAGAAAATGGTACGCAACTCTTCCTGTATTTTGGTCAAGCACCTAATAGTGCAAAACTGAATATCATTAAACATATAATGACTTTGTGAGTAAAGAAACAAATTCATAACTTATATAAAAGGACAACTCCATATGCGAGCCCCTTTCCTCTTTATAATATTTGAGATTCTGAAACCTCTGTAGCAGAGAAAGGGAGCAAAGTTTGCTAATTCAAAGACGCATCTTTAACCAACCAAACCAAGCTATATTCAAGAAAGTAAAAACTCCAATCTAACACCGAATGTCACGAATGGAGCAGGAACATAAGGAAAAAGGTAATGTCTACATAATTAAAAGGCTATACATGGAAGGACTAAACATATAACAAAACTTACAGTTTTCAGCAGTTGAACCCATCCTGCAGTAATGCCTGAAATTGCATGAGAACACAATCTTAGTGAATAAAGATGCTGAGCACAACTAGTTGCCTAATTCTTAGATCATGCAGCAACACCAAGATGGATTAGATTTATTTCCGAACGACTTTACCCTCAGGGTTTTTTTTAATCTTGCAGTAAATAGCAATAAGTAGCAAGCCGCAATGGCCAAAATAGAAAAGTAGTACGGTGCAAGCAAGTAAGAAAGTTATTTGAGTTCCGGGGATGAGAATCAATACCCACTACTGCAAATATATTTACGTATAGGAGACGGACAGTATGATCCAGCTGAACAGAAAATATCAGTTTTACTGTCAACATCAGCCCAAATATCTGCGCCACCACAAGTATGATTTGGTTCTCCTGCAGGTACTTGGTAACTATATCTGCAAAATTGTATCCACCAATGAATACTAATGCATACTATAAGCCCATAGGAAACCTGAGATAGGAGAGGACAAAAAGGTTGTCAAGACTAGGATATCAACTCACGGGTCACATAATCCAGTCGTTTTGTTCAATGCTGCTCTTGGACAGAAAGAACCTAAAGGACAAGCTTCATTTACAACAAAATTAAAACAAAACAAAAAGGTGTTAGATCATAGATCAATAAGTTGCCTACTTTCAAATCAGCTCAGGAGACTGAAATTATGTGGACTGAGAAAATTTGGCATACAGTCCCGAAGTTCTTTATATGTATACTTCTGATTGTATATCAATAAAATCTAAAGAATCATAAACTGCAATGTTCATGAATTTATTTCACTTTGCTCAATATACAGACAGATACATTAGCATTAAATGTTATAGACACAATATAATTTTGAACTCAAACAAAGATCACAAGAATGTGGCAAGATAACTATGCATGAACACTTCCAGCCCTCTCAAACAAGAAGCAAGAATTACTGAAAACCCTATCCTAGATCCAAATAAGCACAGAGCTTAAGAAAATGACAAAATAAAAAAGCAGCAGGAAAAAGTGAAGCATCAGCCCAAAAGAATTAATGATATGTTAAATAAATAAATTCATGAACATATATTAATAACAATAAAACTATTCGGACCACATTATAGACCACATCTCTATTAATGATAATGAGGGTGTCATCACATACTTACGTATCATGCACGTAATGCCCTCAGGGCAGAAGAACCCTGCACAACAAGGCTGACAATCCCGAGTTCTAGATGGTATGCTTGAAGCTTTGAGGTCAACCTTCTGGTTCTGGCCGAGACTACAGCCCCAACCAGGCTCACATCCGGAAACCCATGAGGTCAAATTGCAGTTCTTGTTTAGTTTTAAGTAGTTTGAACGTTTTATCCCACCCGCGGTGAAACTCTTGAAATAGGACCTTATTTCTGCTGCTGTACATAGTCTATTAGTGACATCTCCTGGTGATTGAATTACATCTTTCGTTAGGAACTTTACAGAGGTATAAGCTATATGAATACATTTAAAGACAAGTTCTCCAGGAGAAAAGATAACAAGAATGTAGCATGCCATCGCATCATTAGACCGAATCAGGGTAGTACAAAACAAAGCATGGACATCACACCAACAGAACTAAGAGCCCCTTTCTCTATTATGGCACTGGCTTTATGTTACCATCCTAGAACACACATGCACTTACAATTAAGGGGGGAAAGACTAGCAACGAAAACACACCAAAACAAATTTTAAAAAAAAAAAAGGGAATTGACTAAAGTTTGTACCACTTGTCTGCTTTATACAATCAGTCAAGAATCCCAGCTTTCCCGTAAAATTGAATGCTCCATTCCAATCATCATCTCTGAAAATCCAAGAAAAAGAACATCTTAGGTTGAAAAGAGGAATTTGTAGCAAAGAAACAAACTAAGGGCAATTGGGTTTTACTCACACATTCTTTATGCAGAAACCCATATCAGCTTTAAGGTCAGTGCTTAAAGTTTTAGTGATATTTGTAAGCCGGCTATAGATTAGCTGTGTAACCATAGGAAGCACAGCTGGGTTTTTGGTCCTGCTGTAATCATCTCCATTCACACATCGAGTGCGAGGCAATAAGCTTAAAAAAATTATAAGAAACAGAAATGCATGAGGAGCCCAACAGGCATTAATCCTCAATCCTCTCATTTCTAGCAGTTGGAGCTCCCCACATTACACATTGTAGCAAAACCATCCAAGAATCCAACTTTCTAATAACACACTCAATGAATATTCTTTTTAATCGCATTCAAATTTGCAGGTGGTCCATGGAAAATTGACCATGGAGGCATTGATCATAATTGCCTGCAACACTCTCTAATGCTTCATCATATCAAGCATATCATGCAATGTTGTGACAAATTGTGAACCCACATGGACCAGGAACACAAAATTGAGTAATTGGTTATCGAAAATGCCAATGGTATTGTGCAGTATACTAAAGTTCTGGGTTTTTATGGACCAAGAAGAAAGAATGAAGCAAATGGGTATGCTGGAAAGAAAAAATTGAATCTTTTTTTTTTGTCGAAAGGAAAAAATTAAATCTTGAGAAGTGAAAGAAGGAAAAAAACTATTGCAAGTTAGCGTGGGTGCGATGGAGGTTGAAGATGAACGTGGCAGAGGGCTCGAAAGCAACCAGAGCTGAGAAACAGAAAAGATTTTTGGCCAAAGGGTCTGTGTGAATTCTGAAGGAGGCCCGGAATTTGGGCTGAGGAAATGGCGGGGAGAAATGTGTGGCCAGCGGCCACTTTGAAGGTAGTCAAAAAACCACATGACTGTTTGTGCGTGAAATTTGTTCCGAGTCTTTCTGTTTCTGTCTATGCCTCTTTAAACACTTGCATAATAGCTGCTTATTCATTGACAACATTTATTTCTTACGTACATTTTTTTTTTAAAAAAAAGTAATTAAAAAACAGTGTTGTTAAATGAACCTTAAATTGTCATATATATATATATATTCATTATCTTGTCCTAATCTTTTTTTTTTTCTTTCAACAAAGTAATTTTATAATGGTTTTTTCTTCCGTAATGGGGTGGGTCGGGGATTCCCCAACGAATGTGGGGATGGAGAATCCATAATATGAATATTGCAGGTATGAAGGCGAGAATGGGGGGAAAAAGTTTAACATGAATGGGGATGGAAATGACATACTCACCCCTAATTCGATCCATTGTCATTCCTAAGTATATCATATGATCTAAGTATACCATAATATTTTAATCAAAATATAAAATTAACTAAGATAGTACTAAATACACTTTATTTAACTACGAAAAAATACCCTAATACACTCTATAACACACCACCCTAATATCAATAAAAAACCAGGTTACTATTACTTTATAATCATTGGTTGCATCCAGAATTCCAGCCACGCCATTATCCACATTACCATTTATAAGTTTATGTTCTCTCCGTCTAACAATGTTTGCAAGGTCATTCCTATTAACCATTTTGGAAAGAATAAATCAGTCGAACTTGCTACTTTATTTGTTAATGAATATGTATTATATATATATATATATATATATATTATTATTTATATATGAATATATATTATTAAAGTTAAACTTCCCGTTGCTGCTATTTCTTGAAGAAAATAAAAAATATGGCAACAAGCAATCATCAATTGGTAAGTGAAACTATCAAATTTTACAAATAATCACTAATCAAGCAAATTGAATAAAATTATAGTAAAAATACAACAACAAAAACAAAAAATTATCAGAAAAAGTAATGGAAGAACCTTCTGTCCCGCAATTGCGCCTCCGTTAGTGCTCACTCGTTGCGTTGTTCGTCGTGGGCACCGAGCAATGCGAAAACTTCTCTACATTTGATTAGGGTTGAATATAGTGAATAGGGTGTACTTATTAAAAAAAATTTTTGTTTTTTTCACAATATATACTTTTTGGTCATTTTATATTATGATAAATTACTAATTCAATAAATAGTTTAGTAGTAAGGTGTACTCAGTTAATTTTAAGGTTCGTTTATTTGCACTTTTTTTTTTTTAAATCCAAAAGGAGATATTCATTCAACCATGGCACCAGCCAACAAAGAGTTTACAAACAGACGGAGAGTGTTAGTGTGGCCTCATTAAAACCTTGCCATCCAAAACCCCCGTGGGGGAAAATCCGGTCAAGGAAAAAGAGTACACGCATCTCGAAACAAACAAAGAACTACCATTGTTATATCTAATCTAACAGCCCGCTTAAACCACGGAGGAGCAGTGTCGTTCCAAAACAGCCGAGATCTCACTCTCAAAGTGCTGGGCTAGCCTGTGTGCCACCCTATTACCTTTCCTGTGTTGGTAGAACACTCCAGCCACCTCTCGATCAACCATTAAACAACGAACATCCTCACCACATTACCAACATTACCCCACCAGTCCGCCATCTTTAAGAATCGAAACAACTTCTTGAGAGTCAGGCCCCAATGGTAAAACGAGAAAAACCCATGTATCCCATCATCAACAAGCCTTCCCGGACTGCCACCAATCGTGCCCAAAACATCCAGACCAGGAGGACCAGCAGCTGTGAAACCACAGATAAAATTTCCATCATGATCACGACAACATCCCCCCAAACCCGATCACCTTGCCCACGTCCACAGCCCATCACAGTTAAGGAGAAGAGCATTGACCATTGGTTTCAACCATCGAACCTGTGGAGGAACAAGGGGGAGCTTGGACCGCTCTCACATGACTTAAACCTGGCCAACATATCCAACGTATTTTCCACCAGGTGATCCACCCGTGTAACGGTTTCCCATGCAAAACATCATTACGCAATTTCCACGCACTCCACACACAGCAAGCAAACCGCTCCAAATCAGCTTCGACAGCCTTGACGCCACCGCCTCAAAGGCATCTGCAAAGGTGCCTCCCGCCAAATTAATTCGCCGAAAAAAATGGGTACATTTCCAGAATTTTTTGCTCGATTTACAGGACCACAGAGCGTGGTAAGCATCCTCAGAATAATTCTCACACCTGGCGCGCACAAAGATATAAGACCTTTTCTTAAGGGACCCTCTTCTTAAATCACAGATGTAATGTTTAGGTTGTATAGTGCAATGTTTTGAAGGTCAGGAAACAAGATGTAAATCACAAACATGCAAACTAAAAGGGACCCTCTTCTTTGTTGATGGAATTAATAGAAAATAATAACACCGAAGAACACAAATGAAATTATATGAACCAACATAATCATGGATGATCAAAAGTCACAAGTTTGGTAGCTCCTACGTCACTTAATAAAAAAATAACTTAAAGATCTTGGACTTTTAACTCTTGACCAAATTGATTTTTAATCAAATGTTCACATTCTAACATGCAATGATTACGGAAACCATATAAGACGCTTGCAGAAGAGAGAAATGGTTTGTAAGAATGGGATGCCATTTCCGTATTTAGTATGAACCTAGAGAAGATGAGGTACTTTTCACACCATATAGGATGTTCATGAAGAAGAGAGAAATTTGAAAACCCATGCCGTGAGCCCTTGACTTTGACATTCTCATTCTTGGGAATACATTTCTTACAATTATTTATGACCAAAAATGCTTTCTTAATAAAATAATAAGAATTTCATCTCTAATCAATGTTCAAAGTATGGATTAATTTTTAACGTCTAAATTCATCTTGAGATGCTCCGCGTGTGCATTGCCCTTGTATTTCTTCTAACATTCCTGTTCACATTATTGGATATTTTTTTTTTCTTTTTTCAACGTCTTGAAAAACTATCCAGTACAGTCCCTATCCTCAAGTCAAGATCAAGAATGACCTTTCTTTGTCTTGTTTCGTGCTTTGTCGATAACATGAGGGGCTTTTTTTTTTTTTGGTTACAAGTTACAACTTGCAAGTTGCAAGAGCATGAGACGTTTGATTTGTTCATGGTTGCAGTTAAACGCAAAGACAGCACCATCAAAAACCCATAAACCATAATCAAATCAAATCAAATGTAAGACTAGGATAACCTTGTTTAAAGTTTTCATGTGCAGGACTTGTTGACCAATGACCAGTACTCATTCTCTTTCTTCTACGTAAGGACACTCTCTCTCTCTCTCTCTCTCTCTCCATCTTGTCCTTTTGGTCTAATTTTCAAAGCCTCCATTCACACTTGGGGTTACATTTACTAACTGTGAAACTAATAAAAACGATTGATGATTTGCCCATGTTGGTAGATTTATATATATTTAATGTGGGTTTTGATTTTGGCATTTTGGTTGGTAAGCTTGAGCTGACCGCTAGACTCTAAATGCCGTGTTGAAGCTTCTCTTAAAACTTTAAACCATGGGCTGCGCGTTCTTTCTGTAGCTTCAGAGGTCATTTTGGGTGTCAATGAATTAAATGGGCTGCTCTCATATCCTTTACTTGGGAATTGGTGAACTCTAGGAGTCAAAGGACAGAGTTTTTTGCAATCAGACTGAGATCAGTAAAGCAAGGTGCTTTTTTATTTTCTTTCCCAGAATTTCAATTATCGTCTTTTATCGTTGCTTTTTCTCTGTTTCAGCTTGTTTTGTTGGATTGCAATATATCAGTTTGAAACTTTTTGTCTTGGGCCTTGTAAATGAAATGAGATATCTCTGATTTTGATTTTTCTTGGGTTCTAATGAAGAATGATAAATAGGGATGGTTTAACATAGTTAGTTTCCTTATCTGAAATCTGGGTTGTTAGAAGTAGTTGGATTTATGCAAAAATGAAAAACACAGTTGATTTTTCATTGATGCTGATTATTTTTGGGAGAAAAAACAGAAAATAAAGGGAAGGCATGAGTTACTTTCTGAGTTAAGGTATTTGGGTTTTCCTTAACTTTTGATTAAGTTACGAGTAGGGAAAAACTTGGTCACTTGTTAACTCTTGGGCACTTGCAAAACACCTGTATTGGGAAGGAAAACTGGCAGTTGTAAAAAGTTTTAATTTTTAATTTCAGCTTTGTGTGATATCTGTTGATCATAAAAGTGGTCACATTTGCAGAATTGGAGGGGGACATTTTGAGTGTTTTCTTATCTTGACTTTTGATGGTTTTGAATTGTTGCTTATTATGGCTCCCTAATTCTAGGGCTCTCTTCAGCTTCTGAATCTTAGGTGAGGGATCATAACGTTAACAACGTTAGGAGCTATGAAGTGCTTTTTTCTACATTGGAGAAAAAAAGGATGAACGAAGAGCACAATTACACATTTACTGATGGTGAAATGAAGAGAACTGGATCTGAGTTAGATTCCCAGAATATCTCTGATGCGAGCACAGAGTCCATGAGGAGGAACCAATATCCTAGTTTCTCTCAGAGACCCAGCAACCTCAGAGTATTCACAGTTTCTGAGCTGAAATCTGCACGAAGAACTTCAGCCGCTCTGTCATGGTTGGAGAAGGTGGTTTTGGGTGTGTCTATAAAGGGGTGATTAAGAGTGCAGAAGATCCATCTCAAAAACTTGAAGTTGCTGTGAAACAGCTCAGTAAAAGAGGCTTGCAGGCAAGACTGTTTTTCTATTGGCAAAACTTTAGACAGATTCTTTTTCATTGCCCATGTTAAATTGTTTAGTGATTTATTTGTTGGCTTCAAATGAATTAAGATTAGTGGAGGATAATTATGAGATTTATACTAAAGGAAGTACAGTGTTCTCATTAAGTTTGAAATAAATAAATAAATAAATAAATCCTAATGGCTCACAATGATATACACATGATAATGATGCATTCACACGAGGAATTTGCTTTTTAATTTGTTCTGATGATTATTAGCACACTGGGTCTTTCATTCCACGTTTACAAATACTTGCTTCTTTCTAACAACATATTTCTGTACTGAAGGGTAATAGACTTTGTTTTATGCTTGTCACGAAGATTTTTGATCTAACTGATATATAGTCTAATAAGATGCATTTTCCATTTATGTCAAAAAATGAAATCCATCTACTGTATGCTTGTAAACTTACGATCCCACCTTTTTGGTACCAGGGGCACAAGGAATGGGTGACCGAAGTTAACGTTCTTGGGGTGGTTGAGCATCCAAATTGTCAAACTAGTGGGCTACTGTGCTGAGGATGATGAGCGAGGAATCCAGAGACTTCTAATTTATGAATACATGCCTAATGGAAGTGTAGAGAACCATTTATCCAGTCGTTCAGATCTCTTCCATGGGCCATGAGATTGAAAATAGCACAAGATGCTGCTCGTGGCCTGGCATATTTACATGAAGAAATGGATTTTCAGGTATTTTAACATTTGTTTTCCTTTTCAATATGTGTAAGTTTGTTTTGAAGAATTTGATATTTAATGTGTTTGAGGACGCCCAGAAGTGTTAGAACCCCAATCCAAAGCAAAACCCTTAAAAAAGAAAAAGAGAGTGGGAGGGAGGGGAGAGGGGCTAAGTTTTGTGAGTAATACAACTTATCAAACTGACATTTTTCTTTATTTTTGTCTAGATCATTTCAGGGATTTTAAATCTTCAAATATCCTTCTGGATGAGCAGTGGAATGCAAAGCTGTCAGACTTTGGAATGGCTAGGTTGGGCCCGTCAGAAGGATTAACCCATGTCTCAACAGCGGTATGATCATCATACAAAATGATCTAATTATTTATACTTCCATCTATTGCATGAACCAGTATCAACTTTTAGTCTTGAAGCTTGTTTTGTGACTTAGTTTTTGGTTCATTGTTTATGATCTTATTAAAGCAAGATATCTACATCTGAAACAAGTTGCTTAGTATAATCAAGAGTATCCACATTGAGAAAGTGTCGGTAAAGTTAATAGATTTGTGGAGTTTAATATTGAGAACTTGAACCTAGATTTCTTCTGCTACTTCCATAGATTTGCAATGGCTGAGCTATCAGTGAAAGTGTTTAATGTGAAATTGAGTCCGTGGATCTGATGAATGGAAATTATTACTTTGTTAGACATTTGGATGCTCTATGGATATTGAATTAGCCTATTGTGTTTACTTTAGATCCAAGATTTTGTGCTTTTGCTAGCATTAAAGATGAGTGGAGTTGTCTCTAATGGTAATTGTAATATGAGCACATTGAATTTCTTTCATGATTTTATTATTGCTTAGGCCTGCATCTGATTAGTTTTCCCTTTAAGTGGATAGGTCTTGCATTTATTGGCTACTTCTACTTAAATTTTAGGATGTCTTGATTCATCCTTGGAGTTTTGGTGGGAAGAAAACAAGCTCATTTCAAGTAAAATGGCCAGCTTGGCAGAGCCTAGGCCCTATAGTTACACGACTGCTTTTATCTTGTTTGGATACCCAATTCTTTAGCCTTTTTTCACCATAGATGAAAGAGTAATGCAGTAACGGTTTATAATGATCCAGCTATGTACTACACTCTTGCACTTACATGACTAGTGATTTTTCATCAGGTTGTTGGAACCATGGGATACGCAGCACCAGAGTATATCCAGACCGGACGTCTAACAGCTAAGAATGACGTGTGGAGCTATGGGGTCTTCCTTTATGAACTCATCACAGGTAGGCGTCCTCTAGATCGAAACCGCCCTAAGAGTGAGCAGAAGCTCTTAGAATGGGTGAAGCCATACCTTTCCGACTTGAAGAAGTTCCGCCTAATAATAGACCCTAGGCTTGAAGCTAAATACCCCCTCAAGTCAGTTCAAAAGCTTGCAATTGTAGCCAACAGATGCCTGGTCAGACTCCCCAAGAATCGTCCAAAGATGAGTGAGGTATTGGAAATGGTAAATCAAATTATAGAGGCTCCACCATCAGGCCAAAATAAAATTAGGGACGTATCGTCAGGCCAAAAGAAAATTAGGGAGGTACCATCAAGCCAAAAGAAAATTAGGGAGGTACCATCAAGCCAAAAGAAAATTAGGGAGGCGCCATCAAGCCAAAGGAAAAATATGGAGGCACCAACAGGAACAGCAAGTCCGCAACTGCCCCTGAGGAATTTGGCACCAATACAAACTTCCCGGGATGTTGAAACAGTGAACAAAAGAAGAAATGCGGATTTAAGGAGAGGAGAAACTGGCTGGTTGTCTCGCGTGTGGACACCGAAACTTTTGAGGACATGCTGATTGTAAGTACATTTTAGCAAATGGTCATAGTTGTTGGGCTTATCTGAAGCATGAATTATGGTTTGACATGGAAAACACAGAAAAACTTCTGCATAAATAACTTAATTTGTAAATACCAACCCCCTCACTTTCCAATTCTTCTATGCAATATGTATAAATCTGCTCAAATTTTCAATCATCTATGGAAAGTTTTAGAGACATTAAACAAGAATGTAACAGATGAACGACGGATTTCTCTCCATTTCAAAGTTGTGAGTCCTGTTTACAAGAAGCTTCAGAGCAGATGCTAATTGTAGTGGCCTCAGGCATGGAGGGAAAACTTGGTTCTTTTGGTACCCGGAGAAGCCTATATATGACATATTGAGTTTCATTAGTAAATCTTTGTAATCAGTACTGTCAACGGTGTTGTTAAACCTCTTTTCTCTAACTTTGCATTCTTTAATTTTTAGAGTGCGCTTAGGCTGTGGAAGCTTTTACACATTTGAGTATTTAATTATGAAAATCTTTGGATAATATTTTTGCTTGGATGAGGATTTGAACTTTGAGATATCTATACAACTTTTACCAAATCATGTATATATCCGGATGTCGACATAGGAGAATTTCTGTATATATATGTACTATGGAAATCACTCAGAAAAGTAGAATGATTATAGAATTGTAACCTGTTGTTTTTTAGAAAAAAATTATGTTTACTCAACTTGTTCATAAACATTCCTGAGGACCCCTAATCTTAACTTAAGTGTTTTTTATTTAACTAAAAAGACAAACTTAGGGCTATAAAACGATTGAATCATAAACCTAATCATTCAATTATTGATATTTTGGACCTTTCATTTGCTTGTTACGTGTACCCAAAGTCAATGCCTGTAGATAAATCCAGAAGTAGATGACACCATGTCAACTTGAATGGTACAAAAGAGCATAAAGAATTTGGCTTGCTCAAGATCACACATAGAAATCAAAGCAAAACAACAAAAAACAAAATCAGATACAGAAGTTATAATATCATCAACTTGAGTTTGTGATGCCTACGATTCTATAAACTAAGGGAGCGGAATAAAACGACAGTCTATATAGCGTGCCGCGTGCTACTCTATGTGCGTGGGGTTTATTTTGGAAAAGCCATGCTTATAAGCGAACAGCCACTAGATTATTAGCTTTTGCATTTCACGGGTAAATCAATAATGACAAATAAAATATGAGAAAGAGAATAAAAGGGTGGCAGAATTAGGAGAAAACTTGTATGTCACGGGGGTTAAATTATTCACGTTCTGTCATGCGTGATAAGGATTTCACATGATGGAACATAATTGGATGGGAATAGCAAAATAATGCTATCCTGATAAGGATTTCACATGATGAAACATAATTGGATGGGAATAGCAAAATAATGCTATCCTTATGACATGCAGGGTCTTGTTTTATTTTTTTGAACAAACAATTAGACAATACATTAAATGTGAGGTGGATTTGTGTTGACCGAGAAGTAATATTTGGAAGAAAAGAAAATTGAACTATGCATATTTGGTTTAATAGATCAGCTCAATGTAATTTACAATATTTTCCAAAAATGCTTGAAGAAAAGTTGTTTGGCAAACTGACATTCAAAATTCTGAATCTGAATATGTGAAGAAGCTTAAAAGCCAAAAAGAGATTTTACTTGGTTGGTTGGCAACAAAAGTTTTCATAGACATCTTTAAGTTATAAAAGTTGTTATTGATTCTTCTTTTTGGCGTAAAAAGTTCACCCAAAAGTTAAGAAAAAGCGCAAAGGCAGAATTGCCGACCTATACCATAGTACCAACCAAGCACTTTTCAACTTTGAAGTAGGGTCAAAAAGCTAATCAGTGTGATTCTTTTAGATTAATTAGCTTGAGCTTCTTCCTCTGGTTTATGACCCTTTAGTCAATTGGTGAAGCAAAAACAAAACGCAAAAATGTTCTATATTGTATATGCAGATAATTATTATTAAGTGTCGTGAGAGCATATGCTACATGAGTAATCTATTGAGATATTATATTGAAATGTGAATATTTAATCTGACGCCAATTAATTATGGGTGAAGAGACTCACTCTTAAGTTAAACTTTTATCAATCAAATGTGAGATACTCTCATCATTGTTCTCAACAATACATCCTTAATAACATCAACTAGTGTGCCAATGATCAGTCTGTGATAGCCTCTCTAAAAATATGACGAAACCGGGAATGTTAAAATTGAGGGAAAAAACATCCGAGTTTTGTCTAGTACCATTTTCAACCAAGAGAGGGTTTACATGTAGTTAAGCCTAAACATTTTAAAAGACATCAACATAGTATGACATCATACTTTGATTTAATCGGATCAAACTGTTATTATTATTATAAAGGCAACTTACAACTTAAGGCAACTTACAACTTGCGAATGTGCAGCAAATTTTTATTTATTTATAGGTTATTTTGTATTGAGAGAGGCGATAGTATACAAACTCAAACACAATACACGAATACTAAGACTCAAATCTATAATCTTTTTCTGAATGAGAAATTATTTCAAATCACTATACTAATAGGTAGTTTGCATGTGCGACAGTTCATTAGCTTGACAATTTTATTCAACAATTTAATGAGAGAATCCTTGGTGCTAGAGTGCCAGTGGACGTGTCATTGTTATCCTTTTAGCTAGCACTACTAATAATATTTGATGAATTTCGATAACATTAACGTTTGTGTCACTCCGAAATTTTAATATTAAAAATAAATTATTAATTATAGACACTACGACTGTGACACGTCGCCACCGGCCCCCATGTGTGGACCTGTTGGTCGTTAATTGAATCTTAAGCTTTCTCCTCTCTTCTTTCATAGCAGCCCCGTATGGATTCATGGACCTTCTGGCTTGAGAAGACAGCGGCCAAATTTCTACCAAATCCCTTCAATCACATCCGTTCGATCTACCCAACGTTCAATTCAGTCCAATCTCAACCGTCCATTTTCCATCTTCTCATAGAAGGGCAATCAATATCATGCCAACCTATCACATAAGAACATTAATATCCTGCCGGATTATGAATTTTTTGTTTTAAATGGTCGACATTGGGGGATACAAAAATCGAACACATGATGACATACTTCGGATACAAGAACAATTACTTTAACAATTTGAGTTACAATTTACAAATTCGTTGCGAATTAAATTACAATTTTTGTCACTATAATGTGAGCGGAAATTTTGCTTGATTACATGTAGTTTCAATTTTCACTTGTTGTTTATTACTTGTCATAATTCTAAGATAATTTTTTAATTCCGTCAATTTTTTAAAGTAACTGGCATGTAAAAAGTAAGAGTTGTGTATAACTTTTTACTCCACATATGTTGAGGGGAAATCGAACTTGGTGCAAGAGGACGAACTCTCTGACCTAACTAACAAGTATTATCGAATTGGAAGAAACGTAAAATTGTGAAAACCAAAAATAAAAAATAATAATAATTAAAAAAAACTTTGCTCAAAGATAAGGACTAAAATCATAATTTAGTCAATTTTTCGGACGGAGGCAATCAAAAACCGTTCAAGGAATTGCCGCTTAAATCACAACCGTCTAACGTCTACTCAAGAAAATGTAGAGTCTCCGTAGCATCCGTACGATGAAAAAGTTGCTCGACCTTTAACAGCCTGGCAAACTGTATATAATGGGGTGCACTTACAGTCCATTTCCATTTTTTGCTCAATTTTTCAATGCTTCATCGTCAGCCAATGCATTCGTACCGTCCTATTAATAAGAAGGGCCTTGTTTCCAACTCAACTCTCTCTACCTTTCACCCTAAGTGTTCCTTTTGCAAACGACAGCTTTCAAAGCTCTTTTATTGGCTCTAAGTCGAAGCTGATTGGGTGAGTTCTTAATCTAATGATTTTGCTGTTTTAAACTCTGTTATCTTGTTAGATTGTTATATTGATTGGTGAAGAAATTGTTTAGTGTTCCTTTATTTATTTATTTATAATTGGGGTTTTTCTTTTTGTGGATTATTATGTGGGATTTTATTGCTGATTGAGATTGAGATTGAGATTGTTGTTGTTGTTTTAGTGGGGACTATTTGTTTTCTGGGTAGTTTTGGTGTTCTGTTTTGGTGCTTGTTTGATTTGTGTTGTGTGTGTGTGTGTGTGTGTGTGTGTGTGAGAGAGAGAGAGAGAGAGAGAGAGTATGTTGATGATGAATAGCATGGAGAGTGGTGTAGTTCAAGATGGTGTGGTTCTTAATATTATGATTTTGATAAAGGATATGCATGTAGCAGTTGTGTTGTTCAGATGGTTTGTTGTGTTGTTGTGGTGTGAACCGTTTGGTTTAGATTGGAGAAAGAAAATAAAAGATATAGATCTAGTTTCTTATAAATAAAAATAGATATAGGTCTAGTCTTGAAATGAAATGGAATCAATTTGACTCATCAAGCAAAATCTGATGTTGGGTTGAATATATAGTAATATGAATGTTATGGAGAGTAATTGTAGTTTGTTTTGGATATTATTTAAATAAATTTCTTTGTTTGCAAAGTCGATCTTTTAGTTTTCATATGTATATCAAGGGTCCTATGAAAGTTTATTTGAAGTAAAGATTAAATGTTGTGCTAGTTAAAGTTTACTTCATTTTTTGTTTTTTTTTCCCTAAAAGGTTAAGCATTAGGTGTTTTTAGCTCTCCGAGTTAACGTTGATTCTTATTTCTTTGCTGGGAGTTATGTGTTTGTTGTTATGCAGCTAGTTTAATATTGGGAAAGTAGGCTGCTTTAGGTCGTTATCTCTTTGTGCGATATTTTATTCAGAAATACTGAGAATGCGTGAGCACACGTTGTTAGGTTAACAGGTTTGTCTGTCAGTTTATGATGTTTTGAGGATAATCAAAGTCTCCAGCCGGTCATTCTAGACCAGCAATTATCTGTTTTTTTCCTGGTTTTTTGACGGTGGGTTGAAGTCTTTTTCTGATCTCAGCACAATTTTAGTATACATGGGACTGTTTATTAAAGTTAATAATAAACATACTTGGAACTTAGCAAAGTTTGTAATTATGATCACACAGCAGGCATCATCACAAATATGTTTATTATATCCTCTGTTAGATGGCCAATCAATTGCAGCTAAATCTTCTATTGTATTCTTGTCCAGTATTATTTGAAAAAGTCAACTGCTTTATTATAATAAGGATTTATGTTAAAATTGGAAGCACTATACTTAATTTAATAAAATTATTTCTTGCTGTGATTTAATTTAGATTTGCACTGATGGATATTGTAATTTAAATTACAGTTGTGGTTAAAGAACCTCAAAGCATTGGAGGTTTTTTTAATTTTTTTTAACATACTTGGTAGCTTTTGGGCAGATATTACTCTATTACTTGAACCTCTGGGGGATTCCGTCATTGCTCTTAGAAGAAGATTAAGCTTTCTTATTCGACATATGCATTTTTAAAGAGATGGCTTCCCATGAGCATGATTCAGATATTATTCAGTGGGGTCTTCGTCTACTTGATGGTGATCCAGTTTATAATTTTTACTACTACGGTGACATGATACAACACAATGCTAATAATATCTACCATGAAGAGTATGTCAGAAGTCATTATGATATAGAATCAAACCATGTGGAGAATGATGAGATCATTGCACGCACTCTTCAAGAGGAATTTTCACAACTATCTGTAACAGAAGCCTCTGAATACTCACATGCAGGAGAAGCGCAAGCACAAGCGTCCATTCTTGCAGATGAGTGGCATGGTGTATCTACAAGGAATTATTGTTCAGGTATCTGGAAACCTGCTGCCTGTACCTTCTTTTCATGCATATTAAGGTAACCTATGTCATGTAGTTATCTTCATAGGCGTTTTTTTTGGGCACCATGCAGACCATGATTATGGCCAGGAAGAAGCTTCTAGTTTAAGTTCTAGCCCTGGTAATCATTTGGAGCTAACTGATGAATGTGCACTTGATGGTGAAGTAGACTGGAGCTTGAATCCCGTTCCTGTAAGTTTATGATGTCCAGATTTTTCACCATGTTGTAATCTCAAATGCTTCATCATGTTTTTGTTATTAAACAGTTTTAAAGAGTCATCATTGGCCTTTTAGGAAATGTTAGCCATTCTATATCAATTTATAGTTTAGCTGACAATCTGATGTTGAGAAGGGAATGTACATGGGAATTTACGTAGATATTTTCAATAGCATTTTGGTTGATCATGCGAATTTCCTCCCACCTGCCCACTCCCCTGCCACCCCTACCCAAAAGAAACTTATACATTTTGCAAATTCATGAGTACTAATTGTATTTGGATTGCTACTTTTCTGCCAACATATGGCGTGATTTGCAAATGTTGACACCAGTATTAACCTTGTCCTTCATATGGTTTAGCATATTCCTAGAATTAATGGAGAAATTCCTTCATTTGATGAAGCGACTTCAGATCATCAAAGGCTACTTGACAGGTAATACCTGCCCTTTTCCTTTCTATAAATATAGTAGCATGTATTTCTATAATTTGCCTAGTTAGTAGAATCCATTTTATTTGTTTTCGTCATTTTTTGTTGTTGTAATATTTTCCTGCGTTTTTAATGTAGACTGCAGATATATGGCTTCCTTGAACACAAGGTTGAAGGAGATGGAAACTGCCAGGTTAGTCATGCTGTACCTTTGTCTGTTTCTGTTGTTTATTTCCTTAAAGCAAGTTTGTAGCTCTCATTTGGACCTATCAGTTTTATTTTTATTCCTGTATATTGATCTTAGCATCTTTCAGGGTTACACATGTTTATCTCATGTTTTGCTTTAATTTTCCAGTTCCATGCTTTATCAGACCAATTGTATCACACACCTGACCACCACAAGTATGTGAGAAGTGAAGTCGTAAATCAGGTTTGCTCTCTTGGAAATATTCTACTAATTCGTTCAACTGAACTTTAGGACCATGAAATTTTGTTCTTCCATGGATTCTGGTTTATCCTTTGATGGTTTACTGTTACCAGCTGAAGTCTCATCCTGAGATTTACGAGGGATATGTTCCCATGGCATATGATGACTATTTGGAGAAGATGTCCAGGTATTAATCGAACTCATAATGTTTCCTTGTTTACCTGTCATTAATTTTCTGGGCTAAATTAATACCCATCAATCTGAATGAAACCAGGAATGGTGAGTGGGGTGACCATGTTTCATTGCAGGCAGCTGCTGATTCGGTATGAAAGATCTTTTACAATGACTGATACTTGTGAGTAATTAATATAATGACTGATACTTGTGAGTAATTTTTTGCAGTACGGGGTAAAAATTTTTGTCTTGACTTCTTTTAAGGATAACTGTTGCATAGAGATTCTTCCTAATAACCAAACTTCAAAACAAGGTAAGCTTGTTGCGCTCTTAGTTTTTGTTGTGGGCATAGACAGTTGGATTTATGAAGTAATCAGTTATCTGTATGTTAAAATGTGATATAGTTTCTAGATCTGTTATTGATTCAGATTTCCATATTCCACATGTTACTGTCTTGTTTCTAAATTCATTTCTCTTATAATGAGCCAATTTATTACTATCTCATTGAATCCATGTGTTATCCTAATCATATACTTCTGACGAACAGATCCCATGGAATTTTTGCTAAACAATTAAAAATTATTGTGATATCCTTAAATATTAGTTATCTGTCGTCCATTAAGCTTTACAGATAGCTCTTGTGTCTTGTGCAGTTATTTATTTGAGTTTCTGGGCAGAGGTGCATTACAACTCAATTTATCCTCAAGGAGGTAATTGTTTTTATCTTCTTCATGTACATCTGTAGAATGCAAAGGGATAAGGAGTAAAATGAAACTTGGATTTTGGATAACTTGTTCAGCTGAACTCAACCAGTTGGAGCAATAACACTGTATCATTAGCCAACGGTCTTTGACTGAACATTAACTGACAGTCTCCTTTCCTTTGGGGTGTGTGTGTGTAATACCAACTATAAGATGGGGAGGGGGAAGTTGCAACACCATAATAGGCTCTTTATCTGATCTGAGAATTTTCAAGTGTGATTTTCCGTAAAGAATCTTTTGTGGGCAATCAGATGCAACTAGCTTCCACTGGTCCTTTCTATATTGACTTGTTATATATCCAAGTCTGGATAGGTTTAGTTGTCTGACGCTAATGCCATCATGCATGCTTTAGGATTTTACATTATCCCTCTAAATGTAACGCATTACTTATGGTTTTGGTTTTATTTCAGGTTCGCTCTCAAGTAAGTACAAAAAGAAGAAAAAGTGGCGGATATTTGGGAATAAACATTAAGAATGTTTGGATGGCATTAGGCACATTTCTCCTCCTGTTGTTGCTTAAACCATGTAGATTCGTGGTTCAGGACCTGCTCAGATCTCATATTTTTGCTCTTCCAATGTTCGTCCAGGCTGGAATATCTCATTGTAAGAGTAAGTTAGTTTCTTTTTCCATTTTTTCGTTTCTAAATTTCTATTATTTTGGTTGCTTGCATGTGTGAATTTTGTAGTCGCATGCTAGTACCATCTGATATTTTTGGAACAAACCAGTTACAATATGATAATGAATTTATACATTTTCAGAAAACAGAGTTGAAAGGGTTTCATTGAATCTTCTTCGGCCTTCAGCTTATTGTTTTCTTCACGTGTAGCTTGGCCTGTTCAGTAGATTTGGAATGTACAAAGATATTTCAAATAATTGAAATGAATTCTTTCCCAAAAAAAAAAAAAAAAAAAAAAAGAAAGATACTCGAAATGAATGTATCAGTATCATGGAAAGTATTCCATAGTACAGGTATGCTTTTATAGGAACACAAAAGTGAAATATATGCTTCATGGTCTATGCAAAAATTGTGTATAATTGGCAGGTGTCATAAACGCAAAGCACAATTATTTTGTGGAAATATTGTGACGCTGTATATTGACATATAGTATATGGTTAAATTCAGGATTGTTGTTGGAGATATAGAGATGGGAACTAAGGTTTTGATAACCTTTCAGTCATTTATCTCGTACAGTTGATTCGTTTGTTTGGTCAATAGTGAAATATATGCACTTGGCTTGAGTAAGCATACAGAGATTCGAAGGATACAAATTGTTTTAGGCTATCCTTGAAACTGGTTGATGAATAACTTTTCTTTGTATGGATTGTTTTCTGAATGTTTTGCTTACCATAGCAGAAGTGGGATTGATTGGACCAAAGTAATTCCTGTTGAATCAATCTATTGCTAAAGCCACATAATCGGAAAGCTCCGCCATTGATTATGTCATTTTTGTGCTTCATAATAATTCATGTACTTGCTTCTTGGCCATTGGTGAAGTATACGTTTCAATGCAGAGTGGTGAAGTATACTTGCTTGGCCATTGAAGTGCATCTTTGAATACAGGGCAGTGCAGAGTATTAGGAACAGCTCAAAAGTTCCTAATACTTTATCAAACCATTTGCTTCTGGTTTCAGTGGCAACCAAGCCAACAGTTCAGGTTTCATTGCAGCCTAGAATAAAAGCGCTTCTCTGCTTCTTGGCAACAGCACAAGAACATAGGTTTTCTGCTTTTTGGTTTCTTATCATCCCCGAGGTTGGTTTACAAGATTAGACTGAGACATACAACTTGGTACCCTTCAGTTTGATTTTAAATTGTTGGAAAGCTCTCAGCTTGCTTCAATGAATTTTATAAAGTACAATCCAAATCCAACCATGGTCCACCTCTCCTTCCTCCTCCATGAGTGAGAAGTCAAAAGTACACAAATTCATCCAAATTTTTAAGCCAAAACAGACCCTCATTTTATTAAATTTGATTTGATGATGCCTTGAAGAAGAACATTTACAGATTAAAGAGCCAAACTCTAAAGCCCCAATCTTTCCTCCCCCATTATAGACCAAGACTGCTCGCTACTTACTACACAGAAGAAACCATTGATGAACAACAACATCATATTTTAAAGAAAGGCAAGGGCCTTTGTCTACACTACTCAAAATCCCAAAACCTATTCTCTCTTCTCTTCTTCTTAACTTAAAACCCCAAAACACACACAAGACAACACTCACATACCCTACACCTTTTGTACCCAACCAACCCCACCCTCTATTGCTTGCTTCCTATTTGCTTTATCTACTTTGATATACACACACCCCCACGCATTTTCTTTATCTATCCGTCCCCAAGACACAGAGCCTCCTCCTGCTGCCCATCCCCCTCCTCCTCATTCTCCGCCGGATGCAGCAGCAACGACGTGAACGGCATGTGCTGCCGGTACTCGGTGTAGTCCAACCCCGCCGGCTGGCACAAGTCCAGCCGAATGCTCGGCTGCTGATGCGGCTGATTCGGTTGAGCCTGATGAGCCGACGACACCAGTGGGTACATGAACTGCCCGCCGCCGTTAAGGGAGCTGAGCGGGTGCGCCCGGCAAGCGAGGGAGGGCACTTGGGAGGAGACGGCGGGGGCGGAGGTCGAAATCGGCTCGGCCGGGATGGTGCCGGTGCCGGTGGCGGCGACGATGGAGGACTCGGCGTGGCGGAGGAGCCACTCGATGGTCTCCCCGTCGGAGCGGTGGCCGAGCTCCCGGGTCAGCTGGAAGATCCGGGCGGCGCACATGGCCGGCATCCGGACTCGCCGTCCCCGGCCGTTGACTTTGGTGTGGCGGTCCCTGGAAGACGCGGACTTTCTGGTCTGAGAGAGCTGGTTATGTGTCTTGGGCTGTAGAGATTGTATGGATTGCTGGGAGTGCTGACGGGACGACGCCGTTTCTAGGGCGGCGGAGGACAAAACGGCAGTGGGGATGAGGGTCAGGTCTTCGTGGTTGCGTAGAGGGGCAAGGGCCATCTCTGAGCCCATGGGTGGTGGTGGTTTTAGGGTTTGGGCGCTCAGAGAGAGGGGAAATTAGGGCTTTGAGAGGGTGGGGGAATTCGATTGACCCCACAGAGAGAGAGGGGCCCTTTTTATTTCTCGTGTGAGTGAGAAATGTGGGAATAAAGCAGCGAGAGCGGGTTTATGGTGGGCCCCCGTCGGGGCTCGGTGGGTCCTAGTGAAAAGAGAGAGAGAGTGTTTTGGTTTGTTTTGCATGGTTTTTGAACTTGTTTTGGGAAAAGGGGTACACGCGCTGGTTTGAAGAGAGCAGCAGGTACCTGATGAGAGAGAGATGGCTTACATTGAATAAAGACATGAATTAGTTTTGCTTCGGTGGTCTTTTCTTGGACTCTTGCCTTTTCCACTCCCCACTTCATTTCTCTCTCACTATTTTGATTTTCCTTCTTTATTTATATATTTATTTGTGAATTAGGCTTGTACAAAAATAATAATTTAAATATGGAAAATGATAATATTACTTTTTCAAGTACATGAAATTTACGACTATGTCCTTCGTGATAACTCTACATCTTCGGAACTTAAAAGTGTCCTCATGCTACTCATATGTGAGGTGTCGTCTTAACCTTTCCTTTATTAGTGTGACGTTTGTAATCAGCCTATTCAGTTGTATTAATATAAGCACACCTTTTTAAAAATTAATGATCACAGTCTTTTTGAAAAATACCAATATGTTTCATCTCTTTTTAATTGTCTAAAGTTAACACACAAAAAAAAGTATAAAAGAGAACAGGAGTATACAAATATATTTTCTTAATTTGATAAAATTTGTTATGTTAAATTATGAATAGATAATAATTTATACAAAAATAAAACAAAACGAAAATACTATGTGATATTTTTTGTTTTTTATCAACAGAAAAAAGCGCCGATGCAGGCCCCTCTTTCTCTGTCGTGTCACGCGCTTGTAACCAGTGTTTCAGGTTTTTGTTTGGTGGTTTAGTTTCTGACAGTTTGACCAATGTCGGACACTGAGACTGAAATGTCACAAAGGCCCCTGCTATCCAAATCCACTCGCTCGTGGGTTACAGCACAACATGGTGTTGGCATGACTTCGCTCTCAGTAATTTTCCAACGTACCGTCATAAGAGAATTTATAGTTTTGTTACCTAATTCCCTTGCGATCATTGTAAGTGCATTTATATTTTTGTTTGTTTCGAACATTTTATGACTTGTTTGTTTGTTAGTTTTAAATTTTAAGTTTAAATTTCAACCCTTGTTTCGGATATGGGTTTCGAGGCGTGGGCTCGGACTCAATATCTTGTTATGAATCTTAATTTTGGGTCCATTCTATAAACCAAACATCGCCACTAATATTACAAAAGAAAAAGGTCATATGCTTGCGACAGTCGTTCATATGTGGTTAGTTGGATGCCGAATGCTGATGCAATTGAATCTCACACAGCATCAACGACTAACAACAATTCACACGTGTAGGAATGACACACAGAAAAAGAGATGGACAATCAACTACGGGTTAGGTTACGAGAAAAGCCTTGAGCTGATAAGTCTTTTCATGGGCCAGGTTTAGACTAGAGGTCCGTCAACCACTCTGGCTCAAGCCCCTTATGCTCTAAACTTGGGCAGGAACTTCCCAAAGAATAGGCCTACATTAATAAGGCCTATGTTATTCGGTCAAGCCCAAGTTATTGATTTCTTTTCATTCAAAAATGAAGAACAAAAAAAAAAATTTAAAAAGAGCGAACAAGCCCAACCTGATCCATTTAAAAGAAAACAAAGTAAATGATTTTGAGGTGTGAAATAGTCTCTGAAAGCAGGAGCAGAACCTCCCCTGCTACATTATCTGCAAAAGACAGGAAGCCAATGCAAGGTACACACAGCAGCAGGGCAGAATATACACCGCTTTACTTGAATATACGGCTAGCTTAGCTACACTGATAAATAACTATTTTGTCCTTTCAATGGAGGCTGGAAGACACTTTCTTTCTTCATCTTCAGCCTTTCCTTCAACAACCCACCTCAGGCATCCTCTTCCTTCTTCTCCCTCTACTTCAGGTAAAAAAAGCTCACTACTTTGATATCTCCATTTTCTCATTTATTCTGTTTGCTTGCTGAGAATTTACTGGGAAAGTTTATAGTTTGTGGAATTCAGCCATAGGTGCTTAAACATAAGTTGGGAATGATTGGTCTTTGTGTTTAATCCCAATACAGCAACTGTGTATGTTGAGCTTTTGTGTTTCTGAGATGGGTTTTACACATTTAATTGTTGTGTTTGATTTTTATTCCTTAAACTTGAATTGATGCGCTAAATTGTGGAACAAAGACTATTAGCATAAATCTTTTCAACGTAAAATACTAATGGAAGAGCTACATTTGGAAGTAGCGGATATTTTTTATATTCTATTTCCTGTTGAAACAGTTCTCAAAAAAGATTATTTTTCTGTGCTTACATGCATAGGAGTGTGAATAATTGTGTGTTTATCCCTCTAGGATAAAAGGTTCTAGAATGAAAATTGAGATGCTGAGTTACTTAAGTTAATTCTTTAGAGTCTGATACTATTGGAGTTCATGAAGAGATGCAGATTATTATGCTGATAGTAATTGTCTACAAAAATGTTTGAGTAAGGGATAGTTTACCCCCCCTATTGTCCATTGTTGGTTAACGTCAGGCTTGTTGGTACTCCTAATTTTTCAGTGTTGATGCTTCATGAGCAAGCAGTTCCTGCAGTTACTTCTGTGCCGATTACATCTGTAGCTCAACATTTTCCCACCTCGGTTCTTTTACAAGAGCAGCGTGATGAGTTCAAGCCTCTATTGCATGTACTGAAAGAAGATAAAACATCTGAGGTTAGAGTTCTGTTGTAGAAATGCTCTGCATATAAGTTAGATCAGATGTGCGCTTTAGACGTGTACTGCATATAACTTGAATAATCCTCAATGGTGTAAAACTCCTTACTCAAACTTCTGTTTTCCCTCATTTGAAATTATGCCTATTGATGATACTAATTTTCTTTTTTAAAATGCCACCATTGATTTGTATAATTCAAGATTTTGTGAGGCTTCTTCTTTCTTACACATTTACCACTTCACACACCTACTTGGTATTCCTTACTTCTTAGAAATTGACTCATACGCTATCTCTATTTCTCTCCTGGGAAACTCCTAATTAATTACCATTTTCTGTGTTTTAATTAGGCTACATTAGATAGGATGCAGATAGAGACTGGGGCCTCTGTCCATGAAGATTTAGACATTGATGACTTTTACCCGTTGGTGAACGGCTCTAAGCCCCAATTGCTTAAGCCTGATATTTTAGATGTGTAAGATGAATAAAACTCCTCTTTTTTTCTTTTTTCTTTTTCAGGTGATTGCAATTTTATTATCAAATTGCATCCTTATGTGATGCTCATGTTGTATCCCTGCCTTGCAGATTTTCATCCTTACAAACAGGAGCAAAGCCATCCACACCTTTGACTCTGGAGTCTTTGGCCACTGCTTCCAATAAGCATATGGATGTTGAACCATGTAATGTAGTTGCCCTGGCTAAGAAAGCTTTGTCAGCCTCCAGAGAAGCAGCCTCATTAGCTGAAGACTCCCAATCAATGGGAGCTGATTTTGACGAGTCTCTTTCTCTGGGGTCAGTTTTGTGTTACTTCCTTGTTTCATTATGATTTTCCTATCAATTCCTTTGGAACTGAAGTCAAGAATTTTTGTCTAGTTTGGGGTATACAAGTTTGGCCAACTGGATAGTTGAGGAGGAGAAAACTGTAAGGTCAACCCGTATTCTAGAGAGACGGCGCAAGCGAATTAAGACAAGGAAGGTGCCTAAGTCAAAAGTTATAGGTCACGAGTCAAACAGTTTTACAAGTTCAGATGTGCGGAAAAAGATAAGTGAAGGATTTAATCCAAATGATCCCCTGCGGTTGTTCTTGTGGGGTCCTGAAACAAGACAACTTTTGACTGCTAAAGAGGAGGCAGAATTGATTGCCCGAGTTCAGGTGTATATCTAAGTAAAGTTTGTCTGCTGATTTTTGGATTACTTGTTTATGTAGGGTCTGATACGGCATTCATGTGTCGACTTATGTAACAGGATTTATTTAAGTTCGAAGAAGTGAAGAGTAGACTTCAAACACAGTTTGGCCGTGAACCAACTTTGATTGAATGGGCTGAAGCTGTTGGAATTAGTTGTCAGATCTTGAAATCACAGCTTCGCTCTGGTACCAGCAGCCGTGAAAAGCTGATTTATGCTAACTTACGTATGGTGGTTCACATTGCTAAACAATATCAAGGGAGAGGTCTTGGCCTCCAGGACTTAATGCAGGTAATTTCATTGGGACATGCTTTCTTATATGTAGTCCTTAGGGCTAAGACTTGACGGTTTTTGTTACACAGACCACATCTTACCGACAAAATTTTGACTTCTACGCCAAAGTTTTTTTCTTTTTGGCTTACTTGAATGCAGTAAAGCATTGTATTAGATCATGAAATTGCATTGGGAACTCCTACATGCCAGATTGAAATTTTAAATTTGTGCCATCTGTTCGGATCAACAATTGTTCGTCTGTATCCTTCATGATCAGATAATGGATATTATTGCATTCATCTCGGCAATGTCAGCAATTCCTAGGATGGCATATATTATACACATGCTCTATCTGATTGTTTGGTTAGGTTGTATTGGAGGTTAAACAAGAATTCTTTTCAGAAAACTTCATTGCAACCAAAGAGCAGTATTTTGATTTTATAATAAGGCCTGGACTTGAGAATTAAATTGCTTTTCTATGTTTATCTGATACTTTTGTAGGAGGGAAGTATGGGTCTTATGAAGAGTGTTGAGAAGTTCAAGCCCCAAGCTGGTTGCCGATTTGCTACTTATGCATACTGGTGGATAAGGCAAACAGTTAGGAAGGCCATATTTCAACATTCCAGGACCATCCGCTTGCCGGTAATGAAAAAATTACCATGTCTCCAGTCTCTACTTTGCAATGAGATTCTTCTTTAAGTATCTATCTTTTGTGTCAACTGATTGTATCCTGTTCTGAAAAATTTCTGTTGTCTCCATAGGATTTTGCAACAGAATGAAAATTATTGAATTGCTTAATGCAGATGATGAGGAAAAGTACTGTTGCCATTGAAATCTGTACCTTGAATTCTTAGTTTCGTCACCACTTTTCGCTGTAGTGGAAAATCTACAGTGTTACCTTGCTAATATACTAAATCCGCACCCATGTCTGAATACTCAAAAGTTAACTATTTCGTAGCGTGTGCAAAGCAAAAAGAACTTTACTGAATATGACAATTATTCACAGGAGAATGTGTACAGCCTCCTTGGCAAAGTATTGGAGGCAAAGAAATCATGTATTCAGGAAGGAAATCACAACCCAAACAAAGAAGAACTAGCGAGACGGGTTGGTATTACAGTTGAAAAGTTGGAAAAGTTGCTATATGCTACAAGAATGCCACTTTCAATGCAACAACCAGTCTGGGCTGACCAAGATACTACCTTTCAGGTAAAGATTCTTCTTGTCCCGATTTTCTTATATACCTCTCTCTCTCTCTCTCTCTCTCTCTCTCATACTTTTCTGGTATATGATTTGGCTGTATACAACTTCAATTTTGAACGTGATGTAATTTGTTGGACTATATTGAGCATGGTTTCTCCAATGGTTTAAGAAGCAAACATTTTTTTCTTTCACAATTGCAGGAGGTAACTGCTGACACTGGGGTTGAGATCCCAGATGTGAGTGTAGCAAAGCAGCTGATGAGGCAACATGTGCGCCACCTCCTAAGCATCCTCAATTTAAGAGAGAGACAGATAATCAGGCTAAGGTATGGCATTGAAGATGGCAAGCAGAGATCACTATCAGAGATTGGTGGCATGTTTGGATTGTCCAAGGAGCGGGTGCGGCAGCTGGAGAGCCGAGCATTCTTGAAGCTCAGGCAGTCCCTTGGAAGCCAAGGGCTTGGGGCTTATGGTCCTTTACTTGTTTAGAAATGCAGCACAAGGCTATGGTATCTACTCCGTCGGTTCGATTTCTGGTATCTTTTAAGGAAATCTGGAGTTCAGCTGTTGAGCTCCCAGTTTTTGGAGCTGATTGTACAGCAAGCTGAGGCTTGGAATATAGAGAACGTCCAAAATGAACAACTTAGGCTTAAGGGTCAAAAAAATTGGAGCTTAGCGGAGGCTAGGTTTCAATGCTCCGAAGTTGTAATATTGGCTTTCTTTGCTCTACTGTAGAAGAGTTGAAACTCTATACTGTAAGTTATTGTATATTTCTCACATTTTTATTCAAAGCTAGCACTCCTAATTGAGGGGTGGGCGCTTCTTGTGTCATTCGGCAGAAGCCAACTGATCAAATTTTGCTCAAGGACTTCCTTGAACTGCGCATTTTGAATTTACAATCTTAGGCAAACCTATTTGTGTAGATTTTACCAATCCAAAGTGATTTCATCCATTCTTTACAGTTCAGATGTTTTAAATCCTTCTTTCAAATTCAAGCAACTTACTCTACTAGGCAAAGAAAGTTTGAATTCTTCAGGTAAAGAGAGGATAGAGTCACATAAAAAAAATTATATATGAGTGCATAGAGTTAAGACTTGGCTGTATGAAGGCTGCCTACAAGTGAATGATATACTCTATCATCAGGTGTGAGGCCTTCTCTTTTCATCTCATCATACAACTTAAAAGCTTCGTCTGTTCTCCCATCCTTAGACAAACCTGAAATCATTGCTGTATACGTGACGACGTTACGAGTCAAATCCCTCTGATACATTTCATGAAATAATTTCAGTGCCTCATCCACCTTGCCATCAATACATTCGCCATGTATAAGCGATGAATACGTATACGTATCTGGCATCAACACCTTGTCTTCCATCTCCTTCTTTAGCTTGTGAGCTTCCTTCATCTTACCTTTCTTGATGTGCCCATCAATTAGAGCATTGTATGTTACAGTGTTAGGTCTCTCTCCCTTCCTTTCCATCTCTTGAATTACCTGCTTTGGTTCGACAAAGTTTCCTTCCTTGCAGAATATGTCAATTAGAGTAGTGAAACACACTACATTTGGAGCCACACCTCTTTCTTCCATTGTGAACAACAAACTCTTTGCCTCCTCATTCCTATTCAATTTACACAATCCACTAGCTATAGTGCTGTAAGTAAACACATCAGTCTGAAAGCCTTTCCATTCCATGAAATCCTGCATCCTTAGAGCTTCATCCATCATCCCTTTTCTGCAGTACCCGTCAATCAGCGTATTAAACACAACTTGGTTTACGTCAATGCCTTTACTTTGCATCTCATTCACCAAGATGTCTGCCATCTTCATCTGTCCGCTCTTGCACGCACCATTAATCAATGCCCCGTAAGTGTGAACATTCGGGACAAGGCCTCTTTGAGTTAATTCGTCGAACAGAAACAACGCCCTTTTCATATTTCCCACTCTACCATTCCAATTAATAATCGAAGTATAAAGATACACATCTGGTTCTATCCCTCTCTCATGCATTTCCTCAAACACCTTTTCAGCATCTTCAATCTTTTCACAGCTACCAAACCAATCAATCAAAAGCGTGCATGTTGCCACATTATAACCCACACCATCCTTCTCCATCAAGCTCAAGGCCTCATTAACACCCTCAAAATCCTTCCTTTCAATGTATGCTTTCAGAAGTGTGTTATATGTAACAACATTAGGCTTAATTTGTCTACCAGCCATTTCACCCATCAAAGCCTTAGCCTTTTTCACCTCCCCTCTCTTACAAAGCTCATTCATCACAAGCGTCATTGAATGAACAGTGATTTGAACACCCTTTTCAACCATTTGATCAAAGAACCTCAAACATAAATCCACCTGACCACATTTCTTCAATGCAAGCAAAAGCACAAAGCAGGACCTTTCTTCAATCTCAAACCCCTTCTTCCCCGCATAGTCAAAAACCCCAACAGCCTCCTCAAACATTTTGTTATCTGCATAAACCCTGAACAGCATATCACACAATCTCTCAACAAATTTCACGCCTTTACGCTCATCCTCAGCCAAAGAGACAATTTCAGAAACAGGGCATCGAAGAATATCATTGGAGACAAAACCATTCAACACAATTTTCATTTGGGCAAATTTCTTAGCTTGATAGAGCCTGCAAATGAGGGCTACATGGGCTTGAAGATTGGGCTTGTGGGAAGTGAGAGATGGGTTTGTTTGGAGAAAGTTGAATAAGCTCAAGCAAGAAAGGGGCGGGACGAGTGGGTTTGAGAGGACAAGGTTGGTTATGTGGGGGTTGAGATTGAAGAGCAGAGATGGGGTGGATTTGAGGGGTTGAAGGCCTGAATTGATTAGGGTTTTAGAAATCTTCTGAGCAATTTCTTGGTTGGATATCAATGTGGGGTCTGTTGGGAAGAGTTTCTTCACGGTTTTGAAGGTTTTCTGAGAAGACATTGTTTGTCAAAGCAAAGAAGAAGAAGAAGAAGCCCTGTTTAGTCTAAAGCTCGATTTGCTTAGAAGATCTGTTTAGAAAGAGGTCAATTTTAGCGGGTATAAATGTGGTTGCATTGATCAAACCCAATCAGACGATCGTGGCCGTTCATCTTCTTCTTCTTCCTTTTTTTTGAGCCGTTATCCCTAGTCAATGGGTCGGATTTTTATATGGTCCGGTTCAAAATTATTTAATTAGTCGAATATGAATATTTTAAAGGGAGATTCACTATTAACCCAATATAGAGACCCAAATTATTAAAAAACTTATATGAAATGGATTTTAAAAACACACCCAAACCTCATTTACGCATAACAAAGAGCTCTTAACTTCTTATAAATTACAAAATTGCCATTAATTTCTTAAAACAAATCCAACTCCAAAACCTCATAAAAAAAAAAAAACCCAAAACACTCAATAGGGCATCAAAGTGATTTAATAATCAAAATTAGAAATTAAATGGTGTATGGTTTATCTATATTACTAGTGCTAAGAAAGGGTATATGACTAAATATCTCTATTTTTAATTCATAATTTATCAAATTGTAACACCACATAACGTGTTGATATGATATTATAGTCTCATACAAATATGTTATAATAGGGGATAGATTTATAAGTTCTCCATATGATATGATTTCATCTATTTTTGAACTTCTACATATTATATCAAGCTTCCTTCTAACCAAAAAACCAAAGACTTATTGTTAACTATCACCGTATTATCTTAAAATACCTCAATTAACGAGCTTCAATCTCAATTTTAATTTCAACTACAGAATTGTCGGTTATATAATATGCAGAAAGAGGACGGTCATCGATCATTTCGGTATCAAGATGGAACATAGTCATGCCAGTCAGAATCCCCCAACGCCTCTCAATTTTGCCTCTCAGATCAGCCACCATGATTGTTTCTCTAATTCTCACAATTCCTAAATGTTCGTCTTTATACTTCACCCAAATAATGAATTTTGGTTCTCCAGGCAAAGGTGTCACACTGAGTCTTAAAACACCATATCGTTGGGGGAAGTAATTTCCAACTCTGTCCTCATCCTGCAGCATTATTTCGTCTAGCCACAGGGTCTGCCTCTCCACCTCAACACTCAAACGCTCCTCAATCCCCCTCTTCACATCAAGAATTGTTGCAGAATGTGGTGTTTCAATCTCAGGGGTGACTTGCCCTCCTGTAATTATTATGAGAACCATGGCCACAAAATAACCCACCAAACACTTCTCTCACTTCAAGTTTACAAGAAGTCTTTTTTGAAGATTTAAGTTTGCTGTGATTTAAATATGTAAAATTCATGTTAAAGGGTGTTCCTCTCTCTCTCTAGTCACATTTTTTAGGTGCAACAGAAATCTCATGTACCTACCCATCATGTATTATTTTGATGCTTAGCACTCCTTTTTTGTGTTTTCCTTTTTTCTTTTTCTTTTTTTCTCGCTTTACGTACCAATTACAATTTGAAGTGTGTTTTTTTTTTCTTATTTTGTCATGTGCTTTTTTTTTTTTTTTTCTTAATGAGAAATTCAACTTGATCAATCCACACGCCGTATCAAATTGTGATTGATTTATAAGAAGAAATTTAGTTTACTTGTAATTAAAGAGCCATAGTCAAGAATTGTTACGGAAAAGCCACTTTCTAGGCATGCTTTAGAGGTTTCTAATAAATCTCATTTATTAAACTGTGTCAAAGTCCTTATGAGATAGGAGAAGAACTTCTTCACACTTGGGATTACAGAGGGCGTGGTCCAGTTTGGTTTGGTTTTCATCTTACACTGGAGCTAGAATCGGTATTATTCAAATGGTGCAATTCGGTCTAATTTTGATGAAAAACATTTATGAAACTGATTGGTCTATTTTAAATTGGTTTCGGTGCAGTTTCCGGTTTTGGACCCGATTTTTTTTATATATTTTTTTACACTTCCAACTAAAATTTTATTTTTTGGATTTAAAAATTTACAAATGACCCAATTTCATGTAAAAAGATATTTGGGCTTAGAAAAAAGAGGTGCTTTGAAGTTGTGCTTGGGGAAATATTAGTTATGGATTAGAAATTTAGCATTGAACTTAAATAATTTTTAAAAAGATTTTAAAAAAAAATACCAGTCAGTCAGTCCGGTCCAATTTTGTAAGGTGTGAAATTAGCACTGGAATCGATTTGGTGCAGTTTGGTGCCAGTTTGTTGAATTTTTAGTCGACATGATTTTTTTTCTAATTTTTTAGTCTCGATGCCCACCCTTACTTGGGATGTCATTTGGCAAATCACACACTGCCACGTGCTTTGGTTTTTCTACACGTGATTGTAGTGAGGCATCAGCTACATGAAAGTTTTTCTTCTATTCATGGCATGTTTACTAATCCGGAATTGGATTAAGGGGAATTGAATTGAGGAGGAATTGGATTGAGGAGAATTGGATTCCGGATTCCTAATAAAGTTGTTTACTAAATCATATGGATTGAGGGGAGTTAGATTCCCAATTCCTATTGAAGTTGTTTACTAAATCATATGAAATTGAGGTATGAGTGGTATTATTTACTAAAATGTCCACATTTTTGAGTTAAAGTAGATGGCATATTTGGAATTTTGAAAATTGTGTGAGGATATAATGGTAAAAAAGATGAATTCCTAATGAGTGAATTCTCCCGGAATTAGAATACCACCTCTTATTCCGGAATTGAATTCCTCCAAAATCAGGAATTGAATTCCTAATTTTGTGTGGGCCCCACTTACTTTTTCAATTCCTTGATGCAAGTAAACACAGGAATCCTCAAAAGTGGAATTCAATTCCGGATGAGAATTCCAATTCCGGATTAGTAAACATACCATCAATGTAAAGGAAGAGTAGCACAGCTGCTATCTGCAGAATCAAATAATTATATGACATCATTAATTTGTTGACTAGTGTAGCCTATTACCTTACCTATTAGCCAATTTAACCTATTGCACTCTGTGGCTAGGTAACTGTAAAACTGTGATCTACATAAATACACAAAGCAGAGTGTAGCTGGCCCGAGAACACTTATTAGCTCAAAGCCTCAACAAAACAAAACAAAAAACACTCTGGCTTAGCACATGGCTGGACCCCTGTACATGATCTTGAGCCTTTAATTAAATTTGCTTGGTCAGCAGAAGGCATCACAAAAGAAAATCAACGTCATCAGGACAATTCAGTCGTACAGATAAGCTGAGGTATCTTGGCCACTAATTGCCTGCATTTTCTTCAAAACTTCCAAGCTTCACTTTTCTTAACACTAATGAACTATGATAAAAGTTCCATTGCTTGCCAAGAACGACTATATATGTGGAGGAGATCATTCCACAATTTGTTTAGCCCACCTCTAGTTTTCAATTTGGAGACTATTTCTACTCTTTCTGCATATCAGAATTTGACATATATGCAAAAATTATTCATTAAAATATTTGCACACGTGGCCAATGGGGTCTTACTCAATGGTAGAGCTGTTGACATACAGACTAGTAGTCTGTAGTTAAATTTTATATGACACCGTGTTTGTGTGTGTGAACAACCCTCATCCTTTCTTCTAACTGTGTCAAAAATAATAAATATAAAATGAAACGAAAGTGACACATACATATACAGCAGTCTCTAGAGTTGAGGGCATTTATGGGTGTGCGGTGGGGGTCAAGGATTCTATTGCAATTCTTTGACCAAAATAATGTAGCACTGTACTAGTCTCCTATTTGAACTTCAAGTTACCTAAAAATTTAAAGCATGATGTTATATTCTTTCACTTGAATTTTTTTAATGGTAGTAGAAGTAGGGGCAGTTAACCCTAAATAATATATATATGTACATAAATTCTTTTATGCGGATGTCTGAATGTTAGTATTGTGCAGACGTCATGTATTTTCTATTACCCTTTCCTGCTTTTTTACATGTTTATTATATATCCATATGATAATAGCGTGCAGACATTCGAATGAGAGAATAACTATATATATATATATATATTTTTGCGGTGCTTGAGGCACTTGATCTGTGGAGGACTTTGGAGTGGGGTCAAGGTGAATTTTTAATTGAAAACATATCAGGTAACAAAAATGGCAGGAAACTTGGCCCATTCTATGTTTCATATGCTATGTTATCCTCCTGACAGCTGGTGGGTTTGCAGTGTTCACAGTTCATATCCAACCCATATTAAAAATTTCTCTTCTGCCTGCACCAATGGCTCCCATCATTTCTTCTACTTACTCTAACTCCAGGCCCCCCCAATCTCCAATATAATTATTAAAAAATAATAATTATATAGTAGAGCCATCAAATTTATTCACTAAGCCCTGTAAGTTATCTACTAGAAATAAAAGAGATTCTGAATGAATGAGTTCATATTTAAATGAAAGAAGAAAAAAATTCACCTTATTTGATGAATAAATGTGCATATTTCACGATGTAATTTTATAATCTGAACAATTTAATGTTTAGGTCCTCATTCGAAGATTATCCTCCCTTCAAAATTTCATCCAAATCAGGATTGTTTAGTCATTTGATTATTACTGTAAATATTTCCTTATTTATCAGAAACATTGTGTTTCATCTGTTCATTAAGTCACACGTAGATAATTAAATGCTTCAGTAATGAGGTAAAAGTGAACAGTTTGAATCATGAGACAGATACATGTATTACCTTTTCACATGTGTATATATTTACTGCTTCTAGTGGGACTAGTAGTGACAAATCTAGAAGCAGTGCAGCAGAAGCTGGTGAGAGTGATCAGACCTTTGAATTTCAAGTCTTCATCAATATGGCACTGGCGGTGGAGGAAAGCGAAAGTAGCACTACTACTAGTACAACTACAAGCTTCAATCAAAATGCGCAGAGGAACATGATGAACGGAGAGTGTGAATCCGGCTGCCAGCGGCCGCCGTTCGGGAAAAAGTGCCGTCACCTGTTGAAGAAGCAGCGGACTAAATTCTACATCCTCCGGCGCTGCATAGCAATGCTCCTCTGCTGGCACGAACGTAATGACCCCTGATATAATAGCAAGGCACACCTACCTAGCTAGCTTGTTAGTTCATTTTTCTTAATTAATTTTCTCTTTCTCTTTCTAGTATTATTAATCTGCTTAAATATATATATGTATAGAAGTATATTTGAAGGCTGTTCATGAACTTTGTTTCCAATTTGGAGCCAATAAGATCTGCCCACTTTATTTTTATTTTATCTTAGCTTTTTGATATTGGTTTTTCTTTCACTTTTCTTCTTCCTCTTCTTCTCTCTCTTCTACATTTTTTTTAATGGTGCTAATTATGATCTCAAGGTGATCAGTTCCTCTTGGTTTGTGTAATTATCATCATCAATTTATATTCATTGTATTGTATGAACAATATAAACTCCTAATTATATTAAAAACTGAATGGATTTAATGATATTTAGATATTTAATCATAAAAAAACCAGGTCTGAATTAATAATGCATAATCCTTTTTTTTTTTTTTTTTGGGTTCATAGAGATATTATCATGGTGTACAAATCAATTCAGTTTTATATACATCATGATTTGATTTTCAACCAAATTCTCTGTTAGCTTTATTTTATGAATTTCCATATATACAGGTCCTTTTTTGTTTCTCAGCTTTCTGCTATATTCTTTTACTCAACCTTGTTATTCCAGTTCTTAATTCGTAATCGCTTTTTGGCTTTTTTTTTTTTAAAAGAAAAGAATTTACAAATAAAAATAGTATTATTTTCAGAATATTGGTATAATGCATGCAAATATAAATTAGTTTTCCAGAAATGGACAAAGGGGAATAATTTATAGTTTAATGCATTTATAATAATTCCACCGAATACCCACAATATCCTAATTGATTTGTCAATTCAGACAGTCTAATCCCAATCAGGGGCCTCCTGGTTAGGGAACACCAGACAGGAGCAAGGAAACAAGTGGATAATTATTTTCTTTGGACTATATTCTAAATTGTTAGTTAGGTTTTTAGGGTCATGTGTGTCCTCAAATCCCATCATCATTTCATTGTAATGTTCCTTGGCATGCAACAAAAATTTATGGTCCGGATGAAGCATGCAGTGCAGGTCACTCTTACTTGTCAATAATAGAAGTAAGACCATATACACTTCCAATAATAACAAAAGCAATTGTTAATTTGGCGATATTTGAATGCTGACTTAAAAAGTAGACGATTTTGTATAAGATGATATTGAAGAGTGGCCTCAAACGAGAAGTTGACATCATATTAACTTACGAACTCATTAGCGTCATATTATAATAATAATAATAATTAATAATAGTGTTGAGAGATGAAGATGATGTAATATGGATGTAAACATAGAACTTTTTACTATACATCGCAAACAAGAAATAGACATGCTAACATGGCGACTTGAAAGTGAATAAAAAAATATTTCATGTCAAAATGTGGTTGCTCCCGCAGAGAGAGAGAGAGAGAGAGCAAAACTTCTGCATTAGAAATGCTTACTTATCAAAATGTCAAACCTAACTTAGATTTTCAATTTGAATTACTCACTGTTATGGTCTTTCAACTATTCCTCAATTCACACTTTTAATGTTATATCATGTTGATCCTTCCGTCGCAGTTTATTAGTTTTTCTGTCATTTTTAAAAGCATAAATATCTACTCACACCATATTTCAGTATCTATATAAGTAGAATATGAGAAGCCTGAGGTTAGAGAAGTATATACAACATGGATGGATATTTGTACCCTTAAGTTTTGAAGGAAAACCAAAGGTACTTTGACATAGTGATCAAAGTGACACACAATTACATTACAACTTATTTAATAAAACTTTATACTAATATATAACATATCATTTCAGACTTTTTGGTAAGCTACCATATAATGTTATAATAATATCATAATATGCGCATCCCAAAAGCATTATTTAGAATTAAGAATTCCTTCTTCTTTTTTGGTCGAAAAAATTAAGAATTCCTTGTGCTAAGCTAGCATTAAGGTAAAATGAAAATTTGTTATTTTTTCTACATGTGACCGTCTTATAGTCAAATTTGGGCAATGACGGACCTACGCAAGGGCTTAACTGAGTCCATTGCTGGTTTTGTACTTTAGTCTTTATTGTATAACAAAATCCACTACAATTAAATATTAGTCCACTTATCTTTTAGAATTCAATTTATCCTAGCCACCCAAATCAGATTTTATTTTCTTCTACCCACTGAAATCCTACCATATAATATTAATTAGCCCAAAAAATTCCAAGTTATAAAAGATCTCCCGAATTTTTTTTTTTTTTGCCAACTTCTAGAAAAATATATGAATCTGCCATTGAACTTGAGCCTCATAAATACAGTCATTTTCAAATATGAATGAACCTAGCTTTGACTACCCTATGCATTGATCTCATAAATCATCTCATCATGCATTTGGTTCACATTAAAAAGAAAAGTAACATAAGAATTAAGAAGTGAAAATAATAATAATTATTTGTGAACATTATAAAGAGAGTGTATGGGCCGATGCCGATGGATGTAGAGCTGGGGCCCACTGCGTAGGTCAGCACAGCAGACAGCGAGAATCGTTGATAGCAAAGTGAGATGGGAGGGAGGCGGTACGATCCCCTGTGGCTGAAAAGTGCCCCTCCCACCCCCACCCCCTCGTGCGGCCCTCTCTTGCCCCTTTAGGTACGTTTGGATGGGTCCCACCCAATTTTGACCTTCAGATTATTGGTAAATTACTGTCCGCTGTCTTCTTCACCGACCTAACTTCACCCGGCATGATTTTTTACCGTCTATTCACGTACTTTTTTTTTTTTTTTTGATCGGGTCTATTCACGTACTTAGTTCAATCAAATCGATGCTTTGGAGGTTGAATCTAGATAGGGACATTTCCCTTCACATATAATCGACCATCTAGTTGGTTTAAAATAAAATAAAAATTATATTACATAGGGTTTTTATTTATTTCACATTTACATAGGATTTCAAAGTTTTTGCACATGAAGTTGTCATCACATTTTCTTACTAACTTATAATTTCAAGGCTTTTATAATTCTTTTTAAAATTCAACGAAAATTTTGTCTTTAATTCTCTATAAATATAGATATTGATAAGAGCAACTCCACCAATTTGCCCATTACCATGGCAAGGGGGGGGAGTAGGGCAGCCACTATTCACGTGAATAGTAGTTGCCATTGCAAATAGTATTGTGTGTTTCCACCCGTTGCCATGGCAAAGGGCAATTACTATTCATTTTTTTTGTTTTTTTTCACAAATTTGTTTACCTAAACAACTAATTTGGATAATATTTTCGGATAAGATTTTTGGGTTTGTACGTGTCAATATTTATTATGAAATTCATATCTCAATCGGATAAAATTTTGGTATTTATAGAAATTTTTTTTTTTTTTTTTTGGTATTTAAAAACAAAAATCGACGTCAGCACTATAGCACCTGAGCACTGTAGTGGTACTGTAGCTCTGACGTCAGCACCAGCCCTCGGGCTGAACTAGCCTTCGGGCCAGCCTGACTTCGTGGGACCCACTCCCAGCTCGGGCTTGGGCTCATTGCTGGAAACCCATTTTTGCTTTTTTTCCCCCCAGCCCCAGGCAAGGGGGCTCCGTTGGAATCGCTCTAAGAGACGGCGGGGTATCACAAATTAGTTAGTTCACAAAACCCCATGTGCGTACATCAAATCATATTTTTAAGTATTCCTATTTAGCTCTTAAAATGCGAGAAATCATTCTTTATTGTATTTATTTACAATTCGTCATATGCTAGTTTAATTTGTCGTTTAAAAAAAAAAGAGTGATTCTCTTTAACAAGTCAATACGTGTCAAATTGTAATTAGTTTGTAATCAGAAATGACACTTTACTTTACATATATAATATATAATATATATATATGCATAGTCTCTTCACATTACACATAAGAGATCAAAATATCATTCAAACAACAAAAGACCATGTCTCTTCACATTAGGCTGGTGGAATGACAAAACATAAAGATGTACATGTAAAGTCAAGAACAAAATGCTTACGTGTGGGGCCTGGTTGGGGGCTAATTGCACGTGCATTCCTGACATGGTTGAAAATTTGATGTTACAGAGTTTACATCTGGCAAAAGCCACAATATTTGACGTGCAACAACCATTCACAACCTACCACGTGGAGCCGCACGTGTGTGTAAAGTTGTAAACAAAAAGTACTGAAGAGCTGGAGCACGCAGCCAGCCAGTGAAGAAGAACCCTACTACTCTTTACCCCTTTTTAGGTTATCTTCTCCAACCATTTGTCAGTTGTCCCATAATTCATTTTCTTGCCAACTTCTATCAACTACCAAATAGCTATCACGGATCACCAAGTTTGAAGTTTCCATCTATGCCCATCTCAAAATTTTATTCTTTTTAAAATAAAAAAAACTCCGACAATTTACTTATACTAAGTTGTTTTTACGTTGCGAGAGTTTCGAATCTAAGATGTTTGAATTTAAGAATCAGGCATAAGAGATGAAACATACGTGTCTGAATTTAGGTGAGTGAAGTGTTGGCTGAGTCACATAATGTTAGGGTATATGACCCTTTTGTGTAGGGTGCAGGGTGTAGGGCAACCCTACGAAGATGGGAGGAAAAAATGAAGCAAGATGAGAAATGTGGTGGGGTAGAAGGGCTTGTCAAGAGCCATAATTGCGATCTAGCTAGGACGAAGATGGGGTGTTGCTTCTTCTCTCACACCATTATTATGAATGGTATATGATATGATTTGATGTTTTTTTATACCATCTAAAGTATGAGAGGATTGCCAACTAACCATGTTCCTCTCATACATATCAGAAATTTTTTGGGGTTGTTTGAGGAAAGTTTTGCACTTGTCACATGAAAGATAAGATCTAGATTCCCTTTAATAATAATTTTTTTAAAGACATTGAAACAACCAAGTTTAAAAGAGACATGTAAAGTTTTAAATTTTACGAAAAAATTCAAATCAAATAATCATGTGTACGATTTTAAAGGGGAGGAGTGCTTTTTAGCTTGTAAAGGGCAAAGACAAGAAAGAAAGAGAGCTAAAAAGTGAAGAAAACAATGGATCGTGACACAATGACATTGCAAATGAGGACTGAGGACCCAGTGCCACTAATTTCTTGTTTCCCCATGCATGGTCTAATCACTACTCTCTCTCACTCTCTTTTCTTCTTTGTTTTATGCCTGCTTTATTAAGGACAATTAATCGGCCTGACTCCCATTGGCCTGCATTCTTAAGAACACTTTCATTCCTTTGACATGGCAAAAGGCAAAGACAAGGCAAGAACTGTTACTATTTATATGAATAGTAACAGTCCTTGCAAAAGACTTCCTATGTTTTCATCCATTGCCATGATAATTCAAGGGCAACCACTATTCACATGAGATATGAGGAGAGGAATTTGTATAGAGTTTTGGTGTGGAAAGTGAAGAATATGAATAGGTGTTTATTTTTTAAAAATTCTGAAATTTTAGGGTTTTTTTTTTATATTTTAAAATTTCATTGTTGATGTTAGCAACCCCAGGCACAAGCTCGGGCTCATTTTGCCTTTGAGCTTGTCGGGTTTGCTAGGATCCACCTCCTGCCTGGACTGCTGAAGCCCGCTGGAAGCGCAATATGGGGCTCGCTGGAAGCGCAATATGGGGCTTGGGCCCCCTCTGCCCGAGCCAAACTGCAACGTTGGAAGTGCTCTAAGTCAACTTAATCTGCTGCTATGCTTGTCCCGCTCTTGATATTTCATTGAGTTTTTGATGGATTTTTAAAAGTTCAAAACTATTCGATCAGGAATTCAAACGAGTATATACAGTTGTGGATATGTTTAAATCCATATTGTGCTCAGTTTCCAAATGCTATAAAACAAGAGAGCGAGCGAGAGAGAGAGAGAGAATTCAATACGATATTAGAGCAAAGTCGATATTATTATTATTATTATTGATGGGTGAAATCTAATATTTGGACTTAGAGCATCCACAATGGGCTCCCTAAACCACATCCTTAGCTAAATTTTAGGGAGGAATTGAAAAAATCCATCTCCAATCACGCTCCCTATCCTGCTCCTAAAATAGGGAGGCCTCTAGGAGCTCCTAAATCTGAGGAGAGAGAAAGGGCTCCTAGTGACTCCCTATAATTAAATGCTACCATATTTTATTATTATTTTAAATATTTATTTAATGATGTCTTTAATTTTATCATTTTTTTTCTGCATTTTATATTTGTAATCACGTTCTATTGCAAGCCACCTACACCATCTGTTCTATTCTTTTTGCCGTAACTGTAGGTGCTTTGCAAAGCACAAACAAACATTTTTTTTTCCAATTCTTTTCACTGCAGACATTTGCAGCACACAAACACCTTCTCTTTTTTTTTTTTTTTTTTTTTTTTTTTTTTTAATTTTATAAATTTTAAAAGTTCTTTTCCCTGTAGGTATTTTGCAAACCACAACAACCATAGAATATTAAAATTAAACAACAAATAAACTTATACAATTGATCCCTTTCAAATTATATTTAAAAATAAACAACAAATAAATTGTTTTTGTAGTTTATTATTTTGGAATATTTAGTATTTGAATATAAATATTTTATTGCAAATCAGAAATTAAATTTAAAAAGAAGTATTTATGATTAAAAGAAGGAAAGCATTTATGACTCTCCAAATTAGGGAGTATGATTGGAGTTGAAATTTTTTAGAGAGCTCCTAAAATAGCTTTTTTGTGTTTTTAGCTAAATTTTAGCTAAGAAATAGGGAGCGTGATTGTGGATACTCTTATACTTTACACGATTTTGGAAAAGGCAGGCCGAATATGCATGTATCCAATGATGGATTCAGGAATTTTTATAGGGATAGGTTAAATAATTTTTTTATATAGAGGAGATATATTATAAGCCTTTTTTTTTTCTTGAAATCAAAATGTAAATAAAATTTTATAAACAAAACAAAGTCACATTACAAGCAAATATAACACAAAAAAGTACAAAATATAAATAACTATCAAATCAAACACATTGTCCAACTTCAAAAAAACATGTTCGATTGCAAAAAAAATTAAAGAGCTTGCCCTTCGAATCTCATCACGTTGATTGATTGGGTGCTCACAAATTGGAATGCATTTCCCAGGATCCCATTCTAAAGAAGCAATATCAAACTCTTTAGGTTCAACTACTTGAGATTCAAGTTCAGAAAGTTCCTCTGGAATTGAAGTATTAACATTAGATGCAGAAGGTGTATCTTTATTATCGTTACCATTTTTTTTGAAGAAGGAATAAATAGTTTTTCCTCTCTTTACTGGTATATTATCATAATGTGACATGATATCCTAACAAGAAACCAAAAATCAACAATCTCCAAAAAATTTCACCTAAACCCTAAATCATAAAAACTTAACAACAACAATTAAAATTGGAAATTGAATATATTAAAAAATATATTTAAAAAAAAGAGAGAAAAACTTACCAAGATTGAAGAACCCACTGAAGATAGGTTGGTACAATTTTTTAGAGGAGGAGAGCTATTTCCTCTAGGCTCTCAAGGTTCAAATATGGCATTTTGGGTGGCTAGAAGAAATCTTTTGATGTTTGCTCTCTGCGGGTGCAGCCTAATATCAGTACAATTAGAATAACTCAAGTTGATAGAGCTTTAGCGTGAATTCTGCTTCTAATCAAATTTATATAGGTTTAGATTGATGTTTATTATTTCCTATATGCTTCAGGAGTGGGCTTATTTTAAATAGATGACTGAGCTATTATTTACTTTACTTAGATTGGACTATTATTAGTTTATTATATTTATTTGTTGTAGTGGGTTAATATTTATTGGAGCAGGAATAAACTTATAAAATTTAAACCATATTTAATACTTAGAAATCTTCCCCTAGGCTGGAGCCCACCCTAGCCTAGGCATAAATCCGGCCTTGCATGTATTCTTAGAATCAAGGAAAAAGTTTGGCTACTTTCTTTTGAGAAGGAGAAATTCATTCATAAAACCACAGACGTACAAAGAGCGACATGATACAATGACCTCGTTAAGATTGAAGAGGGGCTCATTTTTATAACTAATACGGTTTTTTTTTCGTTACAAGTTTGTCAATTTTGCTATGTCAAACCCACTTACTTTTAAGGAGGAGCTGGTCAGTTTTAAGATGTCAAGTTAATCTCAGGTTTGAGTATGCTGCATGCATTTGTTAAGAGAACAAGAGTGAGATTTGAGAGGAAGAAGAATTTCTCTCTCTTTTTTTTTTTTTTTTTGGACGAAGAATTTCTCTCTTTGTGTAGCATAATCTTCTAGTTTGTTTTTGTTTTTGTTTAAAACAAAAGGTAATTGGTGGTACCTACTCCAAACTAATGATGGTTTTTATAGGTTGAAAAGTAAAAAATTATTGATGATTCCAAATCTACCAAAATCAGCTACTTTATCTTAAACTAAGTTCTTATCCAATTTCTCCTATTCTACTCTGAATTCATAATAACCGAGAAAAGGAAAAACTTGTAAAGACTTCTCACAATCAGGCATAAAAATCGAACAGGGAAGGGACTGTCTGAAGTTTGGGGATGAGGTGAGGGAAAAGAAGAAAACAGAAGAGAAACAATAGGGATTAAAATATAAAAGTAAAACCCAAGGTGAAAAATTAGCATAAAACATCAAACACAGTTCACCACACCTGAAGTAAAACCTGCTGTGTTTTTTAATTATCCATTATAATCTTAAAAGAAAATAATTAAGACTGTTTTAAACTTCGTAGTATCCAGGGGTCACCCAATGGCTGGAAACCCCGAGGCCTTTCTGGATACAATAATGTGATTAAATGGGCACTTCCACGGTTCTACCACATCATCAATGGAATACAAAATGCAAAGTTGAAATTCAAACATGAAAAAGACGCGTAATGAGAGACTATCCTAGTTGTAAAGGTCATCTTCATCAGCCCCAGCAGCAACAGTTGCAAAGGGGTCGGATCCAGCGGCTGCGCCAGAGGGATTGTCTGCGAACCTGAACTCGCTTCCAAACCCTCTTGACTGCTGCAATGTCTGCGCAAATGCCTGGTATTTGCGGATATCAGCATCACTAACACTCCTACGAGCATACTTCATCGACTCCTCAAAATGAGCTGCCCTGATCTCTGCTACTTCGTCATCAACATCCTCCTCCATTGCCTCAGGATTCTCGCTTCTCCTCCTCTCCCTCTCGATATCCTGCAAGATTAGAAAACAATGGTTATTCAGAAATGGATCCAGAGAAAGAAGTCTTTACATTCCTCCAAAGTGACAAAAAATTGATCCAAGTATCTATGAACACTGCAATATCATACCTTCTCAATATTCTCTCTAATGGCATATTTGCAAGCACGCTGGCATATTTCAGTTATATCAGCGCCACTGAATCCTTGGGTGTACTTGGCAAGTGCTCTGATGTCCACATCTTTGGAAACTGGAGATTTCCTCAAGCATGATTTGAATATTTGAAAGCGAGATTCCTCATCAGGGAGAGGGATGTAAATTAACTGATCCAGACGTCCTGGACGTAAAAGTGCAGGGTCTATAATGTCAGGTCTGTTGGTAGCCCCAATAATGAAAACGGTTTTCTTAGCAGTCATTCCATCCATTTCTGTAAGGAGTTGGTTCAAAACCCTGTCAGCTGCACCCCCAGCATCACCTACGCTACTACCTCTCTGCAAGTTGCAGAAATGAAAGTAATAAGCACATAGATGGATAAACACATCAGATGAGGGCCCAAAGGAAAATACTGCAGAAATTCTTTTGTCACAGAGCTTTCTGCTGAGGCTGTGCCAAAAGTTGCAGAGCCCCACAGTAAAAATTAGAAGTCCAGATAATCTATAAAACAGAACTAACATTTCAAGCTTCTGCCAAAGAATGCCAAGTTTTTTCCTATTTACTCACTGCTAAATTATGGTGCAAAGCTTTTTTCTTTTTCCAAATTGAACCTACTGTTGTTTCTGTAACAGAATGCTAAGTTTTCTCCTATTTAGTCATTGTTAAATTACGGTGCAAACCTTTTTTATATTTCCAAATAAAACTTGTTAATTGCGATATGCAAATTAGTAACCAGGCATCAGTAACAAGAAATGATTTTACATAAAGAGTGGTTCAAACCTGAGTAGCAATGGAATCGAGTTCATCAAAGAACAGGACACATGGAGCAGACCCACGGGCCTTGTCGAAAATTTCCCTCACATTGGCCTCACTCTCTCCAAACCACATCGTTAGCAATTCAGGTCCCTTGACACTGATGAAGTTTGCTTGACACTCATTGGCAATAGCTTTGGCGAGAAGAGTTTTACCACATCCAGGAGGACCATAGAAAAGAACTCCCTTTGAAGGTGACATTCCGAATTTCTCAAATTTCTCAGGATGCTCAACAGGATACTGAACAGTCTGCATGACAAGATAATACAGGAATAGATATTATAAGTAACAAAGACAAATGAGATAAATGAAGTTTTGTATGATCAACCCATTGTAATAAACTCAATTACCTCTTGAAGTTCTCGCTTAACATTGTCAAGACCTCCAATATCTTCCCAGCTAACATTGGGCACTTCAACAACCTGGCCAATCAAAAACATGAAATTATGAGTTTCCTCCAATGCACACAAGGCGTCTAATAATCAAAACAAAACTGTCACTTGAAACAAAATGTAAATACTTACTGTTTCACGAAGAGCAGATGGGTTGCTTGTGCCAAGAGCAGTCTTGAAGTGCTCATTTGTCACTGCCATTGAATTCAGAATCTCAGCATCTATTTCCTCATCTTCTAAGTCAATCACATCCATCTTCTCTCTGATGCATTGAAGAGCAGCCTCAGTACACAAAGCAGCTAGATCAGCACCAACATAACCATGTGTGTCCTTAGCTATCTTTTCCAAATCAACCTGTGCAATAAAAGTCCAAAACATTATGTAAGAACTTTCTGAAATATGGGAAAAAAAGGTTGAAAAAGAAAAAGATTGTATTTGACATTACATCTTCAGCAAGCTTCATGTTCTTTGTATGAATACGGACAACCTCGAGACGCCCAATTTCATCTGGTACACCAATATCTATTTCCCTATCAAATCTTCCAAACCTTCTGAGAGCTGGATCAATACTGTTTGGCCGATTTGTAGCCCCCATAACAATTACATGTGCACGAGACTTTAGTCCATCCATGAGCGTCAAGAGCTGGGAAACAATCCTCCTCTCAACTTCTCCATGTGTCTTCTCTCTCTTGGGAGCAATTGAATCAATTTCATCAATAAAGATAATTGATGGTGCATTCTTCTCTGCTTCCTCAAAAGCTTTCCTGAGATTGCTTTCACTCTCCCCAGCCAATTTTGACATGATTTCAGGTCCATTGATGCAGAAAAAGAATGCCCCAGTTTCATTAGCTACAGCTCGGGCAATTAGAGTCTTACCCGATCCAGGAGGTCCATACAGCAGAATACCCTTTGGAGGCTTCACACCAATCGATTTAAATAGTTGAGGATGCCTGAGTGGCAGCTCCACTAATTCACGAATCTGAGCCATCTGTTTCCTAACTCCACCAACATCATCATAGCCAACCTCATTTAATCTCTCCTCATCCTCCCTTTTCACAGGCTCTCCCTCACAGAAGATTTCAGTGTCGGGAGCGACCACACAGTACTCAGGAGGGTCAGTTTCAATAACCTTAAATTCTACACTCCTCATTCCTCCTCTCACAAGGAAGAGATCACCCTTCCTCACTGGACGGTAGGCCTCCAGGAAATAAGCTGCAAAAGTAGACAAGAGATTTGGTAAAAATGCATGCTGCAAAGAATTAAACAAGAACTTATTGGTAATACCATTTTAGTTCTCATAACTATCAGTAATAGCTAAAATAGAATTTAAACAGAAACTTCTAGGCGAATATAAATCGAAAATCAATGGTGACAATATATGACAATATACTGAATCTCTATATACAGTAGGTGTGACACAACAAGGATATATTGCTAAACCATTTTCCCTTAATCATATACTCTTTAAATCTGAAAACCGCCAATTAAATTACGAGTTGTAACATCCTCTTCAACTTGGACACTATCAATTGATTCAACTCTTTAAAGGAAAAGAATCAAATTTCTCAGCATGCAAGCATCTATGAAGTAATAATATGATCAAACACTCTCGATTTGTGCAATTATAAGTACCCTGTGCATACAGATATTACTGAACAGAAACTTTCGAGAGTTGGGGTTGCAATTGATGTTGATATTGACATAGCTTACTAGGAAAGATAGAGTTTCAAACAAAAGCAAACTTTTTTTAAATTCATGACGTGCTACAAATTTTAGCTCCAGTTGCACCTGAGAATAACAAGGGTTAGAAACTCACGTTTCAAGTATGCATCAAACAGATTTCCAGTGACCCCTTCAATAGTGTCATCCACAGGAAGAATGTGGACACGCTTTCCATACTTGACATCAGCACATTGGTGAACAGAAACAACATCCCCAGCCTAACCCTTAGGTTGCTCCTGACAACCTTGTTCATCCTTATCTTCGGTTCCTCACATGTATCATCAGCCAGGGCAATGCAGATTGTATCCTTCCTTTTCTTTCCCTAAACACCAATAAAAATATATAAACATGAAAAGTTAGTTGCCGTTTATCTTTATAATCCCAAGCACATGCAGAACAATAAAGTTTACGGAGAGTTCATGCTATTAATACCAAAGCCCAAGACCTGAACAGCCAATGACAATACTAAGCCAACCAAACCACAACATCGCATGCACAGTTTCAAAAGAAGAGGATTGAAAGAAGGGCATCCATATTAAATCACAACACCCCTTCTCTAAATGCCTAATTCTGGAACCTTATGAAAAAGCCAATTCCAACGTGTAAATAAATACAATAAAATTGTTTTTAATAGTAGAGTTCTACATCAATAGAAAAGTAAGGAGTAACCATCAAAACCCAGAATTTCGATACAAGAATCCCAACACTTCAGACACCAGAACACACCCAGTTCCCAGATCCCAAATAAAATACAGAAAACCTGCCAACCCAGGTACAATTACAGCATTCACTCACTGCCCAAAACCGTAATTCTTATTAGCCCTAACTAGAAAACCCTTGTAAGCAAAATTCTATCAACATTTCATCTTTCGCATATATATAACATGATGTAAAAATCGAACCTTGATCAAGATTGTGTCACCACGAAAGAGCTGGAGCTTCTCCATGGTATCTGGATGGAGCGCGACGACCGAGTTGTCATCGTTGATAGCATCATCCACAACAAGCCGATTCGCAGCCTTCTTGCGCTCAAGGATCGCCGTGCTGAAGTCCCTTTTCGTTCCCTTACTGCAACAAACAAACAAGAAAAGCAGAATCGCATCAAAACCCAGAAAATCCCAAAAGAAAATAACTTAAATTCAATCGAAGCACAGAGTAGAACCCAGTTGAATTAAACAGGGATCTCGGTACTTACGAGTCTGAAGATTCAGCCTTGTCAGTCATCGTGAAGATGGAGCAGAGAAGACCCAAGTAGACGAAGAGAGAGAGAGTCTGAGATTGTTCTGTCGATTGAAGAGTTCGAAGAGAGAGAGAGCGGAAGAGTAGCTAAAAGCAATTTGGTGAGAGATGGGGGGTTTGGGATATTTATAAGCGAAGGTAACTCCTTTTCTTGTTAGGAAAGAAATGTTTTGGTCTTGGTTTACTTCCTTTTTAGTTCAGGAATATTATTCAAACTCAGGCTTCTACTTTCTTTCTTTTTTTCTCTCATTGTTATTTTTGGAATGGAAATTCTATTTCTTTTTGTATACCTACAAATATTTTCTTTTCCCTTTAATTTTTTTTTTGCAATATTTAATTGCAAGGTCAATAATAAAAATGGATTTTCAAAAGAGGGATAGGCACATCTCTATAGAGAAGTTCTAATATGCATTTGCATATCATGAATTTATACAATATAAAAGGGTTTTTCGAATAGTTTTGTTATTTTTTGTTTTTACAAAATGTTATTCTAACTACTCTAATGTTGAGGAGGAGCTGAAATTCGGATATAGCACGAGGAGCACACATATATGTGTTAACATAATTGGTTTTTTTTGTTTTTTGTTTATATGAAAAATAAAAATACAACAAGAATAAATATAAGTATTTTACCATGAATACCCACAACATAATTAGAGGACAAAAATACATGTGGATGAGGACCAATCAATCAAGAGGATATAGCGAGAAACTCTAATTATTCTCTTTTTTGGATTAGTCATTCATTACCTTAAAGATAACTAATAAATCTTAATACTTAAAAATTAATGGGCACATTTTTAAAATTTCTAGAATCTTCTATTCCAAGTTCCTGTTTTCATCTGAGTCTTAAGGTGGAGTCCGACTAAACAAAACCTTAGTCCAACCAAATTGGGCTCATACTATTTTCCTTCTTTTTTCTTCTAGAATTACAGGCTGGTTGGTTATTGGGTTTTTCTTTATTTTATTTTGGCGGTGAAGTTATTGGGCTTTTTGGTTTCACATCGGAAACGACAGGCCGTTCAGTGACCCAAGTGCTGACGAAATCTCGTAAATATGGCCGACTTCTCATCATCTTGTTGTATTAAATACAATCACAGCCGTCGATGCGAACGAATGCTTAACTAATAAATTATAGAATTTATTAGATTTGGAAAGATCATATGGTTTTAACTATTCATAATTTTCCGTAATTTGCATGGTGTAATAAATTAGTCAAATTATTTACACATGCCATAGACTATATTAATTCAAACACAATATATCACATGCCTTGGATGTCATTCTTCCTTTTTACTGTCTAGCACCAAGTCCCTAAAAATCGGAATCAGATTGCTCAAAATAAACTTTCCTTAGTTCAGTGCAGATCTCATGTGCAAGCAGCTATTTATTTAGTTAGTTCCATTTTCTTTTACAGAAACTCTCATTTGAGAAGGAAGATAAGTTTGAAGCCTTATTGGTATGTGTAGAAAGTTCAACAATAACATCACATGTGCCCTCGTATATTTGACTTATATGAATAATGAATGGTTTCTTAATAGGACATAATGTTACCCCATTTGTAATAAATATTAAAAATATTTCATGCGTGCGTGCGATTGATACTAACACAACTCAAAAATCAATTCAATATTAAAACGGAAATGTGACGGAGGCAACCACAAAGCGACACACCGAGTGCAATCTTTCCATTCATGGGATGGGATAGACAAACAGTTTACGTAAGAGGCACAATAGGCCATAATTTATCGATAAAACAAACCAAAACTACCTTCTTCACAAAAACCTAGAGACCATGTTCCTACAGTTTTTTTTTAAACATTTGATCAAATCCAAGCGACAAAATAGTATTTGGAATTTTTGAAAAACTAGGAAACTTCACTGTTCTTGAAGCCAAACCCAGTTTTCTCTTGGACTTTAGCCTTCACACCATCTATGAACTGATCAAAATTTCTGTATGATGACCCACCAATAGCCAATGCACCCTCCAATGCTTTTCTGACCTCCTTGACATTCTTCCTCAATTCATCAGCTGATTTTCCACTCATCAGACGGCTGATCTTCTCTGCCACTTCCTCCTTTGTGATTGGTTTTTGGTCACAAAGATTAAGCCCAACCCTCCAATCATCCACCACTAATTTCCTATTAGTGAATTGGTCAGTCAACAAAGGAAAACACAACAAGGGAAGATTGCACCATATGCTTTCCAATATTGAATTCCATCCACAATGTGTTATGAAGCCTCCAATTGAAGGGTGTGAGATCACCTCAATCTGAGAGCACCATGGCAAATCAACCCTTGCTCTTGATCTCTGATCTCATCTTCAAATCCAACGGGTAGGATTTCGGGTTCGTCAGAGCTGACTATATCAGGACGAAGTACCCAAATAAAACCAACTTTGCTGAGCAAAAGCCCATTGGCTATTTCCTCGATCTCTCTTTTGCTAGCATGAGCATAGCTACCAAATGACACGTACAAAACTGAGCCACGTGACCTAGTGCTGAGCCATTGGATGCAATCTGACTCGGACCACAGGCTTGTGGCCACACGGCTCTTGGTGAACCCGGTGGGGAATATTGGTCCAATTGAATATATTTTTTGCTTTTCTTGCAAGGCTGAAACGGTCTCAGATTCAAGCTCTTGGACTGTGTTACAAAGAATGAAATCTGCGTTTTTAATTTTCTCAAAGGCCTTGACTATGATCCGGTGTATGGGTGAAGTGTAATCACTAGGTTGAAGGTACGATGACATGTCCTTTGGTTCAATTGCGCGTACACCCGGTATGTAATTGATCGTGTCTTGACGAGGATTAGCTAATATTACACACACAAACCATACATGAATACAAAATATTTTTGTCATGCTAGATATTTGATATGTTATGTTGATATACTATCAATCTGGACCACAATATTGTAATCAGTGATCCATATTAACAGTGATGATTAGCTAGTATTATTGTATTGTCGGATATAAGAGATAGTTATGTATCAGAGAGTTACTTGGAGAAAAGGGTACTTACCATGAGAAGTAAAATGACCATGACCATTTTTGTTGAGTAGGTCTAGGTGATAGTAGAGGTTGAAGACCAGAGCTGGTTCGGTCCAGAATGAGACAGTGACTAGGTTATACTTTTTGGCTATGTTTGTTGTCCACTCAAAGAAAGTATCTGATATCAAGCAATTGACTGGTGGGTTGGAGAGGACTAGTTTTGCTAGAAGCTCATCAACATGAGCTGGGAAATCATGTATAACACTCTCCCAAAACTGGTCGTGGTTGAGAGATCGATCGAATTCGACCGGGAAGCCATCGTTGATTGTTACATAACGTATGTCTAGGCCAGATTGAAGAACCCCCTTGAAAATATTATCATCTTCCATGGCGTGGGACTTGACTGTCTGGTGGTGAACTGCTTCAGTGTTGACAAAGGTGACTGTGAGGCCCTTTGATGCAAGCTTTATGGCAAGATGGACGGCTGGGATTACATGGCCTTGCAGAGGGTAGGCAAACAGGACAACGTGAGGATGTTTTGAAGTATTGTTTTCCATATGTGGGTGTGAGTGAGAGAGCGAGAGAAAGAGAAGAGATGACCTATAAGTGCAAGATATCTGCAGCTCAAACTTGCGAGAAGGTTCAAAGAAAAAAGAAAAGAAAAGAAAAGAATAAAAAGAAGAAAGAAAAAGGATTTTTCCCAAACACTTTGGAGCTCAGAGCAGGGCATGAGGCATCAAGATTAGCCAAGCTCTATATAGCAACCAGATCCCTATACAGCTTAGGTGATGTGCTTGAATTGTCACTATGCCTAAGAATAGTCACAGTGATGACAAGGAAGGACCCATCAATGATATAACCAGACAAAAGGAAACTTATATATATATAGTTTTACTGCATAATTATTAGGCCAAAGTATGAATTTTTTTTGGGGGTGAAATATAGGAAAATATTTTCATTGAGTAAATTCAAGGGGGTTCATCCAGTACTGAAAATTCCAACCAAGGAGGACGTCTTCATCCCATATTTAATAGCATGAGCAGCAAGTTTGTGAGCTACAATATTACAACATCTAGGAATATAAGAGATAGAAATCTTCTGAAACAAAGTGAATCACCCCTTAACTTCATCCATGAGATTGCCAAAGTATGATGTGTGACGCCTTTGATCTAATAATACTAATTAACCCTTTTTAATTCATTGGATGGATGATTCTACTGGGAATGGTCGACAGTTCAAGGCATGTCACTTCACCAATAAACCCCACCAAAGCAGAAAAATTTACTTGTATTGGGGATATCACTGTTTTGCTATCCTTGGCCAAAAACACATTGACACGTGAAAAAGTTATCTCACGTATCATTGCGTCAATGATTGGAATAACAAAAAGTGATATTCCTGTTGCATGAAAGTCTTTCTCCCACCAAGGACATGATTGTATTGCCTACCAACCAATCCGATGATTGGAAAATTACAAAAGACATGAATATGACTTCCTCATCACGGTCACTTATTTTTTTTTGGACGAAAAGGAACTTCATTAAGAGGCAAAAGCCTCGAACAAAACATATTAACTAAGCCAGCACACACTTAGTACAAAATATAGATAAGAACATTAGTTTGGTGGTCCTGGAAGACCATCCGCATCCAACACTCCCTGAGGAAATGGTGGTGGCCTTTCAGCCCAGCAAATTTGCGCCACCTCTCTGATGCCAATACTAGCACACACTTTAGTTTTAGAAAGATGGAAACAACCACATGAACTTGAAAAGAAATTGTGTTTCAATTTATAGGTGTAAAAAATCTGTAACTTGAAAAGAAATTGTGTTTCAAATTAGCACGTAAGTGGCATATGTTAGGATAAATTGGAATTTTAGAGGTGTAAAAAACCTCATATACGTGCTAATTCCGTTGAAATATGATGAAACTAACCAAATGTCTTTCAATTTGCATTCCAACAATTGCAAAAATTAAAATTACATGTACCAAAATAAAACTTTGCCCATACTACATGGACCGAAAACATAATTTGGCCTGGACAATTCAAAGCCTCATGCAATCATGGTGCCTCTCCCTATTCAAATCTCCTTGAGCCTTGATTGTGTTGAGTCTTGCTCAATTTTTTTAGTTTAGATTGACAGTCTGACGACATAAACTTATTGATACTATTTACATGCTTCTGTTTTTATTGGTTGATTTATTAGTTAATCGCGAGGACAGCATCGATTATCTAATGAATTGATTTAACTGAAGGAAATCCAAGATTACTTCTTCTTTTGAGTCCTTTTTTTGGGGTCTGAATATATTAAATAAAGTACTTTTATGGTCAGAGTTGGGTTCCTTTTCTAGTTTGTCTTGTTGGTCAGGGAACCATATGAAAAGGCTTTATCTTGATGGGTACCATGATCCATCATCCATGTGTGATGAAGTCTTTGTCGGGTTCTAATAGTAGTTGCCTTGTTGGTTAGTGAACCTTGTGAAAGAGCGGTCCAAGTTTCTCTCACTGAATTGTTTATTAAAAAAAAGAGAATAAAACTTGTTGAATTTTGGAGCAAACCAGAGGTTGCAAGAAATTTGGAATATTGTCTAAGTCTTACCATATAGAAATAAAAGATAGTACGCCCCTTTATGTTATCTGCTAAAAATAGTTGCTTGACTGAATGGGAGTCATCTGGCCACATATCAGATTTTTGTGATTTCAGAACTTGCCTACTTCCTCAAGCAGACACAGAAACAGAGCCATGGAGGAGGACAATCAATGCACAAAGCCTCATGCAATCTTGGTACCTCTCTCTCTCCAAGGCCATGTTATCCCATTTACCAATCTGGCAGTGAAGCTTGCTTCAAATGGTTTCACCATCACTTTTGTCAACACTCAATATATTCACCACCAGATAACCAAATCCCAACCCAACAACAAAACTGAACAAGATGACATCTTTGCCGCAGCGCGCAAGTCCGGACTGGACATACGCTACAAAACAGTGAGTGATGGTTTTCCACTAGCCTTCAACCGATTTCAGAACCTTGACCAATGTCTTGAGGGTCATTTACATGTCTACCCTGCCCATGTTGATGAACTGGTTGGAGATTTAGTCCAATCTGACCCCTCAATCACTTGCTTTATTGCTGATACCTTCCACACCTGGACAGAAACCATAGCCAACAAGTACAACCTTGTCAATGTTTCCTTTTGGACTCAACCAGCTTTAGTCCTAAGCATCTACTATCACTTGGACCTCCTCAGACAAAATGGTCATTTTGGTTTTCATGGTATGCTCCCTCTCATAAATCCCCCAAACTTTTGCTTAACTTACATATGGAATGGTTTCTAGTTAATTTGACAACATGAAATCTCATATTGTCAATCTAAAGCTTAAACCATCTGATCGCGTGGAGTCTTGTTCGAATGTTTAGTCTACTAGATTCACAGCATGATGACATGAGCATTAGCAAAGTTATATAACTACATGTATCTGTGTTTTTTTGGGTTGACTTATTAGATAAACGCGAGGACATCATCGATTACATACCGGGTGTGCAGGCAATTGAACCAAAAGACTTGATGTCACATCTCCAATCTACTGATTTATTATCCCCAATGCTCAGAGTCATTTACAAGGCATTCCATGAAGTTAAAAGAGCAGATTTTATTTTGATTAATACAGTGCAAGAACTTGAATCTGAGACCCTTTCAGCCTTGCATGAGAAGCAGCCCACATATGCAATTGGCCCTGTCTTCCCCAGTAAAACTACTAAGAGTATTGTGGCTACCAATCTGATGTCTGAGTTTGACTGTACTCAATGGCTCAATGCCAAGCCTCATGGTTCAGTTTTGTTTATTTCATTTGGTAGTTATGCTCAAGTTACTACAAAAGATATTGAGGAAAGCTCATGGACTTTTGCTTAGTAAAGTGAGCTTCATCTGGGTACTTCGCCCTGACACTACAAGTTATGAAGAAACCAATATCCTACCCGTTGGATTTGACGATGAGATTAAAGACAGAGGGATGATATTGCCATGGTGCTCTCAGATTAAGGTGCTTTCACATCCGGCAGTAGGAGGGTTCTTAACGCATTGTGGATGGAATTCCATACTTGAAAGTATGTGGTGTGGTGTTCTGCTGTGTTTTCCTCTATGGACTGACCAAATCACTAATAGGAAACTAGTAGTTGATGATTGGGGCATTGGACTGAATATTTGTGATGGGGTAAAACCCATCACAAGAGTGGAGGTGGCAGAGAAGATCAACCATGTGATGAGGGGAAAATTGGGCCATGGTTTGCAGAAGGAGATAAAAAATGCAAGGCAAACAATGGAGGATGCGTTGGCTTTAAATGGGTCATCACAGAAGAATTTCTTTCAATTCATAAGTGATGTAAAGAACAAAGTCCAGACACGAAACTGACTTCCGCATTGCCACAATCTTGTGCTTCTGCTTCATCATCTCATTGTCATTAGATCATCATTAACATAAAACGCTTCATTAGCAATGTGAAATCCAAAATACACAAGAATGTGGCATATCTGAGGATCTATTATCATGTTTTAAATCAATATTATTGAGTTGTGTTCCAGTCTCTGATGAAAGAAGATACTGTTTGTTTAAATTCTAAAAATAGTTTGTGGGAAGTTGGAACATTAGCCCCACGCCACGTGCTAAAAGCAGCTGACCTCATCTGACCACACATTGCAAAAGATGTGCTTTCGCTTTCATCAGTCCATTAGCTTTTGTGGTTTCGGCACTTACCCTCTCTCTCGCGCCGATAAATGACCACATACTCGCAGACATAGAGAGATGCACACACTGAGAGAGCCATGGAGGACAAGCATTCACAGCCTCATGCCATCATGGTGCCTATGCCTCTCCAAGGCCATCTTCTCCCACATACCCATCTGGCCATGAAGCTTGCATCAAATGGTTTCACCATCACTTTTGTCAACACCCAACACATTCACCACCAGATAACCAAATCCCAACCCAATGACACTGAAGATCAAGATGACATCTTTGCCACAGCACGAAAGTCCGGCATAGACATACGCTACAAGACCGTGAGTGATGGTTTTCCACTAGCTTTCAACCGATTTCAGAACCACAACCAAGTTGTTGAGGGCCTATTGCATGTCTTCCCTGCCCATGTTGATGAACTTGTTGGAAATTTAGTCCAATCTGACCCCTCGGTCACTTGCTTGATTGCTGATACCTTCCACCCATGGTCAGCAACCATAGCCAACAAACACAACCTTGTCAATATTTCCTTCTGGACTGAACCAGCTCTAGTTTTAAGCATCTATTATCACTTGGACCTCCTCAGAGAACGTGGTCATTATGGTTCACATGGTATGTAATAACTTTCACATAAATTCGAATGAGCTTTGATTACATTACAGTCTTACATTGCGGTCTTGTTCTCACGTCTTGCATGTTATGTTGCTAGATTGTCAATTAGAATCACAAGTTTTAAAAGAATTCACTGATCAATACTTCATATTGACATTCTGACAAGAGAAAACATCCGATTATGAATCTCAATTTTTTTCGTTGATGTATTAGATAATCGAGAGGACACCGTCGATTATATACCGGGGGTGCAGGCTATTGAACCAAAGGACTTGATGTCACACCTCCAAGAAGCTGATATATCAACACCGATGCACCGAGCCTTACACAAGGCATTCCATGAAGTGCAAAGGGCAGATTTTATTTTGTGTAATACAGTACAAGAACTTGAATCAAACACCCTTTCAGCCTTGCAAGAGAAGCAACCCACATATGCAGTTGGCCCTGTTTCCCCCAATAACCCCACAAAAAGTATTGTGGCTACCAATCTGATGTCAGAGTTTGACTGCACAGAATGGCTCAACACCAAGCCTAATGGTTCAGTTTTGTTTGTTTCATTTGGTAGCTATGTTCTAGTTACTAAAAATGATATTGAAGAAATAGCTCATGGGCTCTTGCTTAGTAAAGTGAGTTTCATCTGGGTACTTCGCCCTAATACTACAAGTTATGATGAAACCTATATCCTACCTGTTGGATTTGAGAATAAGATTAAAGACAGAGGGTTGATGGTGCCATGGTGGATGGTTCTTGATGGTGCTTTCACATCCAACAACAGGAGGGTTCTTGACTCATTGTGGATGGAACTAAATACTTGAAAGTATGTGGTGTGGTGTTCCCATGCTGTGCTTCCCTCTGTGGACTGATCAAGTGACCAATAGGAAACTAGTCGTTGATGATTGGGGGATTGGATTAAATCTCTGTGATAGGGTGAAACCCATCACAAGGGTGGAGGTAGCAGAGAAGATCAACCGTCTGATGAGTGGAAAATTGGGTGATGGATTGCAGAAGCAGAGCAAGAAGGTTAAGCAAACATTGGAGGATGCATTGGCTGTAAATGGATCATCACAAAAGAATTTATCTCAATTCATTGGTGATGTAAAGGCTGAAAAAAAAACGAGTGTGACTTCCACATTGCTACTATGTGGTTCTGCTTCCTCATTTCTTTGTCATCTTTGTCATTAGCGCAAAACCAAATTATAATAAGTCTTTCCACTACTTTGAGAATATTGTCGGTGAATCTTTTGATTTTTGTCCACAAGAATCCAAAGTGTGATTCATTTTCTTGGTTTAGAAAGACACTGTTTTGTTTATAGTTTAAAAACAGTTTGTGGAAAATTAGACTTCTGCCCCACCACCCCTTATCCTAAGAAAGAAAACAAAACTTTGTGTGTGTATTTGTATAAGCACACAGAGCCACAAACTCACAAACAGAGAGAGAAACAGACACAGAGGGAGCCATGGAGGACAAGCATTCAAAGCCTCATGCAATCATGGTGCCTCTCCCTCGCCAAGGCCATGTTATCCCATTTACCCATCTGGCCTTGAAGCTTGCCTCAAATGGTTTCACCATCACTTTTGTCAACACCCAAATTATTCACCACCAGATAACCAAATCCGAATCCAATGGCAGTGAAGGTCAAGAAGACATCTTTGCTGCAGCGCGAAAGTCTGGTCTAGACATTCGCTACAGAACAGTGAGTGATGGTTTTCCACTAGCCTTCAACCGGTCTCAGAATCTTGATCAATATCTTGAGGGTCTATTGCATGTCTTCCCTGCACATGTTGATGAACTTGTTGGAAATTTAGTCCAATCTGACCCTTCAATCAGTTGCTTGATTGCTGATACCTTCCACACCTGGCCAGCAACCATATCCAACAAGTATAACCTTGTCCACGTTTCCTTCTGGACTGAAACAGCTTTCGTCTTGTGCATCTACTATCACATGGACCTCCTCAGAAAAAATGGTCATTTTGGTTCTCACGGTAAGTAATAACCTTCTCATATCCAACATGTTATGCTATCAGATTATTGATACAAAAGACAAGAGAAGATTTTTCATTAGGTATATCTGATTTTTCTGGTTGATTTATTAGATAATCGTGAGGACACGATCCATTACATACCTGGTGTGCAAGCTATTGAACCAAAGGACTTGGTATCACACCTCCAAGCTACTAATACATCAACAGCAGCTCACAGAATCCTATACAAGGCCTTCCAACAAGTTACAAATGCAAATTTTATTTTGTGTAACACAGTGCAAGAACTCGAATCCCAGTCCCTTCTAGCCTTGCAAGAGAAGCAACCCACATATGCAATTGGCCCTGTCTTCCCCAATAAAGCCACCAAGAGTGTGGTGGTGGCGGCAACCAACCTCATCTCCGAGTTTGACTGTACAGAATGGCTCAATGCCAAGCCTCCTGGTTCAGTTCTGTATATTTCATTTGGAAGCTACGCTCAAGTTACTAAGAATGTGGTAGAAGAAATAGCTCATGGGCTTTTGCTTAGTAGAGTGAGTTTCATTTGGGTGCTACGCCCTGATACTATAAGTCATGGTGAACTTGAAACCTCGATCCTACCCGTTGGATTTGAAGATGAGATTAAAGATAGAGGGCTGATTGTGCCATGGTGCTCTCAGATTGAGGTGCTTTCAAATCCAGCAATAGGAGGGTTCTTGACTCATTGTGGATGGAATTCCATACTGGAAAGTATGTGGTGTGGTGTTCCAATGTTGTGTTATCCTATATTGACTGACCAAACCACCAATAGGAAACTTGTAGTTGATGATTGGGGGATTGGACTCAATCTTTGTGATGGGATTAAACCCATTACAAGGATGGAGGTAGCAGAGAAGATCAACCGTCTGATGAGTGGAAGGTTGGGTGATGGATTGCAGAAGGAGATCAAGAAGACGAGGCAAAAATTGGAGGATGGGTTGGCTGTAAATGGGTCATCACAGAAGAACTTATGTCAATTCATTAGTGATGTAAAGGCCAAAATGCAAACATGAATTTGATTTTTCACATTGCCACCGCCACTAAGTAGTTCTGCTTCATCATCTCATTAAAGAATTTTTTTTGGTCATACATCTCATTAAAGATTGGTTCTTATTAATGCAGCAACATGGCATGGAAGTTTCCATCGTAATTCTAGCGGCCGAACTTTTCAGTTGTAACTTGTCAAAATTTTGCCGAATATAACACGTAGGTTTCTTTCTGTCAATTTTTGGCTCTCCTACTCTAGCAAGCACAAAGTGACCAAGTGAAAGGGCACATCGGCACTGATTCCCTGAATCAATTTTTTCATGACCAGTCTAGCATGCTCAACTCAAATGAAACATCAAAGTCGGAGCGAGCAGCAGAGCTCCATGGAATTATTTTTGCTTGAGATAGACTGTTAATCAAATTGCATTTTAATACCCTGGTTTCCGAAGAAAACTCGGATAATCTAAGCTATGGAACAATATTTCTATCATATTTCCCAGCGTTTCTCACAAACCAAACAGAACATATAATCAACCAGCCATTTTCCTTTCCTTGTTTTTTTTTTTTTAAATTTAAAATTTTGTTTTTATTTAGCTGATCCTTTCTTTGCTAACAACAGATGAAATCGACATTTCTATCGACTGCATATCATCTAAATATTATATTTAAATAGTACAACGGCGGCTATACTCTTTAAATAGTATATTTAAACAGCATCATTGCGTGGCTATACTATTTAACCGTATTTAAAAAAGTATAGCAGCACGACTTGGGTCCTTTTTCTTTTTCTTTTTTCCCTGATTTTCGTTTATTGATAAGAGTAGTTTAGAGCATTATCCATTACTATTAGACTATTACCCGAGTCTCTATTGTCTCCTTTTGATTTGTTACTTTTCCAAAGTTATTATCCGTATAAAGAATTTATCATTTTCCTGTTTAATAGTCGTATTATACACACATATTTTTCAATAATATTTCCATTTTCTGTACACGTCTTAAAGACTAAGTACAATACATGTTTTTTTATAAAAGTAAATGTACAATGCATATATTGTATACGTACGTAAGTATTTTTCATGTTTAATACACATATTTTTTACAACATTTTCACATATTAATGAATAAAAAAATATATATTAAAAATTATTAAACTATACGATGAAGATGATGTCAATGTACGTGGGACTTGAGAATATCAAAATTCCTTGGTGTAGAACAAGATAGATTTGTAGATGGAAAGAGGCCATGGAATTACGATAGGGAAAAGAGAAGATCCGGGCACCTAATTGGTAGGTGGGTCCTTATTTTTATCATGTTTAAAAATAAAGGGTGGTAATTTCCCCACTCCTTTTTTATCCACTTACACTCCTTTTTTAATTATAAAAAAGGAGTGTAAATGAATAAAATGAGAGAAAAATGAGTGGGGAAATTACCTCTCTAAATAAATAGTATAGACACATGGCTGTACTATTTAAATATAGCCGCACTGCGCGGCTATACTCGATAAAATGTAAAATATCAAGGGTGTAAATGGGCTAGTTCTGTTTTGCTCTTAGTCAGTTGTTTTAAAAATTTTCTTAGCTTGAGGTCGATGGGCCTTTGCAAGTGCTTTAGGGTCTGTTTAATTTTTACTTGAAATTACATTCCTACCCTTGTCTATATATCATTGGTTATCAACTCTCAAACGACGACGCTTTTCTCCTCTCTCACTCTTGCGCCAAGCTCATCCAGAATCTCCTCCTCCTGGCCACCGCCATCTCCAACATCACCACCAAATTCCAGGACCCCCAACCTCGCCGCCTTCCACCACCTCTTATGCTACTTGGCAGACTCGTGTTGCGACTCAAGAAACTCGAGAGGATAAAGCTTGTAGGTTTATCTCATGGCAGAAGAAGCCTACGGATCAAGACTGCCGCCGTGCTCGTGGAACCGGTCGGCCTCACTATCCTCCTCCCCGACACTCTCAAATTCTTCGTCGATTTCTCCGTCGTTTGACGCGAACGACAGTGAGACCGTACGGATCAAGACGTAAAGCTGTCGTGAGCTTGATGAAGAAGAATATGTTGAATTCAACGAAGAATTTTACTCAGGCAAAAAACTTGGTTAGTTCAGAACAGGAGGAAATTGTCGAGCAAGTTTCATAGCAGATAGAGAGGGATTTGACTTCTGTTGAAAGTTGAAACTAGCAAATTAAGTACAAACTAATGCAACTAGGAGGTTTCCTTTTTTTCCTTAATATTTTTTTAATTAAATCTTATAGCCGCGCGGCTATACCTTTTAAATATAATGCATTTAAATATTATAGCCGAACGGCTATACTACCATTTTGTTAAAAAATAGTGCAGCCGGGCGCCTATACTTGTTTGACTCGTAGGCGCCGAACCGCTAGGTAGCCCTCCTTTCAAAAAAAATAGTATGGCCGTGCGGCTATACTCGGTTTTTTAAATTTATTTAAACATAGTATAGCCGAGCGGCTATATTCGGTTTTTTATTTTTTATTTTTTATTTCTTAATAAATAGTATAGCCGATCGGCTATACTCGGTGTTAAAACAGTATAGCCGAACGGCTCTACCTGTTTTGACACGTAGCCAACTAGGGGCTATGCGGCCTTTTTTTTTAAAGCCGCGCGGCTATACTCTATTTTTTTTAAATAGTACAGCCGCGAGGCTATACTGCGTGTTTTTTGTTTTAATGATAAGAGTAGTTTAGAGCGTTATCTATTACTATTAGGTCATTACCTGAGTTTCTATTGTTCCCTTCTATTTTTTTTACTTTTCCAGAGTTATTATCCGTATAAAGAATTTAGCAATTTCACGTTTAATACTCTATTGTACATATATGTACGTATTTCTCATGTTTAATACACATATTTTGTACACAATTTTCAATAAGACGAACGAAATTAACGTATTATACAAATAATTGTCACATATTATGGAGTAAAAATAATATATATTAAAAAAGTTATAAATTATATTAAATTATTATATAGTGGCCGATTAATATCTGCTTTGGATATGTTGAAACTAGCAAATTAATATCTATAAAGTATAAATTAATGCAAATAGGAGGTTCCTCTTTTCCTATTAATTAAATAGTATAGCCCAACGACTATACCTTTTAAATATAATATATTCAAATAGTATAGCCTACGGCCATACGTTTAATAACTCTATTATACACGTACGTATGTATTTTTCAATGATACTTTCATTTTCCATACACGTCTAAAAGACTGTAAAATGCACATGTTTTAAAAAACAAACATACGATACACATATTGTACACATATGTACGTATTTTTCATGCTTAATACACGTGTTTTTTTTTTACAAAATTCAAGTAATATACACATAATTTTCACATATTATTGAATAAATAAAAATATATTATAAATTATAAATTATTAAACTATACGATGAAGATGATGTCAGTGTATATGGGACTTGAGAATATTAAAATTCCTTGGTGTAGAACAAGATAGATTTGTAGATGAAAAGAGAAGATCCGGGCGCCCAATCGCTAGGCGGGTCTTTTTCATTTATAATTTGTTTAAAATTAATAGAATAGCCGCACGGCTATACTCGTTAAATATTATATTTCAATTGTACAGCTGCCGGCTATACTTGGTTCCTTGTTTTCCTTTTTTTAAGTTTTTTTCCCTAATTTTCGTTTATTTTTAAGAGTAATTTAGAGCATTATCCATTACAATTAGGCCATTAGCCGAATCTCTATTGTCTCCTTTTGATTTTTAATTTTTCAAAGTTATTACCCATATAAAAAATTGGGAGTTTCACTAAAACACCCAAAATGGGAGTTGAAATTATAAAAAAAAAAACCCAAGCACTATTTAAACATATAAACACACCCAAAACCCATCATTACACACTCAAAACTCATTTATAAACACAGCCAAAAAGTTGACTTTGGGGTTGATTTTGGGTGTGTTTCTATGTTTAAATAGTGCTTGAGTTTTTTTTATAAATACATATCTAGGATTGGATTTATTTATAAATTTGTATAAAAAAATTTAACATTTTCTCATTTAATAATACTTTCATTTTCTCTGATGCATTAGCACATTAGGTTTTTCATGCTTCCACAATACCATTATGTTGTTGCACTTCATCTCCCTGTGACTTTAGTCATGTTATTTTCAACTAGTCAGGACATTTAAAACAACCTCTCAAGTCTCAATTAACAAATAATCCAAATTATCATAGAATCCAATGTGACCATTTTTCTTGGTTTGGTCAAGAAACACAAATTGACAGTCAACAAAATCGACAGCATAAACAGAATAAACATTGAGGAAGAAAGAATGTACAAATAACTCGACAACATCAGGGTATCTGAAACCCGATTTATCTGGTCAGGTTGCAGAGGTCATGCATCAGCTCTGGAATACACAATTTACAAAAGAAGTAACAAATAAAAAGCCAAAATACAATTTGTCTACATTTGTACAAATTAAGACCTTTGATCAGAGAATTGTACACACGAAAGCTCAAATTCCGTTTGGGCTCGCAGGGGCACCTTTGGCATGCAATCCTCACGTCAGAGCTAAACTGAGAAAATGTTATAGTCACTGAACTCCCATTGAAGCCCCGCCATTAGGAAAATGTTATAGTCACTGTACTATAATTGAAGCCCCAACATTTGGCAGATCTCAAACTCCATTGCCAATTTTAAAATCTGAAAAGGATGCTGTTTCTCGAGCTTCAACTGATGCTGTTGGTTCTCTCTTGTTTGCCCCAAAAAAGGAGCAATTTTGAAATGCATCGAGACTGCTGGCAATAAGGCGGTTCAACCCACTAAGACTATCACTCAGAACAAAATCTTCACTATGGTATTTAGAAGATGGCATCTCCAAATCTAATGGTCCTAAAGATTCAGGCTGTAAAGAAAGGAACATAAAAATCAGAAGTATCCAAAAAAAATTGCTGAAAATAAACAAATATATTGTTAACACACAATTCCCATATAAAAAGATTTATAATTCCTTGTTATACAAAAATATATTTATGATTCCATTAGCTCCATTAAAAAGGATGTCAAGGAACCTATAAACGAACTTGTTACAGAAAAGTTTAAATGACCCTGCTTCCTAGATGAAACAACAGGAGCAGATTTCAGCAGGACCCAGCAAGCCATATGAGGGTCATGGAGATTCAACTTTCAAGACATAAAATGCTGAAAAAGGAACATACCCAGTATATATCTGTTAAAGCGTTGAAATCTTTTACTGAACTCTCAAGGATACGTGGATCAGACTGACATTCATCTGTAGGACCTCCTTGAGGGGGATCATCAATGGGCCTCTCTACTACAGGTATCTCCTGCAGGAAACTTATATTATTTCAAGCATTTTGACAATGCAAGCGATTATTCCTATTTCTCAGTCACACGAGGGCTTCAATAAAAAAATTATATATTGTGAAATGATACCTCAACCATGCAATCAGAGCCCGCTGAGCTTGCCCCTGGAGGAGCAACAGCAGATAAACTGGAAACCTCTTGACAGAAAACAGAATTCTTTTGAAATGAGAAAGCATCACATGTTTCTTCAGCATCCCAGATGGAAGATACATGACATTCCATAGTAGCTTGGCATCCCATCTTGTTCTGTCTAGAAATATGAGCAGCAATCACAGCATCAAACGAATCACAGCTAAATGGGATCTGCTGAAGGCATTGGGAGCCTTCAGCGACAGGTGGATCGATGCAGTTAGTATCTAAATCATGAGATACTCCTGAAAGTAGATCTCCCATGCTTATGTTGGTTAGGCTATCCGCCCACACCCCAGCTGATAGTGCAGTGCCAGTAATTGATCTCAGGTCATCCTATTATTATACACACAAATTAATGTTCAGAGAAATAGCACAATAGTAAACCAGAAAATATGTAAAGCATTTACAGCACAATTTCCTCCATGGGTTAGAAAATAAGATTCCCACTAATACAAGTACATAAAGAAAGACATCCACACATTATTCCCTTCCACTTTGCAATCGTTCTTGAAAAATAGAGGTAAAGTTATCCACATCTTTCTTATGAACACAGTCGAGACCTGATTAGTTGCCATGGCGGTAAAAAGTTTCTTTTATTATTATTTTCCACCGCGGGGGGGGGGGGGGGGGGGGGGGGGGCATAAAGCAGATTGTTACGCAAGTAAAACATTCTCTGTTCATAAGGCTAATTTAGCCAAGCTGTAAAAAATTCTTAAAATAAGGAACAAGGCAATTGTCACATTCAAAAGATTCCAGAAAGAAAATGTAAGTCGAGGAGGACAAAAGGGGTAAGCATTGATTTTAATACACAACCAAAAAAAAAAAAAAAAAGTAAAATATCTTGCTTTATCCAAGAAACAACAGGAGACAGTCATATTGAGAAACATCTAATGTACAAGTAAGATGGGTAGATAAGACAATGCCATGTGATTGGAAAAGTTAGTACAGAAAGCAAATTGCAAGTTCCTCTGTTGGGCCCTAGTTAAAAATATGCATACATTCATACCTGTGGGCTGACAGTTTAATAACATTAAAAGCATGGAGCAGAGAAAGGACATTTACCACATCTCCCCGATGTCTTGAGGTACTCTGATCACCAGCCTCCTTTTTATGCCATGACGTTATTTCCGTAGGGTCCCCCACAAAGTTATTGTTTGGACTTGCGCAGATGTAGCCATTTATCTCATTGGGCTCTTCAGCTGAAGTCAAACCAAGAGAATGGTTATACCGTGGTTTACCATGTTCGGGTAGTTGGGGTTGAGAATGTTGATAATCCAGTGCGGAGAGAACACAACTATTGTTCGTTGAAGTTAAGTGATCCTTATGGATATCGGCAGACTGATTATCAGTTGATAGAGGAGATATAGGAGCTGAATCCACAATCTGCTCCTTCCTCTTCTCTTCATTAATATCATGCTCACCTTGATTGCTGCAAGATGCTACAGGTGTTTGCAATCCAACAGACCCAAGCTCAGTATTGGAGAACCAACCATACCTGCAAGGTAATATTGCAACTCGTTTTATGATATTTAGTAATCTAGTGTGTGACATTATATTTGAGTTGAAAAGAAGTAGGAACCTTAAACGGAAAACTGGAGGGCATCCAATCGTTGCATATACATCTGCCGCGCTGACAATTGAGTCTTGTGTCCATCTAGGATAACCCATCAGGTTATCCCTCTGGACACTGTAATGGAACAGGGTTAGCTCTCCTGATGCTACATTCGAATTTCCCCATTTGCGATTTAGATGATCCAAAACTGATGATATCTTTTTCCGAGTACTAAGAGTGAGTTCCAAGTATGGATTATGTTTATCCTGTGAAACGATAATAACCCAAATTTTGATCACACTCTGAAAAGTGTTCAGGTGATAAAACTTTATTTCAAAACAAATTTGAAAATATAAGTTATCACAATGCTCACATTTTCCAAGGCTCTTCTAGTACCATCATCAATTGGGAACAACTGGAGCTTAAGTTTCATACAATTGTTTATGCCGCTCTCTGCATCAATATTTTGTACAAAAGCAGGCATAGGCGGCAGAACTTTTCCAACAGGAACAGTGCTACTTTGCCCTGAAAATTAAAATGGAAAGAACCATGGCATTAATAAATTTTCCCAACTGGCTTGAGTCTAATCCACTCAAGAAAAATAACCAAAAAGAACTGGCAAGGAAATGATCCACCTGCAGCACTTCTGTCTTGCTCAACTTCTTTATCAGTTATTGCCCGCTCTAGGTGCTCAGCAGCATCAGCAACCAAAGAAACCCCAGCAATTGCAGCCTTTTCCCACTTTTTATACGCTGCTGACGAGAGAGCACCTGCTAATAATACATTAGTAACCAGACCAATACCAAATTTCCTGAAAGTGGCACTAGCATTGAGAATATGTGAATTCAAGGATGAAAATATCAGTGATACAGATATTATCGGGCCTTCAATTTACGGATATTTCGGGGGATATATCAATGTCGTTTTAGTTATCAGGGAAAATCGACAAAAAAAGACAGATAATGGCTTAAAAACACGGAATTTTGAAGTGAAACTTTCATAGATTAAGCACATTATCAATGAATGTATTGAACTAATAAAATTCAAAATGTACTAAGTATAAGATATGCATATGATGAAATGTACGTGTATATAATGCGCGATGAAAATCCTGAAAATAAATACAATTAGACTGAACACAACAAAGACAACATTATTCAAACACAACCCAACCCAACATTATATTACAAGAATCAGACTTAATGATAAAGGAAATGAGAGAGAGAAGATTAGGTGAAAAATAAAATCAAACACACAAGAAACCAAGCAACCAGAGAGAGGAGAGGAAGAGCCAAAGATAGCTGAAATGACTCAGAAGAGAAGAAAGGAGAAGCTAATAAATATTAGAGCTTGGTTTTTGACATTGATTCAGTGGCTGGGACCTATGATTACTTTCAAAACTGAAGACAAATTTCCAGGTTATTTGTCTGGTATCATTAAATATCGAGGATATCGGGGGTTATCGGGGATATATCGCCGATAAGGGGGAAGAAATAGGCTTACCCCCCTGTATCTGTATCGACACCTAAAAAAAGGGATATATCGGCCGATATTTTCATCCTTGTGAATACGTTGACTAGTTTCTTTTGAAAATCAGGTGCTGCTACTTATTTTCATAATTAATCTACCAAAATGCAGCTGATGCCACTAATTGTACCTGGAACGAGAAGCGATAGTTCACCATAGCCAACAAGGAAAAAACAAATTAAGTGAAACCTTCAAATAATTTCTTTTAATTACTAGGAAGACAAGTAATGCAATTTAGTCACAGGAAAAGAAAACACGAAGAATAAAATCAGAGGCTATGTTTGAAGGAGGCAAGAACAGCAATGTGACTTCACAAAGGCACATGTTAGGTTTGAAAAACTTAAAGTTCATAAACCTAGAGTAATTTCAACCATCCAAAGATTCAAGCAAGTTATATAAAAATTTAATCAGGGTGAAACTCTGAAGTCCAAATGCATTCAAATATTCCCTGCTGCATTAAGTGGTTGCTAGAATCATGCAAATCTGACATCAGATATCTATGCTCATTCTTACACCAGTTCACTTAAAGAATATATAAAGAAGAAAAGCACACTGATCTTAGAAGCCAATTTGCACAGCTGAGACAAATCAGCCACTAGCAATTAAATTCTAAACTTTACATGAGAAGATTGTCAATGGGATGAAATTAGAATGAAAGGACCACATAACCTAGCTTCTGTAAAAGAGAGACTATGCAAAAGTGAGTAGACTAACGAAAAGAATCACCTGGTTTTCGTCGTTGTCTAGCAGGTTTCATGGTACTTGAGTCTCCTTTGTTGCTACGATTAACACCTATATTTACATTGCGCTTTAATGACGCTTTTCCTGGTCCTAATTTCTGAATATTGTGACTGTCAACAAGAACCAGTTTAACTGTGCGATTATCATGTCCTGATGGTCTATTCTGATTGGAAAGTGTGCTTGGAGCATTAGGAGGGCAGTTTTCCCCCTGAGAAGGCCGTTTCCTAACACTCTTCTTCCGGTCTTTCAGGAGTTGGTGTTCCTTTATGCAAAAAACATGACAGTAAGTCCATGACCAGTGTAATATATCAATATCAGACATAGTGCACTTTTGCTCAACTACATTAACCATGGTGCACCTTTACCACTCTAAGCACAACACATGGCATGTGATGAGTTGAGAGGCAATGGTATATCATGGCTATTGGTGGTCAGTATAATTCTACTCCATTAAATAAACAAAAAATCATTGGTTTATCCAACAAATATATATATTATATATACACATACACACACACACGCACATATAGGAACATAGTCTTGGATTAAAACTAATGTTTTTACTAACCAACGCTTCTATAAAGATCTTAAATCTTCGGGGCTTCAAGTGAAGCTTTGATGCTTTGCAGCTATACTTTTCCAGCAACGACCACCTGCAACAAAGTCACACAAAACATATAATTCTCTGCGCATTTGTATTTCTATTTAACAAGACAATTTAGATGTAAGTTTGTGAAATCTGAATTGTATTCTTCTCACTATTGGAGGAAAGTATACATACAGCCAAGCTAATGTTACAATAGGAAATATATATATATATATATAAAGGAATTCCTAGTCTATAGGGATTGACAATTAATATAGTTGACTGGAGAGATATAAACGGATTCTCTACAATAGATATTGGGTCAAATGCTCCCAACAATGACTGTTAAAAACTAAGACCCAACTCCAGGCTGCAATCTTTTTAGAGGATCACCATAGGTAAGAAAAATGAAAAAACTGATTGATAATTAATCTTACCATCGAAGCATAGCAGCATTAGTATCTTTAGAATTTTTGGAATCCAAATATAATCCCGGACCCAGCAGCTTGTTCATACGCCTCACAAGACGATAATAATAATGTCTGACCTGGAAACCATGAAAGGGAAAAGAGAAAGAAAATCAAAATCAATATGTTGACAGGAGAATCAATCAACCACTGAATGGAAAGAGCCAAAAGTAATTGTTCTAGAAAATACCTGATCCTTGTTTTTACTTTGAACACGACAAGTTATCTTTTCAAAATTCTGCAATCCAAGTATAGCACAGTTAGGGATTTTTAAGTTTAAAATATTTAATTACCAAAAAAACCAAGGACAGGAGCATGCCTTGCCAACTTGTCGTAAAGCAGCAAAGAAACTTTCCTCTTGGTGTGTCCAAGCAGCCCATTGCCGGGTTGGTTTTTTCACTGCAAATTCACAACAATTAGAAGGTGGAAATTTGTACTTTGGAAGGTAACACAATCAGAAGAAAGCCCATAATAAGTACGTGAGATACAAATTGATCGCATAAAGTATACCGGCTGCTGCAGTGCAACGTGATTTGAGGTGGATGTAGCTAAACCCGGACCTCCATCCTGAACAAAGAAACCCCCTTGATGAGGATGTGCCTCGGAGTTCACGATGACTGTTGACCCTATCTGCATGTTGAATGCATAACCTATATGCTCATGCTCTCAGCTTCCGGGTTTCAAGCAATACTTTGTTTGACCTCTAACTTGGTGCAAACCAGACTGTTAATTGGAACAAGAGGATTTAAGCTTAGCATGGAAAAACCAATGCAGTAAATTGACACAAAGTTAAATTAGTAGGAGGCAACAACCTAATCAGTGTGTTCACACATTCACATTCACCAGAAGATGCGCATTCATGCACCCCAAATTCAGTTTCTCCAGATACTTCATAATGTTAAAATATTTCATTTTGGAGTTCATTTACATAAGAGATCTAAATTTTCAAATTTCCCTTGATTGGGTAAAATTTTACGTGAGAATGATTGGAAAGTAAGTTCACAAAAAAGCATTCCATCAAACAAGCACTGAAGCTCACAAATGTGATCAAACTATTCACATGAATAAGGAATATGTATTTGCAGACCCGAAGTGTATCTAGCAATCCAAACCGGGCAAATAGTAATAATATCAAATCATGCTCATGCTAACAAATCCATTATCATATTAGCATCCAGTTTGGCAAACAGAGCCTACATTGGCTTACAAAAAAACAATCTAATTCAGTAAAAGTTAAGCAAGAAATTGAACTCCAGTATTCAAAATAAAAAATAAAAGAGAACTGTAATCAGTAGCTAAAAAAAAGCCAGAAAACAACAACAGAAATGGAGAATATACGCTTCAATAATTTAGATCCAAATCACAACTCCTCAACTGAACTCTACCTCAGAAAACTTTTTTTTTCTCGATATGTAGAGTTAAAATTAACCTTTTCCTATCAAAAAAATCAACAGAAGTACAAAAGAAATATTGAAAGAAAAAAAACCCTAATTGTAATTTCTTCAACTTTCCCAGCAGCCAAACGACGGCTAGGGTTTCGAACTACACAAACAAATAATCAATCAACTTATGCTCTGTCAACCACATAAATCAATGAATCTGGAGAATTCGTACTCACAAATTACCTGATAGAAATTTCGAAGAACCCAGAAAACCCTAAAATCGAACGGACGAGCTCCTGAGATTGAAGAAATGCAAACAAAAACCGGATAGAATCTTCCGACAGACGTCTACAGTTCGAAAAAGGAACGAATTTTACTTTGAGAAAGAAAAAAAAAGCGTTATTAGTTAATTCACTGGAAAGGACGAAAAATAAGGATTATTGGCTTATTGGGATCATATCACAAAGGGAACGGGTTTTTTTTACTTTTTTTGCAAGGACTTGGACATAGAGGTTACTCAACATGACCTAATTTTTCACAACTTTTCAAGTGATTCTATGAAGACCTAAATTTTTAGGAATAGTAGAAGGTAGACTAAATTTTGTTGATGCTTTTATTAATTCTAATAAAAGAAGGAAAAAAAAGTTTGTGTTTTTATTTTAACGATCTAATGGATTATATAGATATTAGATACAATAAAACATAAACAACGATCATTATGATATCAATGATCAACACGATTGTTATGATAATGATATGGTTGAGGTTGTTATCAAACATCCAACTAACCTAGATTTGATTTTATGCCATTTGAGTTATAGTTAATGAGAAAGTTATATCGACCGTAAATGATGAGCTGAAATACAATGTAAAGAATGTTTTCGGCACAAATAATACTGATACAATCAATGTACAAAATATTACTCTTACACCTAGCATAGGTAACTAACTCTGAATTAATTATATAAAGAAAGTATAGATCAATCTCATGGATGAAAATACAGTCAATGTTCAATTTGGATTCTTTGCCCCCAATATATCATAATCATGAATGATATGCCATTAATATTTTTCTTTCCCTTCTAACAATCAACCATTCACTTTGAACATGTGTGATGAATTCGATTTGAAGTCTCATTTCCCAAACTATGCATTCACTATGAATAGCGTGTGTGATGAATTCGAATTGACGTCCCAAACTTTCCAATGCTAATGCAAAGAAAAATTATTTACTATTACTGTTGTCACAGTATTATCATTATACTATATTCCTCATCACAAAGACACAAAGGAACCTAATTTGGCATATATGTCCCATACTTAAAAAATGATTAAGACTAAAACTTCTTCCAGCATTAAAAAGAAAAATACCGCTACACCAATACAACTTCATGAACCAACGCATATTTTGACGAAGTGATTAATTAACTCTCCATCATGAACGCAACCCTAAAAGACCAAACAATAAAGAAGTCCAACAGTGGACTTTTCCACATGCAATGCAGGTGATCAATCATGGCAGCATCGCAGAAAGAAGGAAGCATAATTTACTTTTAAAGAACCTTTTCAGCCATGTGTGCGCACTAGATTTAGAGTAGAGAACAGGAAATGTCAAAAGAAAGAGAAAGCCAAAGAGACAAAGGGAATAATCTCACACAAAAGAAAAGGCCAGGCTACAATTATGTCAAACAGGGCTCCATTTAGCCATTTAGCCATTAGCCTTGTTTAAGAGAACCTTGCCAAGGAGGCCTCATCTTCTTATAAGTTTAAAGCCGGTCCTTTCTGAGGCAGTAGAACAGCAACACAAGAGGTAATTGAATGGTTACGTCAAGAGAAACAATGTTTTCCTGAAACTAGCGCATTTATATGGTAAAAACAGAATTTACATCCAAAATTGTTACAAACAAGTGACAATGAATACAACGGTAGTAATAAGGATGAAAATGATACACAGAGCAACTTCAGATGGCTACAGTAGAAGCTTGTTCTATGGTTCCTTTGTTGTACAGACACCAGGGAGGATATTGATGAAAACCTTTCGTAACGTTCTCAAAACATATTCTGTTCCTCTCATTCTTTCGATACTGTATGTGCTACACATTGTATCCATTCATCCCACCACCATCCTTTGTTTTAGAGCAGTTGCGCTATTTGTTGCTGGCATACCACCATAAGTAAAGATTTCCATCCATCTGGAACTAGTGCTACCAATTTATAATTTGGTAAGATCATAAATGCAGCAGCCCACATCAATCACCACTGAAGGATAATTTGCTTGGAGAAACAGAACCAAGAAAGGACCATAGACCACTGCAAAATGAGATGTTCCATTTACTTCCACCAGCGACTGCAACAACTTTATTCAGTAGTGGTTGATTTACAAAGCATTAATCTGTACATAGGGTCCCCACGAGCTAAGACATGTTGTTCCCAGTCTGATTGAACTCCAAACGGGTTGTCCTTAAGCCACCCACTATTAGTTATGGCAAAACTTTGTTCATGCACCACAGTAAGTTTACCCTTGCCATATCTCTGAAACTGTTCTTTCATTCTCAGAGAGACGGCCTCTATGTCAGATTGCAGAAAGACCTAGTAAATATAACAGAAATTAGCAAATAAACTGACAAATCCCTGTCATGCAGGTGCAGCTGACCAACATTGATTTTCTAGTTGTGTAGTCTTAAGTTTAAGTATAAATCATGGAGTATATGGTGTCATTACTTGCAGTGATGGAAATAAAGGTGAAGAAGGGGGGAAAGAAAGTTAACTACAGAGTTAAAATGGAGCTCCTTATGGAAGTGGAGCTGCAAAATAGTTTTACCTTTCCATTAGCTGTAAGCAGATCAGCAACTGCTTCGACTAATGACCTTTGCAGCATACTCCATCTATGATCTGGTTCGTTGAAATCAGGATTCGGGCACTAAATGGGGAAAAAAATCCCAATTAATTATTGATAAAAATAAACATAAGCATTGAATGCAAGACTGATGAAACTATAAGGACAAGAAAATGCATTTAATTTTCCATTACATCAAATGTACTGCCCTACTTTCCATGTCATTTTCAAGTAAAGTGATAGAGAACTTAACATAGTACCCTTTTTTTTTATAACAGAGAACCATATCTTTCTCAACTTATAATGAGAAAATGTGGCATCAGGTTGTTCTATACAAGGCAATTACTTAGAAGTTATCAAATAATTTTAGAGAAGACAATGAAACATATGAATCACATATAACATTCCTTTAAAGAAAGGAAGAAATGAAAAAAGTTCGGTTTAGCATGAAGGGCTATCATTTTGTAGGTTCTTAAAGTTTAACAGATTATATATTGCTAACTCTAACATGCACATTGACATGGATAGTCACTTGATAAAAGAAGCAGATGTTTCAAGTTGAAAAGAGACATAGAGTTGCAATCCCAACCTGTATCGAAACAAGCACTAGCTTTCCGGGGTAACTAGAAATAATAGATCGGAATGTTGAAGTAGCATTTGTTGCGATGAAGTACCTAAAGTAGACAAAAGCAAGACAAATATAGGTAAGATGATGAAGCTGGACCTATAATGTTAAACACACCAAATTCTATAAATGGAAACATCATAGTTTCCTATCCTCCAACCCCAAATTCAAACACACACGTGCAAGCATACACACATACAGACTGGATCCATTCAAGTTTTAACTTACAACATTAAACACACAATTTTATGTGGCACAAGCAACCCAGACATGCACATTGCAGACACGGGTCAATAAAGTTCATGCAAAAGTCAGTTAGACAAGCAAATTCACAAGGCCATAATTTTTTTGCAGCACCAAGGCTACAACCCTTACCCATTTCTTATCCCACGCCAGTGAACAGAGTCCAGGCAGCGTTTTACAAGCTGAAAAAAGCTGTACAACTGTCAGTAATAGAGGATAAGAATAGGCAAAAAGAATACAAAATTTCCACATCCTGGAAACCTTTTTATTAATCTCCAAACCAAGAAAATTCAAATCCTTCCTTGTTTTGGCCATCCCCAAAAGAAACATTCCATTACCTGCCATGATTATTCGGAGTCAGTAAATAACCAGTTACTGCTATGACTATCTCATGACCAAATCATAAAGGGCATGTTGAAATTATACAACTGTTTCAACTCAACAAGCCTTGTTATTTATTTATTCCAATCAGAAATTTGTCAGTTGCATCAAATTTAGCTTCTTTTAGAACCTAATCCTTATGTTTCTCTCTCTCTGTCTCTCTCTCTCTCTCTCTCTCTCTCTCTCTCTCTCTCTCTCTCTCTCTTTAATATCTTGCTTATACATGTAGAAAAACAATAAGGTAACAAACTGAAACCTCAATGTGGAAAAAGAAATCCATAGGAAGGGAGAAGAAGAGGAAAGACAATACCACTTCCAATATCAACTACCAAATGTTGAGCTGGATCAGAATAGGCATCACTCCAATCAATATCAAAAGGGTATGCCTGCACTAGATAACTACTTTAAGAAGTTTGAAAATATTTTTTTAAATAGTGTTATCAAATGCTGGAAAATATTTACATTTTGAAGTGAATAACATCACTAAGATCTCTGAGCTCCTTTAGATGAGAATGAAGTCAGATTGATGCATCAATCCACATTATGAAAGAAGATATGAATCATACCCTATCTAAGGCCATGACCCCCGGAAGTTTTCTTCCTTTGAGAAACTCCCACACAACTGAAGCATCCTTAATCATAGTGAAATTAAAGGTGGAATTTGATTCCTTCACCATTGCTTCACATGCCTTATTCCCAACAACAGTTATGTTGCAGTTGCTTTGACTTAGTCGATTAAGCATTTGAGCCAGTTCAGAAGCTCCTTTTGTGCAGTTACTCGTACGGAATTTCACTGGACCAATCCAAGTGACTTTCTGCAATTCAAATCAGGGAGGTCTGACAATAAGTCCACACAAGGCCAGCAATAATGTGTACTTGAAAACACAAAAGAGAACAGACTACGATCAAGAAAGAAAATACATATGACATCAAGGTGGAATTTAATCCTAGTGGTTATACCAGACAAAGTGCATCTACACCACTATATTCACCAAATTTAACTTTGAAACTTTACAATATACCTTAAAAATTTCACTGTATAATTATAAAGGACCATAAATATGTGAAATAACATAATAATGAATATGGAGCCTAAAATTGGAAAGTTGAAAGTTGAAAATGAAAAAACTTCGAGGGCTGCATTAAGCATGCTAAATTTAGTCCTTAGATAAAGTATCATAACAGTCTTATGCTATAATCTATCGGTAAAAAGATGCATTGCCTACATACCAAGATAGAGACTTAAGAATTGATACTGCACCTCAAATTTAATTCAAATTAGTATTTGAAAACCAAAAGACAATTCTTCTGCCTCACTTCATAAGTATTTTTATTTACCTTGCACCTTGAAAGCATGGACTTCATTTCGACAAATGATGCAGGCCCAATATCAACAGGTACCCATCCTAAAATAGGGAAAAGACTTTGAGAACCCAGTTTCACAAATTTATTGTATGACACTCAGATTACACAGTTGCAACATAGGAAACTGAAAAATAATGATATTATTGTCAACAAAAGCAGTCAAAAGGACTAGTCAATTCATACATGTTCTAATCATTCATGAAAAGAAAAGGAGTCAAAGGGAATCATATTTTTGGTAAACCAAAAGCAGGCTCACCATCCAGAATATGATGAGCAGGAAATATTTCCAATTGCTTTGGAAGATGATCATTCTTGCACCAAAAGTCTTTTGGATATAGGATCTGTACCTTTCTAATGTGTGCAACCTGGACTATATCTAGAGCTTCTTTAAGTACCCCATGTTCCACCAAATTCAAGGGAACAGGTAGCCCTAAGGCATGCATTATTTGAAATGACATCATTCCAACAAAGACTAACCCATCACATCGGGAAGTTAAGGAATGCAAAGCAGCTGCTTTATCAAAGAGATTACCCCCTCCAATCTGCACTGCCAAAGATAATAAAGTTAAGAGTCCATAAGTTTTCAGTTTGACTGGAACCAGACACAAATAATGGAACTAATATACTAGCAGTGGAGGCATACAATTGCTACATGCGGTTTTGTGTTGCTTTCTGTAGCCCTTCTAAGTTGAGATAGGCTCTCCTCAAAGTGAAAACCAGCTAAGTTGGCATAGCAGAAGCGAGCAACTCCGCAGGTGGATGCAAGAATCTTATGAGAGCGGGAAAAGTAATCATTAACAAAAATATCCACTCCTGATGACAATGCTTGAGAAAATTTTGAACAATTGGCAACTTCTCCTCTAAACTCAGAAAGATTCTCAAGAAGAAGAATATCTCCTTTCTCAAAGCCTTCCCTCTTTGATACCACGTTTTGAGAAATGCATTGTACTGGAACAACTTTGTACTCAAGAAGAGATGACAAGAACTCTGAAATGTGGAGACCATAAGCAATAAACAATGATCAGCAATTCAACATGTCGAATTGTCATATCATAGCCCCATGTTTCATGCTTAAATAACTCTGCCTTTTTTTTTTCCACTGTCATGAAGCATCATAATGGCAAAAATGCTAGCGAAAAAACTAACATTAGTGTGAAGCATTATATACCTGCAACAGACTGCGCAACAAACAGTCTAGGATTAGTTTTAACACTCCAATCACTAACAAGAACTACTTTAGCCCCAGACTGGTGCAAATACTTAATGGTGAAGAGTGCATTGGGTTGAAATCGGTGTTCCTCCCCTTGTTCCCGAAGCAAAAGGGTAGAGTCAAATCTGACCAGAACAACTTTTGCAACAAGCTCCTCCCTTGGAAACTTTCTAAGAGCCTGCAAGTGTGGCAAGGCATCCATTTCTCCTCCTCCAAAGGCCTAAAAGAGCAAAACCCAATTTTAAAAAAGTAACACAAAACAAGAAAGAACTGAAATTTAGCTAGTGGACTAGTGCCTTACCTTACACTTGGATGTTAAGACATTTGCTTTGAGATATTCGAAAGTGTGGGGCTTGAGGTTGAGAGCAATACTTGAACATGTGGGAGAGTTGCTGAAAAACAGAGTTGTTTGAAGTTGAAGTAGATTCACAAGGTGACCCATGTTATGTGATTGCGTTTAAGTATTAGAGTTCAGAGCTCCAACACCCAACTCTGCTTCTGCTATGAAGCGTCTGGCTGTGGCCGCTTAAAGCGGAGGAGATGACAAAGAAGTAAAGGACATGTCGTGTCAGGAAATAGTGTCTTGTAATACTATGGAACTTTCACCAAAAAATAAAAATAAAAACTACTTAAACGACACCGCTTTGGAGTCTTTTGAAGTTTTAATACAGCTTCTTCAACAAAGCGAAGGGAAAAGCTCAGTCTGGACTGTCGAATACCCAATAACGACAATTCGTGCGTGCATCGCAAACGACGTCGTAGAAGCCGATACAGGAGCCATAGCCTGACGGAGATCGGAGCTAAAATGGCTTTGAATTTGGGATTCGTGGTTGGCATCCTTGGAGTTGTAATTCTCTCCCATGCCGCTTATTCAACCGTTCAATGTAAGCCCAGATAATTAGTATATACGTGGTTAGGTATCTATTTGGATTTTAAAGTCAACAACTTTAGGGTTTGTGGTGATTGAAATTGGATCCTTTTTTAGATTGGTTGATTTTATTTGGTTGCAGACAGGGGATTATTGAAGATTATGGAGGAAGAGTTTTCAGGACCTCCATTGAATGTAAGATTTAACACGGAAAATTCTAAAAATGGGTATTATTTTGTTTAGGTGTTTCGGTGATTAAACGGGTAACTGAAATTGCAGGTGGTTGTTGAATTGCTTCTAGGGTTAGTGTTATGTATGTGGGCAGCTCTTACTGTACCCGGCACGTTTCTTTCAATACATCCCCATTCTGAAGAGAATAGGTATGTGTGCATTTTGTCTCTTCAAGGCCTGATTTGTTTTGTTCATGGTGTGATTGGATTTCTTTTCAATCCCTTTCAATTGAAAGTTGAAACAAATTTTAAGTAACTTTTGTTATGCTTGTGTACTTGAGCTTTGCAGTGCCTTCTACAATCTCAATTTTGTTATGCTTTTGATTCAAACTCTTTTTTTATTGTTTGAATTGGCAAAGACTGATGATAGAATAGATGTTACTGCCATGTCAATACCTAATTTGCACATTGCTAGTTGCAACTTCTATTCTAACCCTATGTTTGGTTCTCTGTCAGCTAGAGAAAATAGAGAAGATTAAAAAAATCCGGAAGTTTTTATTTTCTTCTGTTTGGTTAAGGGTAAATAAAGAGAAGAATATATAGTTATGGTAAAGTTTCCTATGAGCCAACTTTGTCTTCAAATTATACGCCATTTGAAGAGAGAGCTTGAGAAGGAAAACATGGAGTTATTTTCCTTTCCTCTTTATTTTCATCGATAACCAAACAATGGAAAGATATAAAGTGTAATTCTTTTCTTTCTCTATTATTGGATTCTAAACATAGGTTAAGAGTTGAATTGTATATCTCCTTGTAGTGGGGGTTGTTGATAAGATTATTAGTTGTTCACATGCCCTTCTGAATAAAGGTTCTTACAAATTGAAAAGGGAACCTTTTTTTTTTACGAAGTAAATGGAATATTCTGTAGGTAAAGATGCAGTACTCAGTATCTCATTCTACTGTCTAATGTTGTTGAATGCTATTGTGTAATGTTCACTGACATGCTTCATTATGTTATAGAACTGAAACATGTTACGAGTATTCAAATGGGGGTTATCTGCAAAGAGACAAAATATCAAATTATTGAGAGAAAGCTGAGTAGAAGTAAGCGTAATGGGATTAAGGGAGGGAAATTAGTAAGAAGATAGAAACAATAAGGGTTAGCATTCTTGAGTTTAGAGACCATAAAGCAGGAGAGAGCAAAGTAGTTTTTGTCTTTCTATAATCTTTAGCTGCCCTCTTTAGTAATAGGACTCTGTTTCGTATCAAAAATAAAAATTTAACGAAAAAATAGAAGGTGCAACCTACAAATGAGCATGATATGGGACTTACCTTCTTAGGCTATCTGGGTTTGTTTATTAATTGGAAAATATATTGTAATCCTCTCTGCACAGAAAGATACTGTAGAAGTAGAAGGTTACTTTCAGATATGGGTTGTCCTTATTTTGTCTCCATCAGTTCTCAAGCTAGTCACCTTGCATAAAATAAATTTGTAATGTTATTAAGACTAAAAGAGGGCCAAGTTTTGTTGCATATTCATAGAGACAAGTCAGAAGACTAATGTGTACTCTTCATCATGGCAATGGCCAGCTATCTGTGCTCCTTTTAAGTATAAACCTTGTAAGAGAAAATTGTATGAGTGAGATACTGTTGCTATTTACTCTATGGTCTATGTGCTTGAAATTCAGAATTGTGGAATAATAGCTATTTTAACTTTAAAAATGTTATATGCGAGATGCTTGATTGGATTATTGACATCCAGTTTATTTTGGAATGCAGGATCGTTTCTCTACCAGCCAACCTAGACTTTATGATCTTCAACCATCGTGCCAGAGTGTTCCCCGTGGAGATGGATTTGAAGTTGAAACATTGAGGTCTTTACAATCAAGTGAAGTAGGTGTATTCAAGCAGGGCATCGATTTCAGTTTTTTTTCTGGCCTCTAGTGAGAGAGGCGGCATTTGACAGATCACTGCTGTTTCTGCATTTGGCAAATCATGAATTCTCTGTTTCTATACATGTTTTAGTTTTCTTGGATTATGTTGTATTTTCTCTTCACATATGTAGCTCCTTGACCAGAGCTGCTGACTTTGTTGTTGCCCTGGCCTAGCCATTTGAAGTAATTTAAACTTGGAGGTGATTGAGAGCTTTCTATTTATAATTCCAGTGGACCCATGATAGTAGCTAGGCCTGCTTGTGCTTGTGAAATTGAGTAATATATTTACAGATAACTTAGCCTCCCCCATACCTAAGTGGACGATCCAGTTACAGCTGATGATCCCAGCTCATCATCTTGTCTTCAAGTCGACCACTTCTCCCATCAATGTCATAGAAAATGAAAACCGTCTAGTTATCTGGGATGCAAAATTGTTGCTTTTTCCTTTCTTTCTGGCTGAGAAAATTGTCAGAATTGTTTTGTGCTGTTTTCATATATAATTTAATCCCTTCCAATTTACGGAAGCAGCTCTATAACCCATTCATACTTTTTGGTTGTCCTTTTGGCTTTTCTTTGAATAAAAGTTGAGAAAATGGACAAGCTCAAAAGGAGATCTCAATATTAGAATTCAATGTGTTGATACAAAATCAGCTGGTGGGGAAAACAAATAAAATCTTCATCCTAGAAGAATGGTTCACAGAGAAAAAGGGTAAACATGGAATTGAAAGAAAACATTCACATACCTCTAAAAAAAATTGTAAGAGTGGGACTAAAACTAGAGTATACTAGAACAACAAGTACAGCCTCTACTTTGAGGCTCCATAGCCCACTGCTAAATCCCTAGGTGCTAAGAGCTTCCCATGAAGAAAACCAGTCAATAAAATTAATCTACAACTGAGTGAGTTCCTGTGGGTTTTCCATAGATTGTCTAAGAATAAACTCGGCTCTTCTCTTCTTGTCATCCCTCTCCTCATCTCGCCCAAACCAATAAGCTGGTCTCCCAGAACCCTTCTTTTGCAGCCTCACATCCGAAGATTCTCCCAGAAACTTCTTCCCACTTCTGAACTTGAAATTAATCGCAGGCCTCGTATCTGGAAGAAGCTGCTTCCTCTCATCATCTCCATCACTCCACACCCCATTCTTCACTGCTTCAATGGCGGGCGTAAACGCATCCAAAACCGAAGAACCTCCATTCTTCCCTTGCCCCACTTCATCCAAAAACTTGGATGGCAAGACAACTTCGGACACTGACACATCTTTCTCTCCCGGCTGGATAGGTGGTTCAAGGAATGGATTACTTGGATTACTCTCACTCCCTTGTAATAATAATCCCTTTCCATCATTACCACCACCACTAACCAATGGTACTGCAATAGAGACTCCTCCTGAACCAGATGCCTCACCGTTGCACAACAACCTCTGCTGCAGACTCAACAAAGACCTCTCAGCCTTCCTCCTCTGTCTAGCCTGCTCGATTTTATCTTCTCGGGGATCGGTCTTCCTCTCATTCCACATTGGTGTTTGAATGTAAGTGTGTGGATCAGGGAAAGCCGGCAACCAATTGGGCAAATGTTTACTCTGTGACGCCTCCCCCATTTGCTCGAAACTCGGAATTAATCTCCGCTGCTTGATCACCGGAAACCGAGGCAATGGCTGTGCAAATGGGATCTCCTCAGCCGAACCCACATACTCAACAATGCCTCTCACTATCCCAGACCCTGCAAGACAATGACTGACCTCAGCAGCACCCAAGAACCCTTGCAGTGACTCCAAATCCTCCAACCCTCTAATAATATCAAAAACATTGCATTCGGTTCTGCCAGCCAAGTTAGCATAAAAGCTCGACATCTTCCCTAAGTCACGGAGGTATCTGATGGCAATGTCGGCGAGAGCGTCCAGAGCAGACTCCTTGAAGCTCTGAAACCCAACGCTCTCGCATATCTGCGCCACCGCAACCGTAGATATGGCTCGGCCAAACTCATCGGCTCCTCCTCCTCCTCCTTCTCTTCTCGGCGCTTCGCTACTGGGTTCATTCACTCTGCTGCTACTGTCCACTTCTCCATGGCTCATATTCAAGGCTCATATTCAAACCCTCATATCACTCAGCTTTGTCTCGAACCCTCAAATCATTCGACCCATGAGCCTGTTCCCGCAAAAACCCGCGCATCTTCCCTCCCTTTCCCTCGTTTTCTCGGCAATCAAACAAAAACATATAAAAGCGAAAGAAAATAGGAGGACTCTACCCAGCTGACACTGAGAAACCCTAGAAAAAACCCAGAAAGAGAAGCAGCGAGAGGTAGTTAGAAATTGGAGTGAAATAAACGCAATTCTCGGAGCCTTGCAGCGATTCGAAGACTCCGGAACACGAATCAGAAGTAAACGAGCAGAGTTTGGAATCAGATTGAGCGAAATATCGCGAAACCCTAGAGGAGGAAGGAGAGGCAAGTAGGGTTAGGGTTTGAGAGAGTGAAGAAGGTTGAGGATATGGAGGGAATTTATGAATTTGAAAAAAAAATATAGAAATTGATAAATCCCTGGTAAGACCCCTTTGGCAATGTTGGTATCAAAATTCAAACGGAAGGGAGATTTGGGAACGAAGAGAGAGAGAGAGAGAGAGAGAGAGAGAAGGTGAGATCGATGAAGAGAATTGGAGGGGTCTTGGGTTTACTTTTATAGAATTCTACCACTAAACTAAGAGGCATCTGGGCCTTTAGTGAGCCTATTTTTGGGCCTTTTAGTATACCCGGCCCAGCCCAAATAAAAAACCCATAGTATAAATATGTTCTTTGTGCTCATCGGAGATGGAGGATAAGAAACCAGAGAGAGAGAGAGAGAGAGACTGAAATGGAGAAGTATTTTGGGAACGCGTACAGAGGAGACCCGGGGGTCCCACATGCCGACCCGGAACGCTTTGTGAACATATGGATCGGGTCCGCTGCCTTCTCTGCGCTCACTTTGGTCAACCCCTACATGTGGCAGCTCTCGAATCAGTTCAAGTAGGTCATCTTTTTTGAGTTTTGATAATTACCCAGTTTGTGAATTTGTTTGCTATTTTATGTTTCTGTTTGTTAATTCTGTTTTTTTTTTCCTTCACATTTGAA